>CM029492.1:24443704-24853704 GCA_017140395.1 Eucalyptus lansdowneana
AGATCAATCTCTCTCTTCACACACACAGAGACACATAGACACACACACACACACACACACACACTCTCTCTCTCTCTCTCTCTCTCTCTCTCTCTCTCTCTCTCTCAATCTCGACCATGCGTTCCTTGCCGTCCCATTGCTGCTTGTCAGCACCCATTCAATGGTCCACTGGTGCTCCGACCACCATAGTGTGACTCTCAGCCTAGTTCAATCTCAACCATGCGTTCCTTGCCGTCCCATTGCTGCTTGTCAGCACCCATTCAATGGTCCACTGGTGCTCCGACCACCATAGTGTGACTCTCAGCCTAGTTGCAAGCCTCGCCAAAGAGCCTCAATTGGACTCCATCTTCCTCACGATCTGAAGACCAACCTGCACATCAGTAGCTCATCCAATCAGTTCGAGCGGTGAATTTGATAGCCAGCGTTCTCCTCTGGTGGTCCAAGCCTTGCAACACTCTTGGCGGACCTATCCTTCAGCCCTTAGTGGCCGGTGTTCATCTAGTTGGTCACCACATTCTATCTCATTTTAATCTTCCTTGGGTTACTTGTTTGAGCTTAATCGATCACATGTTCACTTTATATTTCTTGTGATCATCATCTAGATCTTATAAGGAGCTTTGATCAGTCATCCCTCAAAGTTTATAGGTGGTTGGCCTAGATCATTTGAGCTCGAAGAACAATCATAACAAGGTAAACTTCATCAAACCGTGAATCCAATGAAGTGAGGTTGCAATGGACAACTGGGGTTATGATTCGTCCGAGTCCATGTTTCTCAACCTCATCGCATTTGAACACTCCCACGTCAATGCTGGGAAGGAGGTCACATCCTACATGATGAAAGTAATTTGAATGTGAAACGCTTACAACTCACACAAGGAAGAGAAGAAGATAGATAGGTTTCTAGATTTATTTCACCTTCAGAAAAAACAATTACAAGACTCTTGTATTTATAAACTTGTTACATGACCTTTACTCTTCCTAATAGATAAAGCTCGCTTTCCGAATAAGATCTAGAAACTAACAAAACAATTACCATATCTCACCTTATCTTTGAAAACAATCACTATCTCTAAAAACAATTACCACACCTAAAAATACGAATAGACTTACTAAAGATAATGATGAACAGACTTATTAAAGATTAGGCTGTAATTATGTTTCTTCTTCAATGCGGATGAATTTGATTTATTTCTAACACTACATCTTCTTCATGGACAACCTCATCGACAAGGGGCAGGACGTGGTGCTGCTCCACACCAAGGGCATCATAAATAATGCCATGGAGAGCGATGAGGCGGCAGCCAAGCTGTTCAACTCTCTGGCCATGGGCGTGGTGCTGGACCCCAACATCAGTCTCCATGACGTGATCAACAAGGTCAGAGAGTACTGCAGCAATAAGAGGCACAAGTGGAGGGCCAGTCTCATCCTCACCTACTTCAGGAATCCTTGGGTTATATGGTCTCTCATCGCTGCCGTCCTCCTCTTCGTGCTCACCATAACTCAGACCATATATACCGTGCTCAGCTACAACACAAAAACCTAGCATTTGCTTCTCTGTACAATTTTTTTTTTCCTCTCCATTTTTTTGTTTTTCTCCTGATGGCTCTCTTGATTTAGTTGTTATTGTTAAATACTCTCTCTATAATAGTCTACAATACTCTCTGTGTGTCTATCTCTCAGTGGTAGGTGAATTTTGTGGCAGAAAAACGCTTGGGAAGTCGGCAATGTTTGTAATAAAAGAAGAGTCCACGTTGAAGCTCTTGGAGGAGACTTTCTTGTACCACGTCGGTCATAGGAGGACTATAAAAAGCATAGCCATCTTCATCGGGAAGCATAGCAGAAAGCTAAGAAAGAAGCATCCCTTGTATTTAAAGCCTGAGGATTTGATGTTTGGGATTAACAGTACGCGACCAGTTCGTCAACATATTCGCGACCGTAGCGGATCTTCAAGGGCCAAAATCCACAGCCACCTCCATAGCCATAGCTGAATACATATACTTTTGAGAGAGTAATGTATCTTGTCTCTTTTCTTCTTGGTATTTTTCGTGTTTAACCATTGGTAGATTGAGTTTAATTGGAAGGATACTTAAGACAAAATTACACATTGCGTAGCAGTTTAAAGAGAAATATCCTTTATTATTCAGGATTTGTCCAAAATTTACGTAAATGGATGTAACTATTGTTTCAAGTCCCGCCATAGACTCGGCCAGCCCCACCCCAATAGCAAAAGGACAGGCATGTTTCTTGTTCTTAATCATTAAGAGGCAAAGTTAATGCACATTACATTGCACGCTGTGACCATATTCGAAAAGCACTTGAGAAGGTTGATGATATTAAAATACTAGTTGAGAGTTCAATTATTTACCCCTCTAAAAAATTTTCAAGTAATTTAGTTTAAAAAATTGTTGATAAGGTCATGACAAGCAGCTATGCCTATAAAAATTGTTACGGCCAACGTGATCTCAACCTATGTCAAAATGCAACTTTTGCGTTGGATTGATCTAGGTGAGTTTTTTTTTTCTAGGTTGTGTCACATGAAAAAGGTGTGATCCATCATTGCACGCATTTGTGCAGCTCTCTCTCTCTCTCTCTGTCTCACACGAAAAATGGGTGATCCATCATTGCATGCATTTGTGCAGCTCTCTCTCTCTCTCTCTCTCTCTCTCTCTCTCTCAAAGCATATTAAAGGAGTTTATTGCATTAAAAAGTCTAATAAGTGGAGTTTAAAATAAATATTAGTAAAACGACTAAATTGGTCTTAACGAGACATGTTTTTAGAAAGTAGTGGGAGTTGAGTTTGGCAGAACCCTTGAGCATTGTTCTTGGTATTATCTAGAAAAAGAAGAAGAAAATCAGTATCAAAACGGAGCATCTGATGGGCCTGAAAGTCTTGGGAGGACTTGAGTTATACTTCTAGTAGAGTGGCCCAACCCAATTTAAGATTCAATAAAGCAGGCTTGGGTTGTAAAGGTAATCAAGAGGTGGGTTTAAGCATTTGCAAATTATATGTATTCTCTTTATCGTACAGTGCTCCCTCAACGGCATAAATAAATCTCAACAACGGTTGAGATTTACTGAGAAATTAAGAGAAACACGATAGGAATAAAAGAACTTTGCATCTTTTGAAATCCTTTGGCCCATCTAAAATCATGAAAGCCCCCATATAAACACTTTTGATTGCACATATGCATCCATGTATCGATAGGCCTTGAAGCTTTCAACATGCCTTGCTAGAATATAAGTTTTTGTTCGGACTTGGGTCCAAAGGCAAAATTAGTGAATAGCCTTTAATCAAACAAACCGAGGAACTTTCTCATTGAGTAAGAAAGGAATGTCCTACAGTTGGTTTACTTGGGATTAAATCCAAGTGCTTCTAATTTGGAGCTCATAAATTGTCATAGTGGATCCAAATTCTTCTCGATTTGAAGCTGATAAATGCTGGCGGCCCATTACGCTTATGTGATTTAAAACCAATAATAAATATAAGATAAATTCCACACTAATAATTACTTTAATGTCGAAACTTGACTTTCTCGATATAATTCGACTTTGATTTGAGTTTTAATATATTTTTTTACTTGAATTAATTTTCCCTTATACGACACAAGTAGAAGTTTTTGAATTTCACACAAGATGGTTACAACTTGTCTTGTGCACCATCCATCCTAAGTTATTTATTATAAGGAGTGTCATGTTAAATATGCGAAGCCCGTGCCTAAATAATCTATTCATACATGGAATTAACGTTGATTGCGCAATTTGATTCGTACAACTTTCAATGGGACATGCTAAAGCACGTTCTCTCTCCTCTTTACCTCCGGCACAAAAAGCGAGTCGTCCGTACATGGTCTGTCCCGTAAATGCCTCTTCAACTTGAAGCACTGGGCTTGGATGCCCCTAAACTTTATCATCCCACGTCATAGGAGTGTGCATAGTTTGAGTGGACAGTTCTCGGCTTAGAATTGAGAACTGCTCGCTAAGGACCGATTCCAAAAAATTGGAATTGGGAACCACCCATTAATTGCATAGATCCACCTGAGAAGCGGATTGCTGGTCCGGTCCGATTCCCGAATAGATTTATGGAATCGGTCTCACCAATAATAATATCGTTTTCCAAATCTTGCCATGAGTATTTTCATATCAAACAATATTTTTCTTTAAATCGAATCGGCTTAATTCCTTTTTTTTTATTGGAAAACACTACCAAAGAAAAGAAATAAGTTTTTTTTTCCTATTTTTGAGTCATTTCAATTGAAATCTAAAATATTTTTTAAGTTCAAGGTTTTGGATGATTGTCATATGTAGATCGTATTTCCCTCATCCCCTAAAAGTGCTTAATCTCTTACAACCTTTGCTTTACTAAATTCTTTTTGTAGAAACGATTCCACTATACTGCACATATTCTTAAACACAGTGTCTTATGTGAGTCTCGGAAGTATCCTTTGAAGGAGCCATTTGTTGAGTTGTTGAAAGGTAGCTTACACACTTTACTAAATTCTTATAAAAATATGGAAACCATGAGAGGATATGGAGCCTTAAAATTTAGGTTTGTTGATTAGTAATTTTGAAATTTATTTTAATATTAAAAATTAATAGATTATTATAATATAATCGGTTCGGTCCGGGTGGTAGGATCCGCCCATGGAATGGGGAATCAGACCGGTACCCATTGGTTCCCATAAATTGGAATGGAGAATCGGATCGGTTCCTTCAAGAACCACCGATTCCGGGCAGTTCCGGTCTAGTTCCAGGCGGTCTGGGCAGGTTCCGGTTCTTTTGCACACCCCTAATCCCACACACGTCCCATCTCCCCCCCTAAATATAAATTCCCCTCTTCTCTCCCTCCTTTCAGCTTAAAATCAAACAACAAGAACATGAACATGATGCAAATGCTAGTACGAGCACCTAAAGGGGGGTGAATAGGTGTGAAAACAAGTTTTTGCAATGTAAAGCATAAAATTTTACTTTCGACCCGAGTCTGTTTAACAGTAGACTTTGAAAAGGAAATTAGACTCTAACAATCAAATAGAGTTATGATCAAAGTAAAAGAATTTAGGGAAGAGAAGTAAGAACACAAGGTTTAAAGTGATTTGACTTAATCCAAGCCTATGTCCACTCTCCCGCAGTAACAGCCCATCAGCTGGATTCCACTATGAATCAAAAGAGTTGTTACAGTATCACGTCCTTGATTCCACAATGTAGAGACTCTACTACACTTCATCAAGGTCTCACAAGAATTTAAACTCTCTTTTGAGTACAAATTTACGCACAACAATTGAATCAACGAAGAATAATGAGCTTTAGACTTTGGAATTTTTCTATCTCACACACACTCGAATAACTAGAGCATCCTCCTTGTATACTCCTTGCCTTCATAACCGTTGGCACCTTCTAAAAAAGTTTTTCCAATCTACCCGTTGGATATAATCAATTAGAGAGATCTCGAGTTACTTAAGGAATGTGAAGATAGCCCATCAATCCCGCTCGCCCATACAATCATGATTTAGGTTTCCATAAGTAGAACCTTTTAAGTATACTTCGGCAATCAACGGATCCAAATTACTCAAATTATTACGAATAATAGATCTTTAGATGCTATCTCCAATCGTGAGATCTTCTTTGGCTGCTCGAATCAAATCCTTGAAGAAATACTCGATTCTGGATAAGTTTTCTTTAACGATTTCGAAACTGTCAATGAGGGCAGACTTTAAATCTTGAGTCTGGCGGTCTGGCAATCTTCAGACTTTGATGAAAGAGTCTGCAAGTCTTCAAACTAGACTGATGGATATGTTTTGTCAGCTTCAAAACAAATAAAGAAGTTTTCTCCAACAATCTTCCCCTTTTTGATGATGACAAAACTTTCCTGCAGATTTGAATACTTTTGACCTGCAAAACAATACTCAAGCAAACAATGATATCTCCAACAATGCTCAATGATTTCCTCTTAATTGGTAGATTGTTGTTACGAACCATTTTCTTCCTGTTTCTTGCTTCAGTCTTCATGTTTGTCCTATTTGGCTAGATGGATGAAGGATGATCTAGTTCTAAGCAAATGAAATATTCCATCGCAACATTTTCATCTTGATTAAAATTTGTTTACAAATTGCAGCGAATTTAAGTGAAAAACAGGCATGGCCTTCAAAGTCATCTCTATTACCCATCAGCTTCAAAATTCAAAGTCATCTACATATAACCTAGTCGTCGGGCTATCAATCATTAACACAGAACATACTTTTATGCCTGAGAGAGAGATTTTGAAACTTCCAACATGCTTCCCGAAATAAAGAGAGCAAAAGATATTCAATGTTGTAGACCACCTATATCGGAATAAGTTAACAGCGAACTGCTAATTATATATGGAAAAAAAAAAAACCCCACAAATTTATAGAAACTGTAGTGCTCTAACCTCAATGAACAAAACTGATATTTTCCTTATGAATTGCTGTTATGAAAATGAAGCAAGCAATCGGATAAAAAATGGAAAGAAGGAAATAAATCGGATATTGAATTTATGTGGTTCGATTAGTATAAACTACCTTCACATGGAAAGCAGCATATAATTTCATCATAGACCAAGTAATACAACTGAGAGTACAATTATATTTGAGCACTCAAATACTTTTGATATTTCCTAGTCCTTAATTACACCCAATAACTTAGTAAGTATTTAACTTCTTATATTTTTTAAAGAAATAATCTCTCAATCTTATAAAAAGATTAAACAAAGTCTTAACAAAATAATTTAATTGGTTAAATGACTCGTGTGTAACAAGGGAAATTTTCCTCTTTTGTTTCCGGAAAGCTCTAAGTCTTTCTCATCCTCCCTGCCTCTTTATATAATGCTGAAGAAAGCCCTCTTCATCATTAAAATAATGGAACTCCTCATTCTTTATTTTTCTTTGGGCATGGGTCTCCATCATGATGCAACTTGCAGCTAGCTAGTGAGAGCTCCCTCAATTTCCGCTAAAGGGAGTCACGTCTGTCCAGCGAAAGGAGTCTATGCCTTCTTGCTTTTATCCTTTTGACCTGTTTAGTTTCCACCAGCAACTTCATCTCCCGCCACTACAAAACTAACTCAATTATCAATAAACATATATAAATTGTGAGCCCATAATAAAAGTTTTTTTTTTTTTTTTTGGGTCAAAAGCCCATATTACAAGTTGACCGACCATGTGTGCATGTGTGGCCATAATTCTCCATTTCTTCCATTACTCTTGCAATCGTCATTAACAGTAATGGGAACAACTCAGAAGTATCTCATTCTCGACTATAGAATTACATGGCCGAACATCAAAACATCCTCATATGTGGGGTTTGGTTCAGCTCAAAATGGAGACATATTTTCAACAACTGTGATGAACCACAACTTAAAAGATGAGATTAGTTACTTCAATAAATTTTGAAGAATTAGGAGCAGTCCTTCCAAAATAGTAATAGCTCAATATCAAGCTTCCTATTGTCTTCCAATTCCGATTAAGCTCAGCTGCCATAGAATAATTATCAATTTGCGCCATCTAGACAAATAATTGTTCTAATGTTTCGTTGAAAATAGGGAAATGGAAGGAGAAAGCAAACATAAAATGTGGAGTATTCCGTGTCTAATCTCTTCCAAGGTGCACCAATCCTTAATTATGGAAGTCTTCAATCTAACCGTGGAAGACCTTCAAAGAGATCAAGCTAGCCGTTTGAGGGTAGGTGGAGTGGTATGTCAAAATTGGGACAACTTATATGACTGTTTCTTTTGACTTTCACAGGTTTCTAAAATTTGGAGTGTACTGTAGTTCTCACTTTATTGAAACTAAAACTTGTTAGTTGCTTTTTAAATATCTTTCTTGCTTTCTTAACTATGGAACTCAGTCTTGCAACAGCTATATTTTGTACCATCAATAGCATCAATGGTCATCTTCATACACATATCTCACCCTCATCAATGATAACTCACCATTTATTCATATTTGACATTCGGCTCGTGCATATTATGAGTGAGTTGACTAACGATCACTAATGACAATATCGACAAAATGACGTGGAACAACAGGTCGACGATTCTTCCACTTTTCTTAGTCTTGAATATTGTCAAGAACACTAGCTTGACTTAGGTCCATTCGAGCCACCATCAAATATCGTTCACATTGATGCTTGTTCACTAGTTTGTCGCAACCTAATTTCTTAGCTTTGTTGATACAAGAAATCATTGACATTTGTAAAGTTAATTCATTGTTTGCACTTATCATAGTAGGCATTAGTACCAAAGATAGTTTTAGTACCATCAAAATTCCATTGGGATGTTTTCCCGACAATCTTCATCTTTTTTATGATGATAAAATTGTCTCGCACATGTATAATAAATAGAATATGAGAATAGTTGCAATAAGATGCATCTCAATAGATTTTTCATTAGAATGATCAGGCATGATTATGAGTCACTTGAGATATTCAGTAAGCATAGTGAGACTGTTAAGAGAATCAATCATCACTGAAATTTAAGAAATCAACAACAATCAAGAAATCTGTAATGATCAAGCAATCAACAACATTATGGCTACACCAAAGATGGTGACACCAAAGAAGGAAGATTGGAAGAATCAAGCAAAGAAGGAAACCCACAACACACTCTCCACCAAAGAAAGAAACCAATTGATAGAATCAAATCACCACAAATCAAGCATCAACAAATCACTACATCAATTCCTGATTAGTGAATTATATTGTTCAAAACCCCATTAATTATAGACATTGATCTTCTTGTAAAATTCTATATTTTGGTTTTAAATATGGGGAGAATTACCAAAAAAGTCTTAAACCTATTGTAATTGTACCAATTCAGTCCTAAACATTTTACAATTGTGCCAATTCAGTTCATCCGGCCAAAACTGGCCGGCCGACACCGACGTGGATCTTGGTGGCCGGCGAACGATTTTTTAATAATTTTTTTAAAAAATCGAATTTTTTTATTTTTTTATTTTTTTATTTTTTCTTTTTATTTTCCCTATCTTCTTCTTCCTCTGGCCGGCCAGAGGTGAGGGCCGGCGAGGTCGCCAGCCACTGGCAAGGCTTGCCCCTGCCGGCCACTGGTGAAGGTGAGCCTCGACCAATGACGTCGAGGCCGCCGTCGCCCAGCTAGGGTGAGGGTCGACCTCGCCAGTGGCTGGCGAGGCCGCCGTCGCTAGTGGCTGGCGAGACCGCCGTCGCCAGATCTGGCGAGGCTCGACCCCGCCATGGCTGGACGAGGCCGAGCCTTGCCATCGCTGGGTGAGGCTCGCCTTCGCCAATGGCTAGTGGGGGCTAGCCTCACCAGTGGCCGGCGAGGTTGACCTCACCGGCCCTCACCTCTGGCCGACCGGCCAACGCTAGCTAGAGGAAGAAGAAGATAGGGAAAAAATTCAAAAAAATTAAAAATTTCGAAAAAAAAATTATTAAAAAATATTTCGCCGGTCGGTTGGCGTCTACGTCGGCGTTGGCTGGCCAATTTTGGCCGGATTGATTGAATTGGCACAATTGTAAAAGGTCTAGGACTAAATTAGCCAAACAAAAGGTTTATGACTGAATTGACACAATTGCAATAAGTTTATGACTTTTTTGGTAATTCTCCCTTTAAATATGGTATCAGAGCCTACTGGCAAAAGCCTTCAATCCAACCCTAACTCAACTCCTTTATTCTCATAAATAAACACTACCGCTGCCCTTCTAGTTCCTGCAGCTCCAAATTCAACACCCAATCTTAACATCACCCAGTCACAATTCGCACAATACTTGCAGTAGCTTACTCTTGAGGCTGGCCTATTTGCCAACTGGATGTATCCAATGCTTTCATTCATGGCCACTTATTTGAAGAAGTCTACATGATGCAACCACAAGGATTTGTTTTTTTTTTGTTTTTTTTTTTTGGTATTGGAGGAACCAGCTTGCAGCCGACAGCCGCGCCGTAAACCCCCAAGTGACACTTAAGCAGGAGGACCCACCACCCCTGAGTCACACTTAATACACCTAGCGCCTCCCCTGGGTTTTGAACCATTCACCTCTTCGTTGAGGATCAGCAGAGTCTTATCCAGTGGAGCCACCGCGGCCGGTGGTAACCACAAGGATTTGTTGATCCCTGACAACTGACTCATGTTTGCCGTCTTCGACGCTCTCTCTATGGCTCAAAGCAGGCGCCATGCACGTGGTACCAATGGCTCAGTTCATACCTCCTTAAAATCAGGTGCTTTGTAGCTATTACGGACTCTTCTCTCTTTATTATGTGTACTCCACATTACAACATTTTTCTGCTTGTCTATGTGGACGATATCATCCTCAAAAGGTCACCTTAGGCTCCTCCCCAAACTTACTCAATTCACCCCAATGTGAATTTGCCATAAGAGACCTTGGACCCCTTCATTTTTTTTTCGCAATGGAAGTTCAGCACACCTCCACCAGCCTTCTACTCAATCAAGCCAGGTTTATACAAGAGATCCTGTAGTAGTCCAAAATGACTGAAGTCAGAGCTACTCCTATTCCTTGCACAACTAATGAACCAATATTTGCTCACTTCGGTGATTCTCTGCCTGATTCTGCAATTTATCGTAGCATTGTTGGAGTTCTTCATTACCTCTAAGTCACACGCCCAGATATAGCTTACTCTGTGAACACCGCTTGTCAGTTCCTTCATGCTCCTCCCACCATGCGGTGGCAAGCCGTAAAAACGGATCCCGCCTTATCTTGTTGACACCCCACAACACGGGCTGCGTTTTAGCCGCTTGTCCTCCATTGCTCTCCACGCATTCTCCAACGCAAGTTGGGCCAGTGATCGTGACGAATGACATTCCATTGGTGTGGCTTCTGCATTTTCCTTGGTTCCAACCTTATTTCTTGGCATTCGCACAAACAATGAATGGTTGCTCACTCTAGCATCGAAGCATAATACAAAAGCCTAGCAGACACAACTATCAAGCTCGGTCGGATAGAGTTTCTACTTTGTGACCTTCAAGCACTACCTTCACACCTGCCTGCACTCTAGTGTGAGCTATCTATCTCACTACGAACCCAGTTTTCCGTGCCTGCACAAAGCATGTGGTGATTAATTTTCACTTCATTCGGGAACGCTTGGCATGCCGTCAACTTTCAATTCATTATATATCAACGGTCGATCAACCAGCCGACATTTTCACCAAAGGACTCTCATCAGCTAGATTTCAAATGCTTCGAGCCAAGCTAACTGTTCATTCTGCCCAGTTAGCTTGCAGAGGATGTTATGAGAATCAATCAACCATCGAAATTCAAGAAATTAGCAACAATTAAGAAATCTGCACGATCAAGCAATCAACGGCATTTTTACTGCACCAAAGATGGTAACACCAAAGAAGTGTCGCGACCTCTTTTTTCCGGCGCCCGCAATCGCGTACGGGCGCCTAAGGAGGCTAATGGCTCGGCTGAAATTGGTTAAGCCCGGACTCTCCCAAGTCCACCAATTCACGACTTAATGGTTCAAGTTTTTAATCTGTAAATCAATTTTTTTTTTAAATGGAGTCGCCACTAATCGATTTGGGGTGGGTCGATTAGGAACCCAAGCGAAGTATCGGGAGAAATACTCGCTCCTGCGCAACTAGAGAAATTAAGATCGGGGACTTGATTACACTAGTTAATCACTAATGCCCTTTCGGTACCTAATCTTGTTTAAACCCTGAGGCTTTTTGGATGTTCAAGGGATTTTCCATGCATTTTTGGGAGAAAAAACATTTTTTGAGCCTTTTTCTAATTTTTTTTTTGGAAACAAAAGGGATTTTTTTTTGGGATTTTTTGGTTTTTTGGAAAAATACAAGTCTTTTTGGCTTTTTCTGAATTTTTTTGGCTTTTTCATGAAATTTTGACTTTTTTGGATTTTTGGCATTTTTTGGAAAATATGGAATATTTTTGATTTTTTTGATTTTTCGGAAATAAAATATTTTTATCATTTTTTAATATTTTTCGATTTTTTTTTGAAATTAAAACATTTTTAAATATTTTTTTGAAAATAAATTATTTTTGGTTTTTTTAAAATAAATTATTTATTTACTTATTTAAAATATTATTTAAAATAAAACTTAAAAAAGCTGACCCGGGTCGGATCCGCGGGTTGGGTCCGACCCGGGCCGGCAACCCGCCCGCGGACGGGCCCGCGTTGCGGGCCCGACTCGGATTTTTTTTGTCTTTTTTCTTTTAAGAACAAGCTCGGCCCAAATAACCCTGTTTTCTAAAAAGGGTCCGGCCCAAAGGAATGGTCGGCCCACGCGCGAATAGCCCCAAACTGGCCGAAACCCTACCCGGGTGAGGGGCGCCCGACCCGGCTATCGGCCAAAAACCCTACCCGATGGAGGCTTTCGTCCGACCCGGCTGACCTGAATTCAAGGCTCTCCTTCTCCTAACCTCTTGACGGCGCCGATGAAGGACGGCCAGGAAGTCGCAGGACGGTGACACGGCAACGGAGGTGACACAGTAGGCTCCGGCACGGTGGCGGTGGTGCGGCAGCAACCCAACACCGCAGGGGGTCTTGGCGAGTCGTCGAGGACGGCGTCGGGGGGGTTGTGGTAGGACGTCTGGGAACGGCAGCAGCGGTGTCGAGGGAACAGCAGCGGCGAGGTGTTGAACCAGAGGGCTTCACGGCGGCAGCACGACGGGATCTGGGGCAGCATCGGCGTCGGGGCACGACTTGGCCCGGCTGCAGGGATTCGCTTGTTAGGCTGCGACGACGCAACGAGAGTCCGGCACAGCGACCGCGAGTCTTCCCCCCTTCCAGATCTGACGTCCAGACGGCCTCTCCTTTTGGAGTTCCAGATCTGACCTGGCGTTGTTGGATCGGCCACGGCTCAGCAGGGGGGAACGGCAACGAGCCTTCGAGGCGACAACGTCGAGACTCGATCAAGGCGATGGTGTGAGGACGGCGGCTCGGCTCGACGCGGCGTCCGGTGTCAGCGGCAGCAGCAGCAAGAACCCTAGATTTGGACCTTGATCTACCCTCTCCCTTCGGCCGCTCTCCCTCAGATCTCAGCCAGCTCGCTCTCGAACCTCCCCGGAAGTCTCTCGGGGGAAGTTCTTCAGAGTTTGCCGGCTTCGATCCTTCGGCCGTGCTCGCTCTTTGAGCTCCCTGAAGTCTCTCAGGGACCTCCCTAAGCTTGCTGGCCTCGTGGTTCTTCGACGGAGGTTGTGCCCTCCTATTTATAGGCGAGGAGGAGGCCGGTCGATGGAGGTTCGGCCGTTGGCCCTCGCACATCGACCGGACCCCCACGGCTGAACCGGCGTCCCATCCGAGCTCCTCCAACAACGCATGCTCGGCATTGAAGGAAGCCAATGATGGCGCTTGAGATCTGTCTCTTCCGGCCGACGTCGGCCTACACTCCTCGGCCGTAGGCTCCTTCGCGCGCGTGAGTTGCAGAGGTGGAAGGGAAGAAGAGGGAAGAAGGAAGAAGAAGAAGAGAAAGGGGGGGGGGGGCAGATCGTGCGAGCTCACGTGAAGAAAAGGG
The DNA here is from genome assembly GCA_017140395.1 of Eucalyptus lansdowneana. Lineage (NCBI taxonomy): Eukaryota > Viridiplantae > Streptophyta > Magnoliopsida > Myrtales > Myrtaceae > Eucalyptus > Eucalyptus lansdowneana. The sequence goes on from CM029492.1 coordinate 24,457,180, forward strand.
GGGTGGGCTGCTGCTTTTGCTTTTTGCTTTTCTTGCTTTTTTATTTTTTGTTTTTTTATTTTTTCTTCTTTTGTTGTTTTTATTTGTTATTTTTTTATTTATTATCCGAAATGACAAAATAAAATAAAAACTTAATAAAAGAAAATTAACCTAATTAAAATTGAGGTGTCAACAAGAAGGAAGATTAGAAGAATCAAGCAAAGAAGGAAACCCACAACACATTCTCCACCAAAGAAAGAAACAAATTGACATTCCACAAATCAAGCATCAATAAATCACTATATAAATTTTCAATCAGTCAATTACATTCCTTTCAAAACCCCCTTAATTGTAGACATTGATCTTCTTGCGAAAGTCTATAAATAGAGCCTCTATAATTGTACAAAGACACGACAGAAAAAAAATACGAACATATTCCTTCCTCTGTTCTAGTGTTCAATTCTTACTCACTATATTATGGTCTTAAACAGAGGCGATTGTAATGAGATTTACATCAATCTGAGATAGGCATTGAGAGATAACATATTTTCTAAGAGCTTTAACTTAATAAAAGAATCTTCAATGACTATAAGACTAGGTATCGCATATGAACTCGAGCATTATTACAATGTCGCTTAATACAGTTGTCTATTGTCTCAGTCGAAAGCTAATTATCTTCAATTGTACTCACATATCGTAGTAAGGACATAGCATTCTCAAGATTGGGCATCGAGTACTCTCCTTTTTGTCAACATCAAAGAGAGGAAACAATAAACCGCATAACAAACAAAAGGTTCCATTCATTCAAAGAGCATGAAGAACATCATTCGCACAACTACTAATGACAAGCAAAAGGAGATACAGTGAGAATGTCAAAACGTAAATCCCTAAAATCTATGGGAACGCGTCTTCGAGGAGGGGCTGGATTTGGTTGTTGCAGAGGGCTTAGGAAACGATCGCATAAGGTTGTAGCATTAGGGGAATATGATTTGCCGAGCAATTTAGTTTCAGAAAATTATAATACGGCAGCCGGGGCGTTTCAATAGGCAATTTGTCCCATGACATTTTAATTTTTACAATATCAATTTAGGCAATCTGATATTAACTGTAAAGTAAGGGGGTAAGATGGTGGTAACTAGTTGCCTTTGTCACCATATATATATATATATATGTATGTATGTATGTATGTATGTATGTATGTATGTATGAGCTATAGCAAGCAATTATGGCCATCAATATTATTGGCATCGGCATGAACTCGACCAATCCTAATCCAACTTTTGGCTTAGATCGACTTAGGTGACTTTCTCTTTTCTAGATCGTGCCACTCTAGAAAGAGATGATCCACCATTGTTCGAGACATGCAAGCAACTATGGCCACTAATTTATGTGCCACCAGCATGACCTAGACCAATCTTAAATCTGACCTCGACTTAGGTAGGTTTCTCTTTTCGGGTGGTGCCATTAGAGAAATGGGTGATCCACCATTATTTGAGACGATAGATGTGATCTCTCTCTCTATCTCTCTGTGCGATACACACATACCGAGTAACTTAATTTCATTGCAAAATGCATTTACAGTGTCAAATAGATATTTTGATATCGAATTTACATGAACAAGTATCCTACAATGAATTTATCTTTAGCTCATTAGATGCTGTTGACTGATAGATTTGATTATACAAATCAAGCATATTCGAAAATTTGATTGCAATAAAATGTTAGAAGAGCGGAATAAAAAAATAATATTAGTAAAAAACTTAAGATGTCTTAAACTGACATGTTTTAGAAAGCAATGGGAGTTGAGTTGGGGAAAACCCTTGAACACTGATTTTTATATTGCCTCGGAGAAAAAGAAAAGGAGGAACAGTATCAAAATGTGTTTGGAGGGTTTGACTTGTACTTCTAGTGGAGTGACCTAACCCAATTTTAAATTCAATGAAGCTGGCTTGGGTTATGAAGGTAATTAAAAGGTAGCTGGCTTGGGTTATGGAGGTAATCAAGAGGTAGGTTCGGACGACTTTGCCCAGCTCTTTTGAAATGACATGAATCATCTGTACTCCCCTCAATTTTACACATAAATTTGAACAGTTGCTCTACCTAGGTTAGGCTCATAGCAACGGTTGAGATTTGCTGAGAAACCACGTTAAACACCATAGGAGTAAAAGATTTTTGCCTCTTTCAAAATCTTTGTGTCCGTCTAAAATTGTGAAAGTATTCCATATAAAAACTTTTAATTGAACTTACTATTCGAGTATCAACGGGCCTAGAAGCTTTCGGACATGCCTTGTTTTGAGGAGAATTTCTTTGTCTGAACTTGGGTAAAAAAGCAAAAGTAGTGAAGAGCCTTTTGAAAAACAGACCGATGCACTTTCTCATTGAGTAAGAAAGGAATGTCGTGTACTTGGTTTACTTTCTTTTTTATCAGACTGTACTTGGTTTGCTTGGGCTTATGGAATTAGTCGCTTTCGGATTAAATCCAAGAACTTCTCAATTGGAGCTCATAAACTGCGATAGTAAATCCAAATTCTTCTCGATTTGGAGCTCATAAATGTTGGCACCCCTTATGCTTATGTGATTTGAAACCAAAATAATAATAATAATAATAATAATAATAATAATAATAATAATAATAATAATAATAACAACAGAAAAAATCCATGCTTATTATTAGTTTAATGTAGAAACTTGACTTTCCCGGTATAGTTTAACTTTGATATCCATTTACTTAAATTAATTTTTCTCCGTATGAAACAAGTAAAAGTTGGTGAATTTCACACAGGATGGTCACAACTTGCCTTTTGTGCTATCTAAAGTTAAATTATTATGAGGAATGTCATGTTAAAAATGAGAAGTTCAAACTTAAATTGATATTATCTATAGAAAAATGATTGAGTAGCAGCCTTTAATTTATTGTGTGAATAATAATTTTTTTGACCATAAAAATTATATAATAAATAATTATAAATTATTATGAGACCTATTTTTGTAAGTATTTATGATTCACAATAAGTTATAATTTCCACAATAACTAAAAAACTGTTATGTTATACGTGACTGGACACGTATGATTTGGGAGAATGAAAAAATCAGGATCCACATTTCCCTTACCTCAATCCGGCGATTGGATGCCTGGTTGGTGACCCGTGCAACCCATTGTCTTTCTTCCCCCAGCTTTGAAGAGATTGCTAATATTATATGGGAGATCTGGCGCCAACGAAATAATGCCACTTTCAGACAGCAAACTCCAAATCCGATCCAAGCTGTGGACAATGCTCTTGCCCAGTACAGGATCTTCAACAGTATTCAACCCCCAAAACCTAGGGTTTCACAGAAATCGATTAGTACTGATCATCGCTGGAAACCACCTGATCAAGACTCCATCAAATGCAATATCGATGGGGCTTTCATTCCAGGTAGTCCCCAAGGAGCCATCGCATGTATTTTCAGAAATTCCAAAGGCCAGCTTACCGATGTGTTTACCTGTTCTGTCTTGGCTCGATCGGCGTTTCAAACAGAGATCCTTGCCATGATCCGAGCTCTTCAGCACCTTATCAAGCGGCGGCATCAGCACCATCGAGTTTTGCTTGAATCGGACTGCCTTTCCTTGGTGGAAATCCTCCGAAATAACCAGCCGCATCCATGGCAGGAGCGACACTTCCTTGCCGTTCTCCAAGACCTGCTTTCCCAGTGCCCTAATGTCTCCGTTCAGCACATCTCTCGCGAAGCCAACCTCGCGGCTGACTGGGCCGCCAAAGCCCATCGGGCAAATGGATCTACTTCTAACTGGCTTGTCTTTCCTCCTGTTGTTTTCCAGAACATTATCCTTACCGATGCTGTACTAGCGGGTTGTATGAATATTTTCGTATAATATATTACTTTTTCCGACCAAAAAAAAAAAAAAAATCTATTCATACAAGCCTTTTGATTTGGGCAGACAGTCATGATGTACGTCGAATTCACGTAAATTGCGTGCCATGCACTTCGATTCGTACGGCTTTCGTGGCACACGCAGAAACACATTCTCTCTTTACCTCGGGCGCAAAAAGCGAGTCACCCGTACATTTGTCCCGTTATACCTCTTCAACTTGAAGCGTTGGGCTTGGACCCAAACTTTATCCCCCCCCCCCCCAAAAAAAAAAAAAAAAAAATTCACCCCTTCTCTCACCCCTTTCAGCTTAAGAAAAAAAAAAAAAAGAACACGAGTCCCTCCAGAGCAGTAACTTGCGGAACCATGGCTCTTCCGGAACCGAACGAGACCAGCTATATCACCAAATTCAAGGAGAGCCTCAGCCTTGAGCTCACGCCCTTCGACGAGCAACGGAAGTTGAAGACGCGGTCCATCTACAAGGTCCGGCCCTGCATTGCCGACCTCCACAGCAAGGCCTACCAGCCGCAGGTTGTCTCCTTCGGCCCCTACCACCACGATAATGACCGCCTCCTCCCCATGGAGGAACACAAGCGCCGCGCGCTCCGTCACTTTGTCAGGCGGTTCGACAAGCCCCTCGAGCACTTCTTGGAGTCCCTGAGGGAGGTGGCACAGGATATCGAGGAAAGCTACGATGAACTGGATCCAAAGTGGAAGGTGGGCAGCAGCGGGGGCGCAGCCTGCCAGTTCCTGGAGCTGATGGTCATTGACGGCTGCTTCATGCTCGAGATCCTCCGGGTTGCGACTCAGGAGGTGACACAGGCGAAACAGGAGAAGGACGACTATGCGGACAACGACCCCATCTTCAGCAACCATGGGAAGCTCCACGTAATGCCGTACATCAGGCGAGACATGCTGGTGCTGGAGAATCAGCTGCCAATGCTAGTGCTGGATCGGCTGGTCGCCGTTGAGAGCGGCCGCAGGGAGGTTAAGTTTCTTAGATTTTACTCCATCGTAAGAGAGGTTATCGAATGTTCGCAAACCGCCGTACTATATTAGCCTAACAGTACATCTCAGTGATTTCAGATGGACTCCACGTGGGATCCATGAGACCGATTCGAGACCAACCTACAATTTCATTATTACATCTATCCGTCGGAAACTTCTTTTCACACCTCTTATGCAAGTAGTATCCATATGACAACAATCTCGTATTCAGCGCACTGACTATATACTCCAACAACGCAGGGCCTCATCCTCAAGTTCTGCTTCCACCCCAGTCTCCTCAGGAAGGTCACTAGCAAATGCCTACACGTCCTGGACGTCTATAGGAAGCGCCTGCTGTTCCAAGAGGAGAAGCCCGAGAAAAAGAAGTTCAAGAAGGATGCGTCCAATAAGGTCCGGTTCAAGCCGCTCCAGGAGATGATCCGGTCGGCCACCGAGCTCCGTGAGCATGGGATCCACTTCATGACGAGCAAATCCAGTAGCCTCAAGGACATCTCCTTTGCCAGAGGGGTCCTGAAGCTCCCCAAGATCATAGTGGATGATACCACCGAGTTTCTATTACTGAACCTTATCGCGTTCGAGCACCGCCATGTCGGGGCTGGGAGTGAGGTCACGTCTTACATCTACCTCATGGACAAAATCATCAACAAAGAGGGGGACATCGCACTGCTCCATGCCCAGGGCATCATCCTGAATCACCTCGGAAGCAACAAGGCAGTCGCCGAGCTGTTCCATTCGCTGGGCAAGGAAGTGAGGTTTGAACCCTTGAGCAGCCTCGACGCCGTTTACACGGAGGTCAGCAAGTACTGCAAGAAGCCGTGGAATGTGTGGAGGGCTTATTTCGTCCGCACCTACTTCAGTAATCCATGGGCTATACCGTCTTTCCTCGCCGCCCTCTTCGCCTTTGTGTTCACTGTAATTCAGACTGTCTATACCGTGCTCAGCTACTACCATTGAACCCTCCCTTTGCCTCTCCGTACAATATATAGTTTTCCTCCTGATGGCTGATGCTCGATAATTATCTCTTGATTGACTGTTCGTTGTTGTTATGATTTCCTCCTGTTTTCAGTCATGTTCATAATGGACATTTGACTGTTTGTTCATCATATCATATGCTGATTCTCTTGATTGGCTGTTTGACTAATGTAGTCGGGAAGTTCCTCGTCAAGAATTTCATAGGCTAAGCTCTAGAAGCTTAGAACTCCTCTGCATCTTTAGTATCAGAAGATGAAATTTCTTTATGGATGAGCACATAGCCGCTGCTCTTTCTTATAGAACCGATACTAATCATTTTGAGGCTAATGTTGGCTTAGAAGATAAAAAGTGTAATCGTAAGTGCCCCATGTAATTCCGTCACTTAAAACCTGCGGCTTCTTTCTGAAATACATCACCTTAATATAATGGGAAAAAGTACTAAAAAAGTCTTAAACCTATTACATTTGTACTAATTCAGTTTTAAACTTTTCAGTTTGACTAACTTAGTCTTTCAACATTTTCATATTGGTACCAATTTAGTCTATCCGATCAATTTAGGTTGGAAATTGTTGATGTGAATGCTGATAATCCTACATTCAGCCATGATGTAGACATTTTTCTAATTTTTCAACAATTTTCTGAGATTTTTTTCTTCTTTTTCTTACCCTTCTTTCCACTATTGGCCGGCACAACCCATGCCCAACAAGGCTTGGCCTTACTAGATTTGGTGAGGCCAACTTTCAACCAGGCTAGGGCAACCTCGTAGGGCTTCGCTTGGGCATGGGTTGGCCTCGCCGACTAGGGCTTGTGCTGACCACCGGTGGAAAGAATAAAAAAAAGAAAGGTAAAAACAAGGAAAAAGTAAAAAAAAAAAAAAATGAAATGTTCACGTTAATATTGGTCATATCACGTAAGACTGTCAGTTTCCACATTAGTAATTTATAGCCCAAATTGATCAGATGGATTGAATTTGTACTAACATGAAAATGCTTAATATTTAATTAGTTCAATTGAATGATTTATGACTGAATTGGTACTAATACAATACATTTATGAATTTTTTGGTACTTTTTCCTAATATAATTTCGATAACCAAAAAAGTCATATAAAGTAAATTTTGTGGATAACACGGTGGACGGAGTCATTTATAATTACATGACAGTTGTGTAAAAATTACATTATTTTGATATAATATTGACTAAATATAGTAAAATGAGTGGCAGCTACACCTAAGAAAGACAAATCGACGATGCATTAGACGCATGCTCCTAAAGTTTTGCTACCGTGTGCTTATTATTAGATACTTGAATATATCGGCGTTCTTCATTTGAAAAAAAAAGGGGCAAAAGCAGTGAACAGCCTCTAATCGGTTTTTTCCCCCTTCCATTAGAACGCATATAATCTATTTATTAGGTTCTTATGAAAGAGAAACCGAGGCACTTTCTCCTTAAGCAAGAAAGGAATGTCCACCAGTGGCCTAATTTGGGATTAACGATTGAATGTATGGGCAAAAGGGACCCAACATGGTGTCATCAATATTCTTAATATAAACTTAAGCCTTAAATGCATGTCATGCATTCATCTCAAAAGAGAGATTTAGAAGAGTTGCCTGACATAAAAAAGTTACGAAAGGTATATGGACACGTAAATTTTAGCTATTTATTTAAGGTTTAATTACATAAAAAAAATTGGGGATTAATTTAACCCCTAAATAAAAATACTTTTCATTTAAATTGCACATCATATAGACATTAGGAGTATCTACATTAATATTAATATAATTCATTAAAAATTGTTAAATAAAATTATTATTATTATTATTAAAAAAAAAAAGAAAACAGAAAAAAGAAGAAAAACGAAACGTAGCTACTAGCTAGATCGACCTGGCCCCTTCTTTCTTTCTTTTCTTTTTGCGCCTCGGCCCGGCCTCCTCCTCTCTTTCCTTCTTTCTTCTCTCCCCTAGGCCCAGCCTCTTTCTTCCCTCTTTCTTTCCCTCACGCCTCCCACGCTCGCTGCAGAAAGGAGGCTCGTTCGAGATTTGAGCACAGGAGGCAGGGACAGAGCAGAGAGTCGGGCGCGGGATTTGTGGATCGGAAATCGGGCCGGCCGGCAAGGCGCGGGTGAGGGGGCGGCTGAGAGGAAGGAAAAAGGAAAAAAAAAAAAAAAAAAAAGGGAGCAGAGAAAGAAACCGTGACAGAGAGAAAGAGAGAGACAGAGAGAGCTGTGAGTGACGGTTCGAACGAGTGAAAAGAGTTAGGGATAGAGACCGCCAGCCACCGTGCCCGAATCGTGGCCAACGACCCGCTGTGGTGCCCCCATTTCCTGGGCCGAAGCCCCTGTAGGTGTCGGCTCTTTTTGTTCTCGATTTTTTCCGGTTTGGAGTCGATTTCCCAAGGATCGTGGCTCGGAGCCGTGTGAGGCGACTGGACGCAGTCCGATTTATCGAGTTCGCCTCCGTTCGCCACCGCCGAGCCGGGTAGGGAACGCCGTTCGCAGGTACCCCTGTTTTCCTTTCCACCCCCCCCCCCCCCCCTTCCCTTTTGCCTTGCTTTGAATGACGCTGCCCCGGCACTTGCGGCCGTCCGGCTCACGCGAGCTCCGGCCCATGTCGTTCTTGCGTTTTGTTTCCGTATCGTATCGTCATATCTCGAGCGAGTCCATGGAACTGGCCTCATCAAGTTTCACGCACTCAGTAGTGCAACATTTTCCTCAAGCCAAAATAAAGCAAAAAGGATAAAAAAAGAAAAAGAACTTCCTTATTTTTAATTGTAATATTAGTAAAAAAATTAGATTCATATTAAAAATTAAGAGTTGATGGTATAAGTCGATAGACATTGAACTTGAGAGTCAAGATTGTGAATGAGAAATAAAGAGATAACTCACACAAGGTGAGAGAAAGAGAGAACGAGCACTTAATTAACGAGTGTTGAATTTTATATTAGAGGTTTTAGAAATTTCTCTTTTCTTAAATTTTTTGATGGATGGAAATTTTTCTTAAAAATTATATATATATATATATATGTTATTGGTCTGGCTGAGTGCATGGCTGGACGATTGCACACCTAGAATTGAGAATTGGATTGATACCTAGATTGAAACCGAGAATTGGACTCATTCCTTTGGAAAAGTCAATATCGATCTGATCAAGTTCGATTTCGGGTGGTTCTCGATTATTTTTTGCACACCGTTAAATGTGACAGAAGGAGAAGGCGGGGGCGAGAGGGGGGACTAGGTCAAAAGGGAGATGGTGGTGGGGTTGCAACTGGAGGGGCTCCTCCGACTCCACATCATTCGTTTGGATTCTCTGAGGATTGATGCTTGGGATGAATACTACGCGACCAGTTCCTTCAACATATTCGCGCCCATAAAGATTCTCTGAGGATTGATGCTTGGGATGAAAATACTACGCGACCAGTTCCTTCAACATATTCGCGCCCATAAAGATTCTCTGAAGATCGATGCTTGGGACGAATACTACGCGACCAGTTCCTTCAACATATTTGCGCCCATAAAGATTGTTGCGGCTATCGTGACCTCAACGTATATTAAAATGCGACTTTTACCTTAGATCAATTTAGGTGAGTTTTTTTTTCCTAGGTCTTGTCATGTGAAAAAGAGATGGTCCATCATTGCGCACACTCCTGCGGCCCTCTCTCTCTCTCTCTCTCTCTCTCTCTCTCATAAAGCATGTCTTATGTTATCAAATCTTCGACCTTTTTTTTACAATAATGTGTGGATATTTTTACATTAAATTTGCATGTGCAAGTACACTATAATGGGTAGATTCCGTGTTATCTTTGAACCACGTTAGATTATAATAATTACAAGATTTAAGGGTACGAATCAAGCATATTAAAGGAATTTATTGCATTAAAAAGTTTGATAAGTGGAATTGAAAACAAATATTAGTAAAAAGACTAAATTAGTCTTAACGTGACATGTTTTTGGAAAGTAGTGGGAGTTGAGTTTGGCGAAACCTTGAGCACTGTTCTTGGTATTATCTAGAAAAGAAAGAAGAAAATCATTGTCAAAATGGACCATCCGATGGTCCTGAACTTGGGAGGACTTGAGTTATACTTCTATATAGTGGCGCAACCCAATTTAAGATTCAATAAAGTGGGCTTGGGTTGTGAAGGTAATCAAGAGGCGGGTTTAAGCAAGTTTGTCCAGTTCATGGCAAATGATAGAGGTGAGCATGGTCCGAGTTGAGCCGCTCTACCTCCTAACCCTAGGATCAACCCGCACAGTGTTAATCCTCAATTTTTGAAACCGATGATCGACCCTATTGAGCTTGAGACCAAGGACCGAATCAACTCAATGGGTTCGGTCCGGTTCCAGGGTTAACCCGGGATCAATCGATAATTATTTTATTTCATTTTTAACACTTCTTGAAAAAGTAATTGAGGACCAGACCAATCTAACGGGTTCGGTCCTATTCCAGGGTCAATCCGAAACCAACTAATCATTTTTTATTTTATTTTTTGTACTTTTTGAAATGGCAATCGAAGATCGGACTGATCCAATGAGTTTGATGATGAGCGAGGTTAGCTAAGAAAAGTAAGCAATGAGGGTCAAGGCGGATGAGCATCAAGTGTTGAGCGGGGAGCAAGCCAAGCAGGCATTGAGTGACAAGTGGCACGAGTTACCCAAAGTGAGTGAGGCGAGTGTTGAGTGGCGGGCGGAGAAGTTGTTTCTCTCGATTTTGGCAAATTGAAAACTAAGAAAACAAATAAGACAGAAGAAAATGAATACTGGAAAATGATGTCATAAGAAGCTATTTATGTCATTTTGGATGCTGTGAGGACTCTTTACAAAAACATTTTTCTTCTTCGTAAATTATGACTATTGACGCCGTAAAAGACATTAAAAATCTATGTTATTAAAGAATAATATAAAATTACTTGAACTACTCACCATATAGTTATTTAATGTTATTGATGCCATTTATTTTAAGGTTTTATCTATATATAATATATATATATATATAGTCAAGGTTGGTCTGGGTTAGACCAACCTTGAACTCTCAAGATCGAGGACCAACCCGCACAGTGCTAGTCTAGGAATCTTAGGACCAATGACCAACCCGGTCTCCCTAGGAACTGGTTTAGCGTCGGTCCAGGGTCAACCCTAGACCGATGCTCACCCCTAGCAAATGATATGGATCCTCTTTATCGTAAAGTCCTCCCCCCCACCCCCCCCCCAAAAAAAAAACAAATTCTTTTGGATTTGGAGCTCCTAAATGCTTGCGGCGCAGTAGACTTATGTGATTTGGAACCAAAAAATTAAAATTAAAAATTAAAGATAAAATCCACGCTCATATTTAGTTTAATGTAGAAAATTGACTTTTCTAATATAATTTGACTTTGATTTGAGTTCTAATATATCTTTTTAATTGAAATAACTTTTCTCCGTACGAAACAAGTGAAAGTTCTGAAATTTCATACAAGATGGTTATAAATTGTCTTGTGCACCATCTTATGTTAATTTGTTACGAGAAATGTCATGTTAATTATGCGAGTTCATGTCTAAATTGACATTGAATATAATTTATTCATACAAGGAATTCGCGTGAATCGCGTGCCATGCAATTCGATTCGTACGGCTTTCATGGGACACGCTATAAAACACGTTCGCTCTGTACCTCGGACAACAAAAAGCGAGACACACGTATACACGGTTTGTCCCGGAATACCTCTTCAACCTGAAGCAATGGGCTCAACCCTCTTCACTCTTCCCATCTCTCTCTCCATAGATGCACCCCTTCTCTCACTCCTTTCAGCTTAAAAAAGGACAGAGAACATAAGACACCCAAACCAGAAATTTGCTGAACTTGTGAAACTTGCAGAACCATCATGAGTCCTTCACCGCCACGACCGGACTGGAACAAGACCGACTGGATCGTCCAAGTCGAGGACAACCTCAAGCGCAAGGCCTCCAACGACCAACAGTGCTGGAACAAGCAGTCCATCTACAGGGTCCGTGCCTGCATCACCGAACTCAACAGCAAGGCCTATCAGCCGCAGGTTGTCTCCTTCGGCCCCTACCACTATGGCAAGAAGCACCTTCTCCCTATGGAGGAACACAAGTGCCGTGCGCTTTTCAAATTCCTCGAGCGGTCGGGGAAGCCCCTCAAGCCCTTCCTCGAGTCCCTGAGGGAGGTGGCGCAGGACCTGGAGGAGAGCTACGATGCACTGGACCTGGAGTGGAAGGTGGGCGGTGACGAGGGCGTGGCGTTACGGTTCCTGGAGCTCATGATCACTGACGGCTGCTTCATGCTTGAGATTTTCCGAGTTGCAAACCAGGAGCTGACACCGGCCTATGAGGTCAACGACCCCATCTTCAGCAACCACGGGAAGCTCCACGTAATGCCGTACATAAGGCGGGACATGCTGATGCTGGAGAATCAACTGCCAATGCTAGTGCTGGATCGGCTGGTGGCTGTCGAGAGTGACGGCGAGAAGGTTAGTTTCTTAGATTTCACTCCATCGTAAGAGAGATTTCACAAACCGCCGTCCTATGCTAACAGCATATCTTGGTGATTTCAGATGGACTCCATGTGGGATCCATGAGATTGATTCAAGACTAACCGACAATTTCATTATTACATCAATCCATCGGAAACCTCTTTTTACACCTCTTATGCAAGCAGTATCCATACGACAGCCCAATTTTTGTCTTGTCCATATTACCATAGATCAAGAGTCGATTATTCCTTGCATCATAAGAGTTGCTGCATCTTGAGACAAGTAAGCCTCCCCAGAACATATAAGTGCTCGACGAGCCCATACAGCACTGACTTTATACTCCAACAACGCAGGGTCACGAATTCATCAACCGTCTCATTCTCCACTTCTTCTACTGCCACAGCAAGGACGTTGGCAAATGCCTACACGTCCTGGACGTCTATAGGAAGAGCCTGCTGTTCCAAGAGGAGGAGCTCAAGAATGAGAAGTCCGAGAAGAAGCACAAGTCCAATAAGGTCCCATTCAAGCCGCGCCGGGAGACAATCCGATCAGCCACCAAGCTCCACGAGCACGGGATCTGGTTCAGCAAGAGCAAGAGCAGCAGCCTCAAGGACATCTCCTTTGCCAGAGGGGTCCTGAGTCTCCCCGCGATCCAAGTGGACGACACCACCGAGTCTTTATACCTAAACCTCATCGCGTTCGAGCACTTACATGTTGGGGCCGGGAATGAGGTCACGTCCTACATCTTCCTCATGGACAAAATCATCGACAAAGAGGGGGATGTAGTTCTGCTCGATGCCCAGGGCATCATCCAGAATGCAATCGGGAGCGACAAGGCAGTCGCCGAGCTGTTCAATTCGCTGTGCAAGGACGTGACGCTTGAACCCGAGACTAGCCTCGATACCGTGCACACGGAGGTCAGCGACTACTGCAAGAATACCTGGTACACGTGGATGGCTACACTCTACCACACCTACTTCAAGAGTCCTTGGACTATATTGTCTGTCATCGCCGCCATCCTCCTCTTCGCACTTGCTATAATTCAGACCGTATATACCGTGCTCTACCCTTGAACCCCCCCTTCACCTCTCTCTACAATAATTATTTTATCTATCTTTTGGTTTTTCTCCTGATGGTTGATGCTCGATAATTACCTCTTGATTGGTTGTTGATCGTTGTTATGAACCATTTTCATCCTGTTTTCAGTCTTGTTCACTGTCTCTCTTTAAATGTTTTGAATGATGGACGTTTGGCTGTTTATTTATCATTATCTAGTGGCGGTTCTCTTGCTTCAGTCTTCATGTTTGTCTAATTTGGCTGGGAAGTATGAAGGATGATCTAGCTTTAGCCAAATAAAATCTTCCATCGCACCATTTTTTTTTTTTTGATTAAAATTTGTTTACAAATTGCAGCGAATTTAAGTGAATCAATTGTGTACCACAATCGTCAACTTTTTTGGGATGAACTTCGGGAGATTAGCTATTCTAACACATTTCCTTGGTTATGCGTTGGGGACTTCAACGAAGTTCTCTATCCATGGGAAAAGTTTGGAAAAAAACCAATAGATCGAAATAGAATGTTATCTTTTCGGGCATTTGTTAATGATTGTTCTATTATGGAGTTACCAAGCAAGGGCTGTAAGTTTACCTGGATGAACAATCGCACGGGTGATGAGCTAGTGGAGGAATGTCTGGATAGGGCAATGTGTTTGATGGATTGGCGACTCTTATTTCCTGCTGCCGAAGTGTTTGTGTTGCCTGCTATTGGGTCTAACCATAGCCCATTGATCATCAATTCTTCAGCATCCTACAAGGCCCCGAAGAAATCCTTTACTTTTGAAGTTTTTTGGAATGAAGATCAGGAATGCAGTGAAATAATATCAAAAGCATGGAACTTAGTCAGGTTTAATGGATCAGGCCTAATCTCAAAGTTACAGCATACATCTACAGCCCTAACTAAGTGGAGTCGCTCAAAATTCTCCAGAGGTGATCTTAAAATAACGTACTTACTTCACCAAATTACAAATCAGCAGCATACATATCAAAATAGAGCAGATGTTACTAAGCTAAAAGAGGAACTCAGGCAGATTTGGAAGCAAGAAGAACAATTCTAGGCCATGCAATCTAGAATACAATGATTAAGGTGGGGCGATAAAAACACCGGATTTTTTCATGCGGCAACTCTTCAGAGAAGGCAACGCAATCGCATTACTATGCTTCAAGATCATAACAATCAATGGATTAGGGATCCAATGCTTTACAGGAAATGACTTGCACATATTTTACTAACATATATACCACAGTGGGTCCTCGAAATTACACTCCTATTCTTCAACAATGCCCACGGGTTGTTACTGCAAAAATGAACAATGCTTTACTGGAAGAGGTGAGTCTAGAGGAGATTCGTCAGGCTACCTTTCAACTGGGCTCCAATAAGGTGCCAGGAACTGATGGTTTCAACGGAATATTCTATCAAGCTCACTGGGAGGTAATCAAAGATGATCTGTTTCTTCTAGTTACAAAATTTTTTGAGACAAGCCATATGCCACCTATCCTGAACCGAACCATTCTAGCTTTGATTCCCAAGACCCCTCATTCAGAAAAAATAGAACACTATAGACCAATTAGCCTTTGTAATTTCGCATACAAAGTCATTTCGAAGGTGCTAGCCAATCGCCTCAAACCTTGGTTATCTCAGTTGATATCTATGGAACAAACTTCATTTGTTAGTGGCTGATAGATCCAAGACAACATCTCAATCTTTCAAGAAGTTCTTCATCAATTTAAAACACGACAGGGGACAACAAAATTCAATGCAATTCTTAAGACTGATATGCAGAAGGCATATGACAGAATTGAATGAGATTTTCTTGACTACCTAATTTAGGTGGGCTTCCATCCTATGTGGGTACACTGGATATTACAATGTGTCACAACTAATCTTATAGTATCAGGTTAAATAGGGAGCTACTTCCTTATATTTTCCCTACTCGTGACCTAAGGCAAGGTGACCCTCTCTCATCATATATATTCATCCTGGCTGCGAATGTTTTGTCAATATTGATCAGCCAAGCAGTAAATATGGGACAATTAAAGGGCATCGGATTAAATAGGTGGTGTCCTACCCTTTCCCACTTATTTTTTGCTGACGATGCAATCTTTTTCCTCGATGGCAGCATTTGTGAGTGTCAAAATCTGGCTAATATCTTAAATCAGTATTGTGTAGCTACGGGCCAAGCTCTAAATCGCAACAAATCAGGGATTATTTTTAGTCGGCATTGCCCTATGAGTCTGCAGGAAAATATGTCTCTAGAACTTAGAATTCCTGTGCTTCAAAGGGCTGGTAACTATCTAGGTATCCCCTTGGACTTGGTTGCTCCAAAAAGGACATGTTTTCGTGGATATTAGCACGTGTTCAATCAAAATTAGAAGGATGGAAGGAAAAGCTCATATCCAAGGGAGGTAAGGAAACTCTTATCAAGTTTGTCATTCAGGCGATACCGCAATATGCTATGTCGGTTTTTAGATTACCCTTATCATTGTGGGATACACTTAAAAGCAGTAAGGATCAAGGCGGGCTTGGCTTTCGGGATTTCATTGAATTTAATAAAGCCATGCTCGGCAAGCAAGCATGGCGTTTACTCCAACAACCTCAGGCTTTATGGGTTCAACTATTAAAAGGGTTGTATTTTCACAACACAGAATTTAAATCAGCAACCAAAGGCAGTTGTCCATCGTGGGTTTGGCAGAGTATTCTTACAGGTCGGGATGCTATCCTACCATATACTAGGGGTGCGCATGACAAAATTTCTGAAACAGAAATTGATCTCTGGTCAGAAATTGATTTCTCAATTTCTATTTCAGAAACTGAGAAGCTAAAAATTTTAGCTTTTGATTTCTTCTTCAAATCTATTTCTAGAATAGAAATCTGTTTCAGAAATAGAGAAATCAAATTGCATTACCAAACGGATTTCTATTACAAACCTGTTCCGGGGAACAGAGAAACAGAGAAATCAAGAAACAGAAATTTTATCATGCATAGCCTAGATGGTCCGTAGGCAATGGGAGGCAAATTCGTATCCGTGAGGATCTGTGGTTAAAAAGCGGAACTCTATTTGGTCCTACCAACAGAGAGGACTTGAAGTTTGTGGTTGACCTAATAGATGCTACTCACAATACCTGGAGTGTACCTCTACTGTATCGCATTCTACATGTGTAGACTGTTCAAGAAATTTTGACCATACCAGTTAGACCTCTCTATGTAGAAAATAAATTTGTCTAGCCAACTACAAAGGATGGCACACACACAATCAAGAGCAACTATCGCATTTTAATAGACATGTCCAGCCACAACAACAACCGGACACCATCTACCTCTCATCAGACACCTAGCACTCTTTGGCGCAAAATTTGGTCAATGAGAACTGTCCCCAAAGTTAGAGCTTTCCTCTAGTCACTTTGTCAAAACGCAGTAGCATCCCAAGAAAACCTATTCCATTGACGCATAACTTCTTATCCTTACTGTCAACTATGCAACCAGCAATGCCCAGAAACAGTAGAACATCTAATCCTACTATGCTCCTGGACTCGCCCTATTTGGACTCATCCAGAAATCAACATTGATATTCAGCCTCAGCACACTCATCGACTCGACGCTTGGCTTGCTACAAAATTGGTATCAACAGCAAACGCACCTTCGTTAGAACTTCTTGCTAATGTCTGTTGGCAAATCTAGAAAATGAGGAACAACTACCTCTTCCGCAATCAACGGCTAAATCCCTCCATTGTAGTCGAAACAGCCTTGACGGAGACTCGACTCCACTAGATCACCTCTACTTCCTCTACGAGAAAAGCTGCGTTCAACCTGAGTCCGGACCATCTCTGGAGACCACCTGATCTGGGTACATTAAAATGTAACGTTGATGCCTCATATCAACTAGACAACACAGAAGGGGCGATGGCTGCGGTTTTTCGAGATCATCAAGGTAGACTCACCGAGATCTACACCAAACGATTTCCCGTCACTTCAGCACTGCTCGCGGAGTTTCAAGCCCTCACCTTCGCGATCCAGCACATGATGACATAGGGTTTGCAGCACGCTAGGGTTGTGCTTGAATCGGACTATAGATCAGTGGTTGACGCCGTCACTAGAAGGAGATCAGCGCCATGGGAGCTTCGTCCCCTGCTTGCGGAGGCCGCTGAACTGCTGTCGCTGTTCCCTAACCTCACGATTTGATGGTGTCCCCGGGAAGCCATTGGAGTTGCAGACTGGGCCACAAAGGCCCAGTGAGATGCAACTTGGGCCCTCAATTGGAATATATTCCCTCCTCCTATTTTGATGAATCTGATATATGTAGATGCCCTTGCGGCTGGCTGTAAAATGACTTTACTATGAATATATGGTTTCCTTTGACAAAAAAAAGAAAGTCATCTCTGTTCTTCACCGGCTTGATAATTCAAAAGTCATCTATATATTTTCTAGTCAACATCTTTTCCAATCAATCATTGACACGGAGAACATACTTTTATGCTTGAGAGAGAGATATTTTGAAAATTCCAACCTCCTTCCTGAAATAAAGACAGCAAAAGATATTCACTTTTTTTTTACCACCTATATCGAAATAAGTTGATAGCGGATTGCTAATTATGTACAGAGAAAACCCACAAATTTATAGAATCTACAGTTCTCTAACCTTGATAAACAAAACTTATATTTTCTGTATGAATTGCTGTTATAAAAATGAAGCAAGTAATCAGATAAAATAGATGAAAAGAAGGAAATAATTCGGACATTAAATTTATGTGGTTTGATTGATATAACCTACCTCCATAGGAAAAGCATCTTATAATTTCAATATAAAACAAGTGATACAATAGAGATTATAATTACATTTGAGTACTTAAACACTTTTGATGTTTCCTAACCCCCTAATTACACCCAGTAACGAAGTTAGTATTTAGCTCTCATAGATTTTAAAGAAATAATCTCTCGATCTTATAAATAGAATAGTTTGCCCAAAAAAAGAAGATCTTATAAATAGAATAAACAAATTCTTAACACAATAATTAAACTGGTTCACTCGTGTGTAGTTACGGCGAATATTTCCCTCTTTTGCTTCAGGAAAGCTCTAAGTCTCTCCCATCCTCTCTGCCTCTTTACATAATGCTGAAGAAGGCCCTCCTCACGATTAAAATAATGGAACTCCTCATTCTTTATTTTTCTATGGGCATGGGTCTCCATCATGATGCAACTTGCAGCTAGCGAGAGTTCCCTCAATTTCCGCTGAAGGGGGTCACGTGTGTCTAGCAAGAGGAGTCTATGCCTTCTCGCTTTGATCCTTTTGACCTGTTTAATTTCCACGAACAACTTCATCTCCCGCCACTGCAAACCTAACTCCATTGTCAGTAAACAAATAGAAATTGTGAGCCCATATTAAAAGTTGACTGTTAAATTATTGATCCAATTTCTAGAAATTTCAAGATAGACATGAGTTAGAGAAGTCAAGAAAAATCCTAGAAGAGTCCATAAAATTATCTCTGCAAATGGCAGAGATTTTTACCTAGAAGAGTTGGTTGTTCAAGAAAAATAATTGTAAAAGAATCTACTAGACGTCAAAAATGGTGTGCCATAAGTCGGTGGAGCTCTCTTATAAATAGGAAGGGGGCAGCGCAGCAGACCAAGGTAAGCAAGCTCCTTCCCCTTCCCTTTGCACTAAAACTAAGGGTTCGTTCATTTCGCAAAAATATTATGTTTTCCGGAAAACATTTTCCTGGAAATTATTTTCTAGGAAAATGACTTTATTTTCTCGATATTCGGCCGATAAAACCTAAATTTTGAGTGGAAAATATTATTTACCGTTCGTTAGCTAATTTAATTGTTTGAGAAAAATTATCAAAAATTGAATTTTAATATTTTTAATTGACCAAAAAATTAATTTTATTTTTATTTTTTAAAAAATGAATTTTTAATTATTTGTATTTTTAAAAATCAAAATTTGTATTACTTATTATTTTTTCTTTCTTTTTCTTTTTCTTTTTCTTTTCCTTCCTCCTTCCTCCTTCCTCCTTCCTCCTCCTTCCACCGCTACCGCCTCCTTCCTGCCTAACAATGGCCAACTTCTCGGCAGCCAACCAAGACACGGTGGCAAGCTTGAGGCTTGGCCAATCTCGCCGCGAGCTTTCCTGGGCTCTGGCGAGCCGCGATCTCGCTAGATCTAGTGGCGGAGCTCGGGCTCCCGATCCTCGCCAAAGCCCAACGAACCTTTGGCGAGCTTGGGCGAGGCTCGAGCCCCACCCAGCTTGCCAGATTTGGCAAGCCTCGAGCTTCGCCCTAGGCTAGTGAGGGCTCCGCCTCGCCCAATTTGGCGTGGCCCAATCTCGGCTTTGCCAGATCAGGCTAAGCAAAGCCTCGTCGGCTTGGGGCAAAGCTTAAGCTGGCTTGCGGCCAGTTGCCGGCTGTCGCCAAAGAAGAAGATGAACAGGAAAGAAAGAAAAGGAAAAAAAAATTAAAAACTTGATTTAAAAAAAAAAAGAAAAGAAAAAGAAAGCATAAAAATAAAAACGAAAATGTATTGGTAAAAAGAAGCAAGATGGAAGAAGTTATGGAAAATGTTTTCCACTTTTCAAAAGTGGAAAACATTTTCCTCACTTTTAAAGTTGTTTTTCCCAATGATGAAAAACATTTTCCTTGACTAGTTCATTTTCCATGAAACGAACACCGGAAAATTCTAAAAACGTTTTTTTGAAAGTCATTTTCCGCGAAACAAACGGACCATAAATAATAAAATACTTTTTTTTTGTTCCCTCGTGCTTCTTGGCTGCCATTCTCTTTTACACATTTTTATTATTACTTTGCCCAACCATTTCTTGCCCACATTGTTCTTAGTTCTTTTGCTCTCTTGATGGTTCACACACAAAACACTCCTTTGCACACACATCAAACACACTTTTCCGCAAATACCACATTGACCAACCGTTTGCATTTGTGGCCGTAATTCTGCATTTCTTCCATTACTCTTGCAATCATCATTAACAGTAATGGGAACAACCCAGACAGAAGTACCTCGTTGTGAACTTTAGAATTACATGGCCGAGCATCCAAACACTCATATTTTTCACAATTTCGATGAACCACAACTTAAAAGATGAGGGTAGCTGCTTCAATAAGGAATTCGGAGCGTCCTTCCAAAGTGGCAATAGCTCGATATTAGGCTTCCTATCGTCTTCCAGTTCCGATTAAGCGCAGCTGCCATTAGAATAATTATCAATTTCGCACCATCGTCAGACGAGCAATGATTCTAATGTTTTGTTGTTGAAATAGGGAAATGGAAGGAGAAGGCAAACGTACAAGGTGATTCTCAAGACGCCTCCAGTAGAAGCCCCGGAGGAAAGCAAGCAAGGACATAAATAGTCAACGCGTTCTTCCCTATCCATTGCAGAACCATAGCAGTACGCGTAAGTCCCCCGAAATAAACCTGCTGAGTTAGAGAAAAACCAGAATATGTGGAACATTAGGAAAAACCAGAATAATATGTGGAACATAAGATAAAAGCGACAGCCATGTAACTGCATGTGTTAGAGAGCCTCATTCACATGCATGCCTGTTATGACAAAGCAAATCGCCAAAAAGATTGATAAGTCATACGACTGTCCTCAGAACCGAAAGGTGATTGTGATATTAATCAAGATTGAAAGTAAATCACCCTAAAAGGTTTAGCGCCAGGCCTTGAGCCACAAGAAGAAGATGAAATTATCCAGCGGAAAGTTCTATCCCCATGATCCTGAAAGCAAAATGCCAAAGGAAGAAAATGGTAAAAATTGTAATCTCCATTGAGTAAAATAAAATCTCCGTGATACACGATACTCTCACCTTAAAACTGACAATTACAAGTCCAAAGTGAAAGCCAACCGAGCATGTAACCACGGCCATCGCTGAACTGCATACATAAAGCTTACACATTGTTGGAATGCAGAAACCAGTAACGAATTAACAATTGTGCTTCTCCACATAGAAGGCCGCCACCTTATATTTTATCCATAGCGAGTCCTGTAATTACATCACTAGCACAACCACGGAAACAAGAAAAATAATGAGTACACTATGTAGCTTTGGCCTTTTTACGGTGAACTACTTTTGATGTAGCCCTTGACATGGCAAAATCTACAACCCACACCCTCTATTCCTTTCCATCTTTCCATCCCCCATCCTAGTCCCTCCCCACTTCCCCGACAAGCAATTCTTAAAATGAGATGAAAGAACGAAGATCGGAATCTCGAGAAATCACCTTAAAAGGCCTTCAGGATCAAAGCGGGGTTTGGCACCATGATGGAGCATTAGCAGGCAAAGGACCACAATCTGGAGAGTTAGTGAAAAAGAACAAATTATCAAAACAGAACTAATGAAAGCCGAGAAAGGAACACCATACACATGAGACAGATTGCATCGAAAAGTCCACCAAAATTCTTTCTTGTGAAAGGGAGAGAGATTCAGTTGGAATCCGATACTCGCATTTTGGTACGTATAAGCCATATAATAATGAAATATATAGTGGTAAGCACCAGTACCACAGTCCTGGAAGAAGGACATGGCACCAGCTAAGGAAGTGAACATGCTACAAGAGCGATGCAGTCTGAGGAATATTATCACAAATGCGGTCGACCAAGGGGAAAGACTTTTAACTTGAAGACTCCAGACGATTAATGGCCAAAAGACTTTTCATTACTCACGAAAAAATAAGGTCTTTATAATAGAGAATGCCGGATATCCAGTGGTTTTTGATAGACACGGCAATGAGGTGGAATTTTGTTCCATTAGTCGATAAAACTCCAGAGCGAAATTCTTCCCATCAGGCATCAATGAAGACACGCAAGTCCCATTCAAGTGGATGGGTTTATTTAATAAGGACAGTACGTGGCTGCTCAAGGAAGTTTCTGATAAATTAACATACATCAACGAAGACATTATAACCATTCGACCGACTTTTAATCAAATGTGGGATCTCGAATAAACTTTTCCATTACGTTTCCCAGAAAGTAATTTTTTTGCAAAGTTTGTGATGTCGACTTTGAGGACTTAATTTGACCCCACTGAAAAGATAATGACCAGACCAAGTGTTGGAACCAAAAGAATGATAATAAACTTTGAAAACTTGGAATAAGAACACTAGAAATTGGAGGGAGAACTTTTTATTGGGAATGCTTTCTTTTCTTTGTGTCTATGGCTTGTGGCTTAATTTACAACTCATGACTTCATCCCTTTATTACAACTCACTAGAATTGAAGTTTACAAATGCCAATGATTACATTTAAGACATAGCAACCCACAAATGTCAATGGAAGAAAACAAAACAACCCCACACACGGTAATCATAAGCATAATCAAAATGAACAATAAAGTAAAGAAAATCTTCAATAACTTTCATTCTTGAAGTCCATGCAGCCAACCCTAAAGTTTTATGGCTCTTCTTCAATGCTTGTAGGTTTCTCATCCAGTAACTGTTGTCCACTGATCAATTTTATTTTATATCAACACCAAGGAGATGGAATTCATTCAAATGTGAAAAAACTTATCCAAAATAAAATCTGATCAGAATGAAAAAGGACCCTTTGCTTTCACCGTTCACCCCTCTTATATGTCAATTTACCGGTAGACACTATCAGAAACAGTTATCTTTGTCTTTTTCAAATAATATTGCGTTACCCCGAAGGAAAAAATTGACTTAAGAATTGAAGCGATATCTTTATCCAAATCACCATTCCCTCTTTTAGTTTTTCCCCCTTTGTCACGCCCCTCTCAATGTGAGCCTCGAAATGAGTTTAACGGATTGTTAGGTGGGCACATAGATTACTCTTGCAATGCGGCTCTTACAATTCACATGGGCTATCCTAAGCAACTCCGACCACATTTATGTCTCATATGAATGAGAGTAGAGTCGCCACTAGCCTACTCTAGGCCGGTTATGAGGCAAGCAAGACATACCTTTTTTCTCTATTATTTTATTTCAATCTATTCTGATTTTTATTCCTCGATATGCAAATCTAAATGGTCATGCATCAGTGTGCAAGCAATAAAATATTACTAAATAATAAAAAAATTATCAAATCCAAGCGGCATTGGACAAAATTAATACAAAATCTTGTTGTTATGGCCAAGGGCAGCACCCCCGCGAGCAATGTGTGAAAAGTAAATATGCATAAAAAAGGTATTACAGCTTACTTAACAAAATTTAAATGGTATGCAAATAAAATAGTAAAAATAAACTGGAGTAATCCTATCATGAAATGCGAGAAAAGCTTAAATGCATATAAATGATTTCTCTTGACGTGGGAGATTTGCAAAGCGAAGAGGCACGTCAAGACTCGGTCGTATAATAATGAAACATGCACAGTGGTAAGCACCAGTACGACCGTATCTGTATCACCAAGGCTAACGGTTCATTTAAGGATTTAAGAAACAAATTACTTAAAAGGACAAGAAGACTCACCATTAAAATTTTCATCCGTTCAACTTGGTATGAAAGCTCGTCCATTTCAATGAGAGAGAAAAATAATGAGTAGCCAAAAATGAAAGAGTCTAGGCGAGTGAACCACTTCTTTTTAGCCCAAAATAAAAATTAGTATTTCAAATCAATGATTTCAAGTGAATTGTTCAGTTTGCACTGATGGAAAACTTAACATATCTCTAAAGTAAAAGTTGATGCTTGGACACTCATTTCTTTTTATTTTAGATGAGCTGAGCCAATAGGATGAATTAAAGAGTTCCACATTATGAACTTTATATCACACACATAACTGACATGTGCTTTAGGAGGTTGCCAGGAGAGTATGAATAAATAGAATATGGAAAAATAAAATAACAACAAATGGAAGGGATCGAATTCTATTTGTACCATTCTTGTCTTTGCATTGTTTTAAAAGTAAAGATATTTTTATTAGTGGTGACTCGGTGAGCATGGTTTGGGTGGGAGGTTCTCCCTTAGAATCGAGAATCGTCCAATAAGGATTGGTTCTAAAAATTATAACCGAGATCCACAGTTAATTTTATAGACCCATCCGGGAATTGGACCGCCGATCCGGTCTAGTTCCTCAAATGGGTCTATGGAACCAGTTCCTAATCTCTAGAGAGCTTGTTCAGCCTTATATTTGAGTTGAATTGCGAGCCATTGATTTCGATTAAGGATTAAAAAGAGGCAAAACAAATAGATAATACTTGTTAGCTAGAAACTTAATTTCTTCGAAGGCTATGGTATGGTCTTCTTAAGGTTTCCTAACATCGGAAACATGTGGAGAATTAGACTCCATGTTAAAAGTCCCAACCTCCACAAAAGTTAAAACATTGATCGCTTGATTAATCCTTTTCAATGTCAACCAAATTTAATCATGAAAATGGTTAAGGACAAAACTAAATATTTTCTTAAAATGAGCCGTTGGCTCTTATAGACATCTCCAATTGGTTCTCTCCTTCCTCTATGTTTGTTTATTTTGTTTTGCTTGAGAAAGCAAGTAAATGGATTATTAGAATGAAAAAGAAAAAGAAAAAGTAGGGGGTTAATCTTATTATACACCCAAGAGACGAAATTAGTCAATAATGTCCAATAACTACAAATATACATATATGTACATATATATTTGGTCAAAAAACTATAAAATAATTAAGTAATTGAGGTGGAATTTCTTTATATATTATATATATATATATACATGTCCGGGTCCAAGAGGGTGAGTGGGCAATTCCATGTTTAGAACCGAGAACCGAGAACTGGACCGGTATTCATTGATTCCACTAAATTGGAATCGAGAATTGGGTTGGCCCCCATGAGAATTACTCGTTCTAGTCCGATCTGGTCCGATTTCAGGCAGTCTGGGCAGTTCCCGATTCTTTTGCACACCCCTAATTTTCTTGTTGTGTGTATTTTATTACACGCATTTTTTTTCTTTTTTTGGATTTGGCTAAAAGTACTACTACTGAAAACATGTTTGTGGTCTTCAAAAATATTTCCTAAATTCAATATTCCTCGATGTTTTTCATTCCATAATAAAATAATAATCCTCAGTGGATTTGCTTTTCAATATCTCTTAGTTGTGGTCTTCAATATATATGATTTTCATTCCATAATAAATAATAACCGTATGTGGATTTGCTTTTCAATATCTCTTGGTTATAGTCTTCAATATCTAAGATTTCCATAGCTCCGGTAGCCAAATCCACACGTATGGGAATTTGTGGTCATTGTGGCACCTCATTGATGGTAAATAATGGTGCCGTCACATTAGCAGGACTCCTTCCGCAATGGGCAAAAGCCTGACGGAGCAATGCTATGTGGACCTCGAGAATAAAAGTAGTGCAAAACCCTTTATTTAAGGCAGCTTCTAAGGCAGCAAGGTTGACAGTAGACTTTGAGGACAGTTTTGGATCAACTTCCGCTCCTTCCTAGTCAATCGAGCTTCTATTTGGCCGATGGCTGATAGAGCTAGACTTCGCCTTCGGATGGGAGGAAGTGATGCTGACTTAACCTCCGATAGCCTAAAAAGTCGAGAATACTTTGTTTTTTTCAACCTTACTGAAGAAAATACTGTGTGAACTGCAAATGAACCTCATGAACCACAATTTAAAAGATGAGGTTCATTGCTTCATTAAATATTCAGCAATCGTGGGTATCCTTCCAGAGTGGCAATAGCTCGATATCCAGCTTCCTATTGTCTTCCACTTCTGATTAAGCTCAGCTGCCATAAGAAGAGTTATCAATTTTGCAACATGGTCTGACAAATGATAACTCTAATGTTTTGTAGTTAAAATAGGGAACTAGAAGGAGAAAGCAAACACACAATGTTACCCTCATGACGCGTCCAGTAGAAGCTCTGGAGATAAATGGGCAACACATTCGAAGCGGCAAGGACATCAATAATCAACGCGTTCTCGCCTTTCCACTCCAGAACCAATGTAGTAAGCCTGAGTCCCCTGAAATCAACCTATTGAGGAAAACCCCGTTAGGAAAATCCAGAATTCGTGGAACATAAGGTAAGACTTTACAAGGATAAGATCGTCACTGTCACTATAGCATAAAGCAAGTCAATCAGATTGTAAAATCTTGACAAGTCAATGTGTGATCGAGGGAATCCACAATGCATTACCATCAGGTAGATTAGGGTAAAGAGAACGGGGGCTACAGCAGCAGTGATACCCATTTAACTGCATGTCTAGAGAACCTTCCTCTCATACATGCCTGTTATAACAAAGCAAATGATAGATAAATTCATGAAACTGTCCTCAGAACTGATAGTTGATTGTGATGGATATTCAAGATCGAATGTAAATAAGCAAAAATGTCTACCCGATAATCAAGATTGGAAGTAAATCTCTGTTGGGGTAAAATAAAATCTACGGAATGCCCAATTTTCTGACGTTAGAATTGATAATCACATGTCCAAAGTGCAAGCCAACAAAGCATGTAACCACGGCCATCACTGAACTGCATACATAAGGCATACGCATCATTGGAATCATGAAACCGGTAACAAATTAACAATTTTCCTTCTCCACATAGAAGGCCACCATATATATGTCATTTATTGTGATTTGTGTGATTAAATCACCAACATAACCACGGAAACAAGAAAAATAATGAAAAAACTACATAGCTTTGGCCTTTTTACGGACAGAACCACTTTTGATTTAGCACCTAACATAGCAAAATCTGCAACCCCCACCCTGATTTTCTTTCCTTCTTCTCATCCCCCATCCTAGTCCCTCCCCTCTTCCCTGATGAGCAGGTCCTAAAATGAGGTGAAAGAATGAAGATGAGAACATCAAGAAATCATCTTAAAAGGCCTTCAGGATCAAAGGGGCTTTGGCACCATGATGGAACATTTGCTGGCAATGGACCAGAATCTGGAGAACTAATACCGTATTGTTGTGAAAGCGACTGAATTATCACAACAGAAGCACACATATCTGACGAGGAAAAACCATAGACATAGAAGACAGATATGATGAATGCCATCGAAGACATATTATGACCTTTCGAACAATTTCTTATCAGATGTCCGAATTTCTTAATCGAATTTAAGGGCTTGACTTTGACCTCGCCGAAAAGAAAATGACCAGACCAAGGTGTTGGTATTGTTAAACATAAAATAAAAAAATTATTAAAAAACAGTGTGTGGAGGAAAATATTTTCCTTACCTAAAACATAAAATATTTTCTACTTCATTTTCATGTTTAAAAAAAAAACACTGAAAAATAATTACATTTTTTTAGAAAATGGTTTCCTAGAAAATATTTTCTAGAAACACCACATTTTTTGTGAAACAAATAGAGCCTAAGAAATAAATAAATACCAATCACAACTAAGCTAAAGGGAAGCCACACCTGTTATATCGAAAGTGCACAATTAAGTGCATTTGTCTTTAAAGACAATCGAAATCTAAAGGTACCATCCTAAGGACTTGGTTAACTTTAAGCACGATTCTAGATTGAAAAGCTTCTACTTTTTAGGAGAAAATCATCCGAAAGACTATTTTAAAGCTTTTCAAGGATTTTTAATTTTTGATGAATTTTCAAATTTTCCAAAATTTTAACTTTTTTTCTTTCAAAAATTTTCAATTTTTTAAATTTATTTTGATTTTTTTTAATGTCATAATTTTTGAATTTTTTTAAAATTATTAAAATTTTGAATTTTTAACGTTTTTCAAATTTTTAAATTTTTCTGAATTTTCTAGTATATTTTTTTGAATTAAATTTTTTTGGGCTTTTTATTTAAATTTTAATATATTTAATATATTTCTTATATCATATTTTATTAATATAATTTTTAGAATTATTTTTTTATTTTTTATTTTTAATTGATTTTTTATGATTATATTATATTACGTTCGGGGAAGGATTTCGGGTCGGATAAACCCGGTCCAACCCGCTAACCCGATCCTCCTACCGGATCCGATCCATTTCGAATTAAAAAACTATTTCTTTTTTCGATACCCCTTTATTTATTTATTTTTTAATTCTCTTTTGGTCCCTTTTCTTTTATTATTTTTTCCTCTCTCTCCTCTAGTCTTCTTCCTCCTGCCGTTCTCACGCCCGAAGCCCCTCTCTGCATCTTGTTCGCCGAGCCTCTTCCATGGACAAATCCCACGCTCACTGGCGTCCTGGTTGCCGCCGGCCATTCCTCGTCGGTCGGCCACTAGTTGGCTGGAGGTTATTACCGTCCCCGGACTAACTCCGGCGAGGGATTTCCGAGCCCTACAATTTTAAATGACCAGAACTTAACGATTCGAGCATCAACATCAGCCCGAGAAAGCAATGCAATGGAACGGAATCAAACTTGAGCTAAGACGATATCACGGAAGCGAATCCTATAATACCTACTTCGGAACCTCACTTGAACATTTTACCGAACATATGGTGTGTAGTTTCAATAATGGCTTTTCGACTTTGATTCCGGGAGATTCTCGGCCTTATGAGAACACAAGGGCTCTCACGTCACCACCAATCACGAAGGATCACTCTCACATTGCTATGATTTTCACAAAATCGTCGATCGATCCTAGAACTTCACTCTCGGCCAAAACCGCCCAAGGGAACTCAGATCTCATTCAAGCATTTTAGCAAACAGTCAGCATGCACTACTGGGGAGGGGTTCTATGACTCGACAGAGACTCAAGGACGGACCTAGGTCCCTAAAAATGCATAGTAGAACACACAGCAGCTTCGATGGAGGGCGACGGGACCGAAGCTCGCGCGAACTGGTCGGCCATGAGATCTGGGCTCACACGCCCCGAAAGCAGAGCACCAATGGGCAAAGGGGAGGCCTACCTGTTTCGGACAAGGTGTTGCGATAAACGGCGGCCAATGGCTGGGCCTCCGCCGACGGCCAGCCACTCTGCCGAGCTCTCTCTCTCTCTCTCTCTCTCTACCGAACCAAAAAACCGAGCCCCCCACCCTAGCTCTCTCTCTCTCTCCAAGGAGGACGCCGGCTGCCCTCTGACGCCAGCTCCCCTGTACCGCCCTCTGTCCTCTGTCCTCCGTCTGTGTCTCTTGTCGTGGAGCGATTAATAAATGATTAAACTGATCATCAAAATTTATGAGCCAATAAATATATTCACGACCGTAGTCGATCATGAATGGCCAAAAATTCACCACCACCTCCATAGTTTGACTTATGTACCTTTGAGAGAGTGATGCCCCTTCTCCGTGTTCTTTTTATGTGTGTTGTTTGTGTTTCTCACTCATAATTCTTAAGAGACACATATATTGCGCATTATATTGTGAGCTTTGACCCTTTCTAAAGCACATGAGAAGGCCAGAGACAACCTTTTTCTTTTGTCATCGTCTCTCTCTCTCTCTCTCTCTCTAAAAGTAATTTTTACATCACCAAAATGTTTTAACGATGACATAAAACGGTTTAGTGATAAGATACAAAATTTTTTGATGTTAAATGTAGATGAGCAAGTACATAACAATGAAAATATTTGTTTTTTCTTTAAAGCTCATTAGATGTTGATGATTGACAATTTGATTTAAGCATATTAGAGGACTTGATTTCGTTAAAAACTTTGAAGAGCGGTTGAAAAACAATGCTGGTAAAAAGACCAAAATTAGTCTTGACCTAATTTTAGAGAGTGGGAGTTTAGTTTCGGAAAGTCCTTAGAACACTGTTCTGAAAATTGTTTGGAAAACAAAAGGGAATAGAATCAAATGGACCGTTTAATGGGCCTAAAATTTTTCAAAGGGTTTGACTTGTTCTTCTAATGGAGTGGCCCAACCCAATGTGAGATTCCAACAGGCCGGTTTTGGCAGGTTTGTCGAGTCCTTTGGAAACGATCTCCCCTTAATTTCTCAATAGATCTCAACAGTTGATCTAGAGAGATGAGGCCTATGTTAAGATTTGTTGAGACATCAAGACAAGCATAGTATGAATAAAATATATATGACTCTTTCAAAAATTTTGGCCCATTCGAAATCGTTTAAATTTGTTCCCCATATAAAAACTTTTGACCCCACTCCCCTAAAAAATAAGCAAGCTTTCGGGACATACCTTGCTCTAATGCGATTGGATCCGCATGGACCAAATCAATCACATCCGTCGGTTGTGTGGATTTCAGATGGTGTCACTTACGTATTCCATTTGATCAACTACCGTGATTACATTCTTTTCATAGATACGATTTTAGGCAAAGATATCTTCACGTGAGTCCGTCAAAAGGATGGGCAAATGTCTCGAGCTTGTTGGGTCATGGCTCGTGATCAATTGTCAACCTGGCCTAATGTTGTCGGAAAGTTCCAAATCAAGAGTTTGACAGGTCGCTCCTATTTCTTCGCGAGCCGATACCAATCATTCGAGGCTAATATTAGCTTTTTTTTTTAAGGTAAAAATTGTAAAGCTACGTGTCCTATGTTTATTCTTTACTTCAAATCCGCTGGTTCCTTGTATGGTCCATTATCTTTATATAGAGCTTAAGGCGTAAGATGCTTGTGATGGAATTTATCTTGAAAGAGTGAATTAGAAGAGTTGCATGATATGAGAAGAGTGAGTATAAAGTTAGAAGTTGTGTTAGGATCCAAAAACCGATATGAATCTAAGGCTCCACTCGTTTTGTGGAAAATGTGGCGTTTTTTAAAATGCTTTTCAAGAAATCATTTTTCAAGAAAATAATAATATTTCCGGGTATTTGGCTGAAATAGGAAAATGAACTATGAAATAGTTTTCGCTGTTTGGTAAGGAAAATCTTTTCCTCCATGCACCTCTTTTAATAATTTTTTTATTATATATATTTTTTTAAAATGACTTTTTAATGGTTTTTATTCTTTTCCTTTTCTTTCTTTTCCTTTTCTATCATTTTTACTTTTCTTCTTCCTTGGTCATCAACTGCCGCTGTGATAGGTAGGGGTGAGCGGCGGTTTAGGGTCGACCTAGACCGACTTTAGACCGCCCAACCCCCGGGTCCCGGGTCCGGTTCCTCATGACGGTTAGTCCTTGGTCTTGAAATTTCGGACCAACACCGTGCGGGTTGGTCCTCGGTCCTAAGAGTTTTGGGTCGGTCCAACCCCGACTAACCTCGTATATTATATTATATTATATTATAATTCTTTTATATATTCAAATCTAAGTAAAATGTATATTATATTATATTATATTATATTATATTGAGATGTTCTATCAATAGCACTAATAGCAATTTCAATTTAAAAATTTTGTTGAGTATTAATTATGTGTCGTTTGTTTTGTTTTCAGGTATTTAGAAGTTCAAGTGAATTAACAAGATGTGAAATTATATATTAATGGTTTATATTAAGTATTTTGAACTTTTTATGGTTTAATTGTATTTTACTAATGAATTTCAGCTGCACTTTGTTTTTCAATTTGTGTCAAATGGTAGAAGTTTTTGAAGAGTAGAGTAGTACGCATTTGCTACGGTAATTTGCTAGTCAAGTGATGTGAAGTTCATTTTTGGTTGAGTGGACTCTACATGATCAAATGCGGAAAACGCTTTTGCATATGATGTTATGAATATTAAAGATAGATGATTACAAGAACTTTCCATCTTGTTTCATATCTCGATGAGCGGTTAATAGGTACGAAATTTCTATTATTGTGTCATCTTAAATTTGCTAAATATGTATTAGTATTTATAGTTTAGTTGCATAATGTCGCATTGTCGATGGATGTCTAATTTGAATTTGTAGGTTTGCTTTTTTAGGGAGTATAAAAAATAAGACGAAAAAAATTATCGATCGGTCCCTGGTTGACTCGAACCGGACCGAACCCATTGGGTCGGTCCGGTCCTTGGTCCCAAGCTCAATAGGGTCGGTCCTCGGTCCTAAAAATTGAGGACCGACACGTTGTACGGGTTGGTCCTAGGGTTAGGGGTGGCCCGGACCAACCCGGACCATACTCACCCCTAGTGATAGGTGACTGACCAAAGAAGAAAAGGAAAAAAGAAAGAAAAAAAAAGAAAAAATAATTAAAATAATTCAAAACTCTATTTAAAAAAGAAATAAGGAAAATGAAAAATCAAGATAAAAAGAAAATTTTGTTTGGTAAAAGAAACTGAGCTGAAAGAAGATATGAAAAATATTTTCCTCTTTTTGAAAAGCGGAAAACATTTTCTTCTATTTTAGAAGACTTTTTTCTGTTAATAGAAAATATTTTCATCAACCGGTTCATTTTCCGTTAAATGAATATCGAAAAATTCGAAAAACATTTTACTATAAGTTATTTTCCATAAAATGAATGGAATTTAAGTTATTTTCCATAAAATGAATGGAATTTAAGTTCTTCTTGATTGGAGGTAAGAAATAGTTATAATGGGAGAAATTGTTTTATCATCGTAAACATATTGTACATATACCAATTTAGTTCTAAAATTTTTAATTTTATTAGTTGAGTTCTAAACTTTGCACAAAATTTCAATATAATCATTTGGGCTAATTTTCGCTACAAATCACTGAAGTGGTGTGCAATGTAGGACGGTTCACAATGATTGGAGTATCGCATTGACGATTTTCAGCAAAAACTAATCGGAATGACTACATTAAAATTTCACGCAAAAGTTCAAGACTAAATTGATAAAACTGAAAAGTTTAGAACTAAATTGGCATTTGTACAATAAGTTTATAATTGATTATATAGTTCTTCCGATTATAATGGATCCAGATTCTTCTCCACTGGAACTCATTAGTGCTCTATGCTAATTACACTCATCGATCTGAAACCAAAAGAAGAAAAAACCCTCTGTAATATTTAGTTTAATTGAGAAACTTGACTTTGTCAATATAATTCGACGTCGATTTGAATTTTAATATATATTTTCCTTGAACTATTTTTTCTCCATAAGAAATCAATGGAAGTGTCTAGATTTTGCACAAGATGGTTGCAACACGTCTTCCATGCTGTCTGAATTCAATTCGATGAGAAATTATATGATCATCATGAGTTGACCATGCACACATAATATCGGCACACCACAATCGCGATCTATGCATTGCAGAAGGGTGTGAAGCACTAAAAAAATGAGATCTCGAGTAAGAAATCACAAACATACTAGGTAAAGATTATTACCAAATGAAACAAAAATGATATCAAATTTAGTGTCGAGTCAAATATGCAAAGACCATACCTAAATTGAAGTTACATGTATTCAATTCGTAGCAGCCCTTTAATCTAGACGGACAACCGTGAGATTCTTCGAATTCAAAGGCTCGTACATGGGTGGGACCCTCGTGTGTCGCGTGTATGCGATTCGGTCCCTAAGGCTTCCATGGAACGTTAGACACTTTTCTCTTTACCTCTGTGCACAAGTGACTCCCACGTTCATGGCTTGTTCAGTAAAACCTCTTCAGCTTGAAGCCCGGGGCTTGGACAATCTCAAACTTTATGCCCCCCACGCTTCCCATCTCTCCATCTCCATATCTCCGCAATTCACCTCTCCTATTCCTTTCAGCATAAAATAGAAAGAAAGAGAACACAAGACGATCCAGAACATACCCTTTTGGAACCTAAAATTTGCAGAACCATGTCTCTTGAACCATAACCGCGGAATGGAACCAGACTGACTAGACCGTCTACATCAACGAGAGCCTCAAGACTCATTGGAATAATAAAAAAGACTTGTAGAAAGGACATAATTAATTTTACTGCACTACAACTACAATTTAATAAGGACTCTGAAAATTTAAACGACAGTTATTGTACCTTGAAAATATGAGAAATAAATATAATTGGTTGTAGAACTAGTTCCGAACTAGTTAAATTAATGGCCTTCAAGAAATGCTCCGGTGTCATATTTTGAATTTACAATTCCTCTTTTGTGCTAATTGAAGTTTATTTATGATAAGTTATATGATTGTTACAGGATACTTGTATATACATAAAAGTGGAACGTCGCTTTTGGTGGAAAATCATTTTTTTTCCTACATGCAATGTATGCATGGAGGAAGGGCGTCGAGCACTAAAAATGAGATCTCAAGTAAGAGATCCGTGGTAGCCTAAACATACGAGTAAGCATTATTACCAAACGAAACAAAAGACAATATTATCATGAATTTAGTGTCACATCAAATATGTGAAGTTGATGATATGTACTTAATTAATACGAGCCTTCTAATTAAGGTAAATATCGCTAAGATTCATCGAATTCATAGGTTCATGCACAGTCTAGAGCTCATGTGAGTCGGGTGCATGCAATTCGATTCCCTGCGTTTTTCATGGGACATGCTTCCACATAAATCTCTTTTTATGGTGCTCAAAACCAGACTCAGACAGACTTGAAGCATTGCGCTTGGGCACCCCTAAACTTTATCCGTCAACACTTTTCCCATGTCCCTCCCTCCCTCCCTCCCTCCCTCCCTCTCTCCATGGAGTCACCTATCATAAGACAATCCAGCACAGAAACTTGCGGAATTTCTGACCCGAAAGTAACCAGCTGGGTCGTCCAGGTGAACAAAAGCCTCAAAAGCATG
The DNA here is from genome assembly GCA_017140395.1 of Eucalyptus lansdowneana. Taxonomy (NCBI): domain Eukaryota; kingdom Viridiplantae; phylum Streptophyta; class Magnoliopsida; order Myrtales; family Myrtaceae; genus Eucalyptus; species Eucalyptus lansdowneana. The sequence goes on from CM029492.1 coordinate 24,491,926, forward strand.
CCCTCCGATGAGCACCAATACTGGGAGAAACGGTCCATCTACAGGGTTCCTGCCCACATCGCCAACCTCAACCGCGAAGCCTACCAGCCGCAGGCTGTCTCCTTCGGCCCCTACCATTATGGTGAGGTCCACCTCCGTCCCATGGAGGACCACAAGCACCGCGCGCTCATCCGTTCCTCAGGCGTTCTTGGAAGCCCCTCGAGCATCTCCTCGAGTCCCTGAGGAATGTGGCAGGGGACCTTGAGGCAAGCTACGATGCGCTGGACCCAAAGTGGAAGGAGGGCAGCGGCGAGGGCGTGGTGGACCGGTTCCTGCAGCTGATGATCACTGACGGCTGCTTCATGCTCGAGATCCTGAGGTTCAAAACACAGGAGGTCAATGACTACGTGCCAAATGACCCCATCTTCAGCGACCATGGGAAGCTCTCCGTAATTCCGTTCATTAGGCGGGATATGCTGCTGCTGGAGAATCAGCTACCGATGCTAGCGCTGGATCTGCTGCTTGACGCCTGCGAGGTTAGTTCCTTAGATTTTGCTCTGCCGCAAGAGAGTTTTTGGTGCGCATGTGTTAAAAAAATGATCCATTTTTGGAAAGATCTAGACTACACCAGGCTTAATGGAGAAAGAAAAATGGCGGCAATAATGTGTCCAAGACAAAGTTGAAGATTCTAGTACGTCCGAGAAATTTCTAGTGCATGTACATGCAATAAAAAGGCAAGAAAACTCTCAAATAATGAAGAACTTTCTGGTACGTGGGCAGCAGACCACGTGGGCACCAAATGGACAAAAGAAAAGCAAAGAAAAGTCAACAAAAGTTGCTGGGAATAGAAAAATGCAGAAAAATGGAGAAGAGACCAGAAGATGCGGAAGAAGCCGCACAAGCAGGAGATAAAAAGCAAACTTGCAATTTTATATTGATTTTTGTACTAGATGTCGGTGGAGGAAGGCGGTGCTCACGCCTATAAATAGGAGTGGATGTATGTTGTTCCTTGTAGCTGAAAAATCACAAAACACTCCCTTCTCTTGTAATATCAACTTCCATAATAAAAGTTCCTTTTTTACTTATACTCCCTTGCCATTGTAGTCCACTTTTATTCACATACACACTTGCACAAACACTCACGCTTCCGCAAAATCACCAACAGTGGTATCAGAGCCACGTCTTTGGTTGGTGTTGGGCGTTTGTTCTACCTACCCACTCCTAAAACTACATTTCCAAATACCCACTAATAAACCATGACCAACTCTATCTCATCCTCATTTCCCATTCCCATTTTTTATGGGAACAACTATGACTTTTGGAGCATAAAAATGACTACATTCTTGATGGCCCAAGACTTATGGGACATCGTGGAAAAAGGTTGCGAGGCTCCGCCAAAAGGTGCAAGTGTTTCGAAGGATCAACTACAAAAGGATGCAAGGGCCCTATATTTTATCCAACAAGCACTCTCGGAAACCGTATTTCCAAGAATTATTGGAGCAAGGACTGCAAAAAGGGCTTGGGATATACTACGAGAAGAATTTCAAGGATCGGAAAAAGTACGCATTATTTGCCTTCAAACACTGAGAAGAGATTTTGAGAATTCTAAAATGAAAAATTATGAGACCGTACAAGAATATTGTGGAAAATTAAAAGAACTAGTTAATCAAATGAGAGCCTATGGAGATGGGATAACTGATCAAAGGGTTGTTGAGAAAATATTGGTGTCACTTACCAAAAAATACAACTCCATAGTTACAACTAAAGAAGGAACTAAAGACTTGACGACCCTATCAGTAAGTGAATTAATTGGCTCTTTAGAAGCACATGAGAAAAGACTAATGGCACAAGATGAAGATTCAGTTGAAAGCGTCTTCTAGTCTAAAGTAAATATACAATCTCATCAAACTAAAAATGGTGGAAGGAGCTCATGGAAAAACAAAAGAGGAGGAGAAATTATATAAAAAAAAAAGGAAAATTATCCACCTTGTGGTATTTGCAAGAAAAAAATCATTTGGAGAAGGATTGTTGGTTTAAAAATAAAAAACAATGCCGCTTTTGTAAAAGATATGGCCACATAGAAAAAGATTGTCGCTCGAAAACAAATAATCGAGCAAACTATGTAGAAAAAAGAAAGAAAGTGAAGAGAATACATTCTACGCAGGCCAAGCGGCAAATGACAATAAAAGTGAAACATGGTACATCGATAGTGGGTGTAGCAATCACATGACAAGGGACGAAAGTATATTCACTGATATTGATAAGTCGGTGAAATCCCAAGTAAAGTTGGGCAACGGTGCATTAGTAGATGTCAAAGGAAAAGGAACAAATAAAGGCCCAAAATATATACATAATGTATATCTAGTCCCTCATCTTGCACAAAATCTATTAAGTGTGGGCCAAATGATACAAAGTGGGTATTCTCTATATTTTAATAGAGATACCTACATAATCTATGATAAATATAAAAATATCATTGCCTCTGTTAAGATGAAAAATAACAATTTTCCTATTCAATGGAAATATGTCAAAGATATAGCCATGAAAGCTCAACTTGATGATTCATGGCTATGGCATCGAAGATTTGGCCATTTCAATTTTGCTGGGCTAAAAATTCTCCATCAGAAAAATATGATGAGAGATTTTCCAGCTATCACAGAAATTTCAGATGTTTGTGAAGGCTGTCTTCTTGGAAAACAACAGAGACAATCCTTCCCATCTGGAGTTGCATGGAAAGCTAAGGAGCCATTGGAACTTGTCCACACGGACGTGTGCAGTTCGATGAGGACACCTACACCCAGTCAAAATAAATATTTCATCCTATTTATTGACGATTACACAAGAATGACGTGGGTATACTTTCTTCGAGAAAGATCTGAGGTTTTCTCTATCTTCAGAAAATTCAAGAACCACATCGAGAATCAAAGTGGCCAAAGAATTAAAGTCCTAAGAAGTGACAGAGGCACAGAATACAATTCAAAAGAGTTTAATAAATTTTGTGAAGATGAAGGAGTCCATCATCAACTAACTGTTGGCTACGCCCCAGAACAAAATGGAGTAGCTGAAAGAAAAAATAGAACCGTCATGGAGATGGCAAGGTCTATGCTAAAGGAGAAAGGCATTCCCAACACTTTCTAGGCAGAAGCAGTTTATACTGTTGTATACCTACTAAACAGGTGTTGAACTAAAGCAGTTCGAAATAAAACTCCAGTCGAAGCATGGAATGGATGGAAGCCTTCAGCAAAGCATCTCAAAGTGTTTGGATGCATTTGCTACGTCCACATCCTTGCTCAGAAAAGGAGTAAGCTAGATGAAAAGACAGAAAAAGAAATATTCCTTGGCTACAGTGACCAATCAAAAGGCTATCGAGTTTACAACCTAAGAACCAAGAAGCTTATGATTAGTCAAGACGTTGAGTTCGACGAAAATGTTGCCTGGAATTGGGAAAGCGAGAAGATCTAGAAAAAGTACATAACCTTGCCAGACATACCTGCTCAAGAGGAGACAACGTCACAAGAAGAAGGAGTAGTACCGAATCCCACCACTCATGATATAACTCCACCAAGCTCTCCAAGAGCAAAACAAGAAGAGTCTACTCCAAAGTCTCCAATATTAAGGGTAAAAGCCCTTAGAAGAATTTACGACACATGCAATTTTGCTATTTTGGAACCAGAAAACTACGAACAAGCATCCAAAGATGAAGTCTGGATAAAAGCCATGGAGGAAGAGATCAAGATGATCGAGAAAAATGAAACTTGGGAGCTTGTCGATCGACCCGAAGACAAAGAGATCATTGGCGTCAAGTGGGTTTACAAGACGAAACTCAATGCGGATGGATCAATCCAGAAGCATAAAGCAAGGCTTGTGGCGAAAGGAAACTTGCAACAACCAGGTATTGACTATACTGAAATTTTTGCTCCCGTCACTTGCCTTGATACTATTCGAGCACTTATAGCCCTAGCGGCACAAAAAGAATGGAAGATTTATCAACTAGATGTAAATTCGGCATTCTTAAATGGATATCTTCAAGAAGAAATATACATAGAACAACCATAAGGCTTTATCCTCAAAGGCCAAGAAGAAAAAGTTCTCAAACTCAAAAAAGCCCTATATGGGTTAAAACAAGCACCACGTGCGTGGTATAGTAGAATCGATGAATACTTCATCAAGCAAGGATTCAGGAGTATGAGTGAGCCGACACTCTACATCAAGACCCAAGGTAAGTCCGACATTCTCATTGTCTCTTTATATGTAGATGATCTCATATATACAGGAAACAATGAGATAATGATCCGAGAATTTAAAGAAGAAATGATGAAGACATTCGAGATGATGGACTTGGGCTTGATGAACTATTTCCTTGGTATTAAAGTCAATCAAGATGAAGGAATTTTCATCTCACAAAAGAAATATACCAAAAACCTCCTAACGAAATTCAAGATGAACTATTGCAAAGCAGTTTCAACCCCGCTCATGACAAATGAAAAACTATTGAATGAAGATGGAGCAAAAAAGCCGATGCCTCCCTCTACAGAAGTTTGATTGGTAGTCTGCTATATCTCACTGCTACACGACCGGATATTATGTATGCAACAAGTCTACTATCACGATTCATGCAAAGTCCGAGTCAAATACACTTTGGAGCCGCCAAGAGAATTCTCAGATATTTACAAGGAACTATAGACTATGGCATTCGGTATCGCCCAAGTGCTAACTCTAAGCTCATTGGATACACTAATAGCGATTGGGCTGGTTCAGCTGATGATAGGAAAAGTACAACTAGCTATGCATTCACTCTGAGTTCTGGAATATTCTCATGGGCATCCAAAAAACAAGACTTGGTGGCATAGTCTACTGCAGAAGTTGAATACATCGCAGCTTGCTACGACTGCCAGTCAAGCAATATGGCTTCCTAGAATTCTAGAAGACATTGGAGAAACACAGATGGAATCAACTCCGATACTTTGCGACAATAAGTCCGCAATCGCTATATCAAAGAATTCAGTATTCCATGGAAGAACCAAACATATAGACATCAAATATCACTTCATACGAGAGACGCAAAATAACAAAGAGATCAAGCTGAAATATTGCAAAACCGAGGAACAAGTAGCGAACATCTTCACTAAAGCACTATCGCTAGCCAAGTTCAAGACATTGCGGGAAATGCTTGGAGTATCACAAAAATGGATCAAGGAGGAGTGTTAAAAAAATGATTCATTTTTGGAAAGATCTAGACTACACCAGGCTTAATGGAGAAAGAAAAATGGCGGCAACAATGTGTCCAAGACAAAGTTGAAGATTCTAGTACGTTGGAGAAATTTCTAGTGCATGTGCATGCAAGAAAAAGGTAAGAAAACTCTCAAATAATGAAGAACTTTCTGGTATGTGGGCAGCAAACCACGTGGGCAGCAAATGGACAAAAGAAAAGCAAAGAAAAGTCAAAGAAAGCTGCTGGGAATAGAAAAATGCAGAAAAATGGATAAGAGACTAGAAGATGCGGAAGAAGCTGCACAAGCAGGAGATAAAAAGCAAACTTGTAATTTTATATTGATTTTTGTACTAGATGTCGGTGGAGGAAGGCGGTGCTCACGCCTATAAATAGGAGTTGGATGTCCGTTGTTCCTTGTAGCCGAAAAACCATAAAACACTCCCTTCTCTTGTAATATTAACTTCCATAATAAAAGTTCATTTTTTTACCTATACTCCCTTGCCATTGTAGTCCACTTTTATTCACATACACACTTGCACAAACACTCACGCTTCTGCAAAAACATCCAACAGCATGTAAACCGCCATCTTATGTTCACCTAACAGTACTCTTGGCGATCTAAGATGGATCAAATCTAATGCTCCAAATGTGTAGACGTACGACCTCTATCGGAAACTCCTTTTTTAAGCTTTCACGCGAGGACAATCCATACGACAGTAGGAGGAAGGCAAAACGCACTGACTTTACTCCAACAATACAGGAGGACGAATCCACCAACTATCTCATCCTCAAGTTCTTCTCCCCCCGCAACCCCAAAAACCACAGGTTAAAATGCCTGCACGTTTTGGACGTTTTCAGGAAGAGCATGTTGATGGAGCCCGAGAAGAAGGACAAGGCAAGGAGCAAGGAGATAATCCGGTCAGCCACCGAGCTCCGTAAGCATGGGATCCGGTTTAAAAAAAAACAAACAAACAAACCAACAGCCTCAATGACATCTCATATGCCAGTGGGGTCCTGTGGCTCCCCATGATCTCGGTGGATGAAGACACCGAGTCCATGTTTCTCAACCTCATCGCATTCGAGCGCTCCCACGTCAATGCTGGGAAAGAGGTCACGTCCTATATCTTCTTCATGGACAATCTTATCGACAGGGGGCAGGACGTGGCGCTGCTCCACACCAAGGGCATCATAAATAATGCCATGGAGAGCAACGAGGCAGCAGCCAAGCTGTTCAACTCTCTGGTCGTGGGCGTGGTGCTGGACTCCAACAGCAGCCTCCATGATGTGATCAACAAGGTCAGAGAGTACTGCAGCGATAAGAGGCACAAGTGGAGGGCCAATCTCATCCACACCTACTTCAGGAATCCTTGGGTTATATTGTCCCTCATCGCCGCCATCCTCCTCTTCGTGCTCGCCATAATTCAGACCATATTTACCATGCTCAGCTACAACACCAAAACTTAGCATTTGCTTCTCTAAACAGTATTTTTTTTTTCTTCTCCATTTTTTTGTTTTTCTCCTAATGGCTCCCTTGATTTAGTTGTTATTGTTAAATACTGTCTAGAATAATCTACAATACTCTCTATGTGTCTATCTCTCAATGGTAAGTGAATTATGTGGCAGAAAAACGCTTGGGAAGTCGTTAATGTTTGTAATAAAAGAAGAGTCCACGCTGAAGCTCTTGTTAAAATATTTAATATATTTTATTATTCTAAATATGATTCCAATATTATATTCCCAATAAATTCCTAATAAATTCCCTATATTAATTCCAAATATTGCCCAATTTATAACCCACGTGTATTAAGTGATATTTGTCCGTTATTATATTACTATAATGGTCTTGATGGGAGATGCCGGTAATGTAACCAACGGAATAAAATCATCAGGTCGTCTGTTTCAAACCCTTATGATACAGAAACACACCATCAAGTTTTGAAAGAGGATTGAGTAGTAGAATAGGACGTGTGATTTTCAATATTGTAGATCGCTCGTGCTGTGTGGATCCATCAAAGATTTTGAGGTTTCCCACTTCTAAGATTTCATCAATGGCTGGAGATATGTTGGTATTTATGTTTCCACTATTCGATCCGGAATTCTGTATGAATTTACCTGTGATGAGTAAATCGGGATCTCCAAGTTTGTTTATATTCATTCTAACAGTTTATGTTCGTTGGCGGAGCTGTATCTTGAAGGAGTGCAAAACAAACCTTGGTTGCCACTTCCACTATGGAGGCAGAGTTCGTTTCCTGTTTTGAGGCCACCTCATATGGTGTGTGGTTGAAAGGTTTCATATCGGGACTTAGAGTTATGGATTCCATTGCTAGGCCATTAAGAATATTTTGCGACAATTCAACTGTAGTTTTTATGGCTAAGAATCACAAAAGTGGTAGTCGAAGCAAGCACATCGACATCAAGTGTTTAGCCATCAGAGAACATGTTGAAGAGAAGAAAGTAGTCATAGAACACATAAGCACTGGATTGATGATAGCCGATTCTTTAACTAAAGGCATGCCGCCAATGAGTTATAAGGATCATGTTTCTAGAATGGGCATTGGTCCAATTATGTAAATTTTTCTTTATATATAAGAATTTATGAGACTTTTATTCATTTATAATGTTTTTCTCAATACAGTTGTATACATTCAGTTATTATGAGAAAAATAATTACGTTTGACCTGGAGTAAACATAAGGTTTATTCATTAAGTTATTTGATCACATATGGGCTGATGAAATATATTGTAATACACAGAAGACAATACTCGCTCTAAGAGGACTTATCGCCGTGATTCATGTGTTTTATTTCAGTATGAAGTTTTGTGGGTTTGAGTTAATAATTCATTTGAAGGAATATTGGGATCAAGTGGGAGAATGTTAAAATATTTAATATATTTTATTATTCTAAATATGATTCCAATATTATATTCCCAATAAATTCCCTATATTAATTCCAATTATTGCCCAATTTATAACCCACGTGTATTAAGTGATATTTGTTCGTTATTACATTACTATAATGGTCTTGATGGGAGATACCGGTAACGTAACCAACGGAATAAAATCATTAGGTCGTCTGTTTCAAACCCTTACGATACGGAAAAACACATCATCAAGTTTTGGAAGGGGATTGAGCAGTAGAACAAGACGTGTGTTTTTCAATATTGTAGATCGCTTGTGCTGTGTGGATCCATCAAAGATTTTGAGGTTTCCCACTTCTAAGATTTCATCAATGGCTGGAGGTATGTTGGTATTTATGTTTCCACCATTCGATCCCAAATGTTAAAATATTTAATATATTTTATTATTCTAAATATGATTCCAATATTATATTCCCAATAAATTCCCTTTATTAATTCCAATTATTGCCCAATTTATAACCCACGTGTATTAAGTGATATTTGTCCGTTATTACATTACTATAATAGTCTTGATGGGAGATACCGGTAACAAACAAAATAAAATTGTCAGGTCGTCTATTTTAAACCCTTACGATACAGAAAAACACACCATCACATTTTGGAAGGGGATTGAGCAGTTAAACAGGACGTGCATTTTTCAATATTGTAGATCGCTCGTGCTGTGTGGATCCATCAAAGATTTTGAGGTTTCCCACTTCTAAGATTTCATCAATGGCTGGAGGTATGTTGGTATTTATGTTTCCACTATTCGATCCCGAATTCTGTATGAATTTACCTGTGATGAGTAAATCGGGATCTCCAAGTTTGTTAATATTCATTCTAACAGTTGGTATCAGAGCTCTTATTTGCAATCTCTACCTTGTTTATATTAAATATTTTAACATTCTCCCACTTGATCCCAATATTCCTTCAAATGAATTATTAACCTAAACCCACAAAACTTCGTACTGAAATAAAACACATGAATCACGGCGATGAGTCCTCTTAGAGCGAGTATTGTCTTCCATGTATCACAATGTATTTCATCAGCCCATATGTAATCAAATAACTTAATGAATAAACCTTATGTTTACTCCAGATCAAACGTAATTATTTTTCTCATAATAACTGAATGTATACAACTATATTGAGAAAAACATTATAAATGAATAAAAGTCTCATAAATTCTTCCATATAAAGAAAAATTTACATAATTGGATCAATGCACATTCTAAAAACATGATCCTTATAACTCATTGGCGGCATGCCTTTAGTTAAAGAATCAGCTATCATCAATCCAGTGCTTATGTGTTCTATGACCACTTTCTTCTCTTTAACACGTTCTCTGATGGCTAAATACTTGATGTCGATGTGCTTGCTTCGACTACCACTTTTGTGGTTCTTAGTCATAAAAACTGCAGCTGAATTGTCGCAAAATATTCTTAATGGCCTAGCAATGGAATCCATAACTCTAAGCCCCGATATGAAACCTTTCAACCACACACCATGTGAGGTGACCTCAAAACAGGAAACGAACTCTGCCTCCATAGTGAAAGTGGCAACCAAGGTTTGTTTTGCACTCCTCCAGGATACAGCTCCGCCAGCGAACATAAAAATATATCCCGATGTTGATTTACGGGAATCAATATAGCCAGCAAAGTCTGAGTCCGAGTAAGCAACTACCTCCAAGTTGTCCGTCCGTCTGTACATAAGCATGTGTCCCTTTGTTCCTTGAAGATACCTCATCATCTTCTTTGCAGCTCTCTAGTGGTCCATACCTGGATTACTTTGGTATCTTCCCAACATCCCACAGCAAAGGCTATGTCAGGTCAAGTGCAAATCTGAGCATACATCAAGCTTCCAACAGCAGAAGCATATGGGATGTTCTTCATTTGTTCCCTTTCAAAATCATTCTTTAGGCATTGGTTTAAATTAAACTTATCACCCTTCACTATGGGTGCTATACTTGGTGAATAATCTTTCATTCGAAACCTCTCTAGGACCTTATTGATATAGGTTTCTTGAGATAGTCCTAATATACCTCGAGGTCTATCTCTATAGATCTTAATGCCAATGACATAAGATACTTCATCCATATCTTTCATATCAAAAATCTTAGAGAGAAATTGTTTCACTTCATATAACAACCCTTTGTCATTTGTTGCAAGTAAAATATCATCTACATATAGCACAATGAAACAAATTTTGCTCCCACTAACCTTCTGGTATATACATTGATCCATGATATTCTCTTTAAAACCAAATGAAGAGATGACCTCATGGAATCTTAAGTACCATTGGCGGGATGCTTGTTTCAAGCCATATGGAGACCTTTTAAGCTTGCATACCAAATGCTCATCAGCATTAGGAAGAATCCTTCTGGTTGTTTCATGTAAATCACTTCTTCTAACTTTCCATTGAGGAACGCCGTTTTTACATCCATTTGATGTAACTCCATATCAAAATGATCAACCAATGCCAAAATAGTACGAAGAGAATCTTTCTTAAATACAGGAGAAAACGTCTCCGTGTAATCGATTCCCTCCTTTTGAGTAAATCACTTGGCAACGAGTCTAGCTTTATATTTCTCTATATTGCATAATGAATCATTCTTAGTTTTGAAGACCCATTTACAACCAATGGCCTTTACACCATCAGGCAACTCAATTAAATCCCAGACTTCGTTTGATGCCATAGAATTCATCTCTTCCTTCATGGCATTGTACCATAAATTAGATTTATCACAACTCATGGCTTGTGAAAACGACTGGGATCACTTTCAGCTCCAACATTATAGTCGATTCTTGTAAATACACAATGTAGTCATTAAGAATCGCTGATTTCTTCATTTTAGTAGACATTCTTAATGTCGCATCAACATTCTCTTGATGAGTATGCTGTTCTACTGGAAGCTCAACAGTATCTGGTAATTGCTGAACAGTTTGGTCTACCGGATCAATTTCAGCTGGTTGTGGATCTTCAATGATTGGTTACTCAACAACCGGTTGAACTGAAAAGGTGTTGTAAGCAACAACAAATCCAGTATTTGAGGTGGAAGGTTAAGTATCTGAATGATCTTCTTCGGGGACAAAGTCTTTGAATTGATCGCTCCCACTAATCAGATCATTTTCAAGAAATTTAGCATTTCTTGATTCCACAAACCTAGTGATATGAGATGGACAATAAAATCTGTATCATTTGGACCTTTCGGCATATCCAACGAAATACCCACTTATAGTCCTTGGATCTAACTTCTTTTCCTGTGGATTGTAGACTCTTACCTCAGATGGGCATCCCCAAACACGTACATGTCGCAAACTCGGTTTCCAACCTTTGAATAATTCAAAAGGCATCCTTAGAACAACCTTGGTTGGAACTCGGTTTAATATGTACACAGTTGTTTTAAGAGCCTCAGTCCACAAAAACTTAGGAAGTTTGGAATTGCTAAGCATACTCTGCACTATGTCCAATAATGTTCGGTTTCTTCTTTCTACAACACCATTTTGGTCCAATGAACCAAGCACAATGTATTGGGCAATAATCCCATACTCTTCAAGAAACTTTGCAAATGGACCAGGTGCTTGTCCATCTTCAGTGTATCTACCATAGTATTCTCCACCTCTATCCGATCTCACGATCTTAATTTGCTTGTCGCATTGTTTCTCTACTTCGGTTTTAAATACCCTAAAGGCATCCAGTGCTTCGTGCTTATTACGAAGTAAGTAGAGATACATGAATCGTGAATAATCGTCTATGAAAGAAATGAAGTATCTCGATAATTTGAGTCTATATCTAGACTACAAATATCTGTATGTATGATTTCTAATATTTCTGTACTCCTCTTAGCACATTTCTTTGACTTGTTGGTCCGTTTTCCCTTTATACAATCCACACAAGTGTCATAATCAGTAAAATCTAGAGTATTAAGTACTTCATCATTTACTAGTCTCCTAATTCTATCCATGGAGATATGTCCCAACCTCCGGTGCCACAACATAGAGGAATTCTCATTCACAACACATCGTTTTATCCCAGCATTATCATGAACGTACATCGCATTATTAACGGTATTGTTTTGTAAATTAATTCGAAATAGACCGTCAGACAAAATACCACTCCCGACAATTTCAGATTTATACGATAAATTGAATGTTAAATCTGAAAATTCAAAGGAGTATCCCAAAGGTACAAGTCTTGAAACTAAAATTAAATTCCTAGAAAAACTAGAAATATAAAAGGTCTTTTCCAAAATTAAAACAAAACCACTATCGGGAACTAATCTGCATGTCCCAATAGCTTCCACACGCGAGCGCATCTTGTTTCTGAATAGATGCCTTGTTCACTTTCCACTGGTTTCCGCTGGTTCTGAAAACCCTGCAAGGAATTCGAAATGTGGATTGTAGAACCAGAATCAATCCACCAAGTGTTGTGACTCATATCAACCATATTAGTTTCATAACATACACATGTGAGTTGGTTACCTTTCTTTTGGAGCCACGCCTTAAATTTGGTGCAATCCTTCTTCATGTGCCCCTTCTTTTTACAGAAGAAGCACTTGGATTCCTTCTTAATGCCAGCTTAGGGAGGTAAAGGTATCTTACCCTTTCCCTTTTGCTTACTTTTCCCTTTATACTTATCATGTGTTGCCATATGAGCACTTTCTCCTTTCTCCATTAATAGCCTTTCTTCCTCTTGAATACACATGGTCATGAGTTCATTAATTGACCATTTAGTGTTATGTGTGTTGTAAGAGATCTTGAAGGGAGCATACTCTTTTGAGAGAGTATTTAAGATATAGTATACAAGAAAGGATTCTGATATCCCAACCTCAAGATTCTTCAGCTGAGCAGCAATGTCCCTCATCTTCATGATGTGCTCACGCACACCTCTTACACTGGTAAGCTTCAATGATGAGAACTTCATAATTAGGGTCATGGCATGCGCCTTCTCTGAAGACTCAAATTGAGCATCAATAGCCTTCAACAATTCCTTGGCATTATTATGCTGAATGACTGAACCAAGAATACTAGTAGAGAGTTTTGTCTTTATGTACATCACACTGAGACGGTTGGACCGCTCCCATTGAGCATAATGAGTATGCTCAGCATGAGTACTATTCTCAGTAGGTTCAGGTGGTTCGTCTGACCTAAGAGCATAATCAAGATCCATGCACCCCAATTGAAGAAGAACTAATTCTCTCCATTCTTTAAAGTTATTTCCATTTAGCTCGGGAACAATTATACCAGAACTAATCGTAGGCAGTAAAACTGCATCATAATCAAAGGAAACTTATGTATCAATATAATTGAGGCGATAAACTTAAATCATATTTTACCAATGTAAAGCACGTTTTAAAATATGAATCATATAACATCAAAAACTACCTGTGGGTTAAGTTTCTAATTTAAATTGATTCATAATTACTTCATGATGAAACTATCAAATTATATTCCCTTCCTTAATCCCTGTGAGTAAATTAAGAAAGATAAAATAATATTTCATCCTAATTAATCATATTAATATATTGAAAATTCCTGTGGGATAAAATTCATAATATTAATGTGAATAATTACAATTATTGACTTCAACTATATGTGATCCAAAGGCTCTTAATGTATATAATTTAATATAATCAAAGATGTTGTGGCTAATCCTTAATTAATTAAATATATACAGATCATTAGACATTTAATTTTATTCATAGAATTGCACCTTAGGGTAGAACAGTAAAATCACGTGCAAAATGAGTAAAACTGGAATTTTGCACGCAATGCCGTAATTGGAATTTTACTTTTAAGGGGTAAAACAAGAATTTCACGCCAAAAAGGGCAAAATCGTAAGTTTACACACCCCAGTGGGGCAAAATTAGAATTTTGCACGGGCAAGGGTAGAATCGCAATTTTCATAAAGGCGGAGGGGCAAAATTGAGAATTTTGCGGGCAAGGGCAGAATCGCAATTTTCCTAAAGGCGGAGGGGCAAAATTGAGAAACCATAGGCACGCGTGCAACGCACACGTTGCACGCGCCCACTTCAGCCTCTCGGGCGCGCGCGTTACATGCGCCTGTTGCAGACCTTCGGGCGCGTGCATTGCAGGCGCCTGCTGCTGCGCTCGGGCACGTGCGACGCACGCGCTTGAGGTCTTCTTTCGGGCTCTCTTCCTCCACTTCTTCCGCCACGACCGCCTCTGTTCTGCCGTCTGGGTCTCCTCCCACAACCCATGTCCGACCAAATTGGTTGATGGGTTTCGAAGAGAACGCCGGGACGAACGAATAGATTCGAGATCCGGCAAAAACGATCATGTATGGACCAGAATTAAGCTAAAAAAACAACCTGCCCTATCAAACCCTAACCACCAAAATTCATCGCTCGATTAACCTTCGACGATCAATAATATGTCGAAAAAATTTATGGGTTTCTCTTCCTAATGGCGGTGTGATCATTCAGATCCATTATCTCATGGTAGGTAGCCCGAATTTGGTCGGAATTCTCAATTCCGATCCAAGCCATATACAAATCCGAAATTTATCCACATATAATTCAATAAATTAAATTCCAAAAGGTTTCACCAAGGCAGAGATTGCAAATAAGGGCTCTGATACCAACTGTTAGAATGAATATAAACAAACTTGGAGATCCCGATTTACTCATTACAGGTAAATTCATACAGAATTCGGGATCGAATAGTGGAAACATAAATACCAACATACCTCCAGCCATTGATGAAATCTTAGAAGTGGGAAACCTCAAAATCTTTGATGGATCTACACAGCACGAGCGATCTACAATATTGAAAAACGCACGTCCTGTTCTACTGCTCAATCCCCTTCCAAAACTTGATGGTGTGTTTTTCTGTATCGTAAATGTTTGAAACAGACGACCTGGCGATTTTATTCCGTTGGTTACATTACCGGTATCTCCCATTAAGACCATTATAGTAATGTAATAACGGACAAATATCACTTAATATACATGGGTTATAAATTGGGCAATAATTTGAATTAATATAGGGAATTTATTGGGAATTTATTGGGAATATAATGTTGGAATCATATTTAGAATAATAAAATATATTAAATATTTTAACAGCTCTTGGACAAGACTTTCTTGTACCATGTCGGTCATTGGAGGACTATAAAAATCATACCCATCTTCATCGGGAAGCATAGCAGAAAGCTAAGAAAGAAGCATCCCTTGTATTTTAAGCCTCGTAATACAAAATCCATGATTTCCCTATTGCTCTCTCTTTTTGCTTTAAAATTAGCCGCCCACTAACCTTACATTTTCTCACCCTTTTTCAGTCCATCAAGCTAACTGTTATAAATGAATCATGTTTTCGGTCATGTTCATTTCCCTCTTTAAGTGTCTTGAATGGTCAACGTTTGGCTGCTATTTATCATCATCAGATGATTATTCTCTTGTTTCAGTCCTCTTCATGTCCATTGCCTCTTTTCTATGTCATTACTCATTGGCTTCAAAATCCAAAGTCATCTATATATTTTCCAATTGCCAAGCAATCAATATTAACTTAGTCTTTTGTCTGGGAAAGAAATGCTTTGAAACTTCCAACATCCTTCCTGAAATAAAAATTATTCATGCTTTGTAGACCCCCATTGTTGGGAACTGCGACTTTTTAACCTTACTGAACAAAACTCATATTTTCTGTGTGAACTGCAATTGAACCACAATTTAAAAGATGAGGTTCATTGCTTCATTAAATATTTAGCGATCTCGGGTATCCATCCAGAGTGGGAATAGCTCGATATCCAGCTTCCTATTGTCTTCCACTTCTGATTAAGCTCAGCTGCCATAAGAAGAGTTATCAATTTGCAACATGGTCTGACAAATGATAATTCTAACGTTTTGTAGTTAAAATAGGGAACTAGAAGGAGAAAGAAAACATACAATGTTTTCCTCATGACGTGGCCAGTAGAAGCTCTGGAGATAAATGGGCAACACATTCGAAGCAGCAAGGGCATAAATAATCAACGCATTCTCGCCTATCCACTCCAGAACCAATGTAGTACGCCTAGGTCCCCTGAAGCCGACATGTTGAGGAAAAGCCCATTTGGAAAAATCCAGAATACGTAGAACATAAGGTAAGGCTTGACAAGGACTAGATCCTCACTGTCACTATAGCAGTAAGGCAAGTCAATCAGATTGTAAAATCGTCAATATGTGATTGAGGGAATCCACAATGCATTACAATCAGGTAGATTAGGGTAAAGAGAACACGGGCTACAACAGCAGTGATGCCCATTTAACTGCATGTATAAAGAACCTTGCTCCCATACTCGCCAGTTACGACAAAGCAAATGATAGATAAATTAATGAAGCTGTCCTCAGAAGTGATAGTTGATTTTGATGAATATTCAAGATCGAAAGTAAATAACCAAAAAGATCGAGCCAATAATCAAGATTGAAAGTAAATCTCTGTTGGATATAACAAAATCTACAGAATACCAATTCTATGACCTTATAATGGACAATTACACGTCCAAAGTGATAGCCAACCAAGCTTGTAACCACAGCCACCACTGAACTGCATACATAAAGCATAGAGATCATTGGAATCACGAAATGGGTAACAAATTAACAATTGTCCTTCTCCACATAGAAGGCCACCACATTCTATGTCATTTATTGCGACTTGTGTAAGTAAATCACTAACATAACTACAAAAACAAGAAAAATAATGAAAAAAAAACTACATAGCTTTGGCCTTTTTATTGACAAAACCACTTTTGTAACAACTCCGAACACAGCAAAATCTACAACGCCCACCCTCTTTTTCTTTCCTTCTTTCCATCCCCCATCCTAGTCCCTCCACTCTTCCCTGATGAGCAGGTCTTAAAATGAGACGAAAGAATGAAGATTTGAATCTCAGGAATGTTGGAAATTTCCTATAATATGGGCTTACATTAATTAATTGATTTTCTATTTTAAATAATCGGGTTAATGGATATTCCAATATTTGTTGAACTCTACAGTGATCTGATTGAATTGGGTATTGGCCTCTATTGATAACGGGCCTAGTTGAGCAGCAAAGTGTAAGCAATTGTGTTTAACTGAAGCCCGTAATGGGAATGGCCCAGTTGACACGTTATTGATTAAGGTTTGCTAGGTCCCCTCTCTAGCCTATAAAAGGGTAGGTTATACCTATCAATTGTTTTAATCCCATTGAAAGCTGCTATATCGAAATAGGTCATAGAGAGGAAGATCTGGCATTCCAATAGATCCCTGATTATGATTATTAGAGTGATCTATTTTTCTGCAAGTAAAGCAATGGCTCAAATAGGTACGCTTTAATTCCGCTGTATTTGTTGATCGGTGTTTTACAATCATATATGGATCCGTTATTTCCTTGATTGATTAATTGTATATGTGAATAAATTTTCTACATGTGGTATCAAAGCTTGTCATATATGATTGTAGAACCCAAATTTTATCTTTTTATGGACAAATTCGAAATTTTCCTCTTTGAGCCAAATATGGGCATTATCTTTCGTGTGGATTTTTTGTTTGATTGATATGAAACCATAGGGCTTTTGTTCTACATGTTGAGATCTTTCCAACCATATATAATTTGTATAATTTCGTTGAGAATTGAGAGAGAATTTTAAATTTGAAATTCTAGGGTTTATACATGAAAAGTTCTAGAATTTTCAAATTACTTGCAATTGGTTGATGTTCATTGTAAATCGTTGCATGAGCATTGTTATATATATGTTTTAGCATCTTTCGATTGCAATAAAGAAAGTTCCTTGGGCTCCATCTCCCATGGCAAAGATTGTTTCTTTTTTCGGTGTTCAAAGGGGTCAATCTTGAGTAAGTGCCCGTGTTTGATCACCCTTTTCTTGTTTTTTTTTTTAGAGATCCAAAATCTTGTGGTATAATTCTTCAATGCAGCTTGTGCAGTGATCGTTTTTTTTGGAAGAGATAAATTTTTTTTTTTAATTGGCTACTCGAGATTTTTGGGTTTTGGGTTGCTATGTATGGTGCAATTAGAGTGATTGTCTTGTATATATATAGAAAAAGTTCTAGAATTTTAAGTTAGATTCTAGTGTTACCTTTGATTTTTATTCACCGATAGCAACGGTTAGTTTAGAGATTATTGTAGCTGATTGTTTGTTCCGCTCTGGACGAGTGGTTAGAGTTTCTGCCTTCTCTTCCTCCTGCCTCGTGCTTCAGTGCGATTGTGCGTACGGGGTTTCTGTGCATTCGCATTAGGTTCTTGCACCTCTTTCCTTTTCCTTGATTGCCGCTTTGCCGTTTTACTCAGTGGACCGAGATTACGCATCAATTGATCCATGTACGCAATGGGTGACGCTTATGGGGTACTTTGTTATAAAGTTGAGATTTGTGTCCTATTTTTCGTTGATTTGGGTTATTTCTATATTAAGTAGTTAGTGAGTCGCTAAAGCTTTGGGGCTATGGTGCTCTCTATAGTCTAGAAAAGAGAACCAATGGTTAAGATTTCTCAAGTTGTGGGAATATCAAAATTTAAAGATGGAAATAGTTGGTTTTTGCTTTTCATGCGCGGTGCGTGCATCTTGTTGCTAGATTCTAAATGAAACCGTTGCTTTAAGGCTTCATTGTGATTTCACCATAAATATGTTGATTGTGGGGTGAGCAAAAGACCAAACTGTGATTTTGTTTGTACGAGTGGTTTTATGTTAAGTTATCTGTCTTGATTTGTTGGGTTCATAGTTGATTTGCTGAGTAATGTGGCATGACCAGCAAATTCCAAACTTGCAAATTCTAATCTTTTTGCAAATTGCTCACACGGCTCCAGCGATGCATTGGTGTTTTATTGACTAAGGTTTAAAATTCCATTGAAGGCGATACAATGAAACCAAGAGATTTGTGAATCGAGATCCGAATGTATATAGATACAAACAAGAGGATGTTATTTATCATAAAAACAAAAATTAGGATTAGGCTAGAGAGATGTAAAAGTTGAAGGTTTCAGCAGTGGAAGAAAAGTCTATAGTCTACTGTGTAGTGCTTTGTGGAAACCCCATGTTCAAAAGGGGAAAATCGTAGATGGTGCATGATGAGAAGCACATGAATTTTTTTTTTTTTTTTTAACATGGGAATTATGTTTTAAATCTATTCATTTGTAGCTTCTTTTATTTTTATTGTAATCTTTGGATCGGTGACTAACGGAAGACTATAGCATCAAAATACGAATTAATCAATATTATTGAAAATTTTGGCGAACCAAACGAACCTTTCATGTCTTCTTGTGTGGTTTTACCACGAATCATCATAGTGGACTGGCTTAACATGATTGAGGTTTAGAAGTTCTTTTTATAGAGATTTTGATTGATCTCTTGTGGGTTTCATGCTAACATGCATGAATGATACTTCTAAATTCAGATGATATGATTGTGTCAAATAGGTGGAGATTGAGTTATTGCATGACTATGAAATTTCCCAAATTTAAAAGATGCCAAATTTAAATATGCCAACCAAGGGTTGACAGTGAGGAAGTGTGAGATAAAGATTATCCTCATGAATTTTTGATCTAATGATTAATGATAGCTACGAAATATTTGGCTCCCTTTAATTCTAGTAACCATTCGTATCCATTCTTGTTTTGCCATGAGTCCGAAATATTAAAATAATAATTTTAAAAAAATTGTGGCAAAAATTGTTGCTTGATAAATGCAATATGATCTTGGGAAGCACATGTCGTAAAGTGCTTCATATTATTAGATAAATTTTGGGCATATATTTTTTGGAGTTTCCTATTGATAAAAATTAGTATATACAATTAGGCCCCGCATGGTAATGTTTCTGTTCCTTTTCTATTCTCGGAACAGAGACAAAAAAAAAGTGTTTCGTGCAGGGAACGGTTTTTGAACAAAAGAACGCGTTTGGTAATGTTTGTTCCGGGAATAAAAAATGAATAAAACACATTTGGTAAATTTTATTCTTTTTTTGTTTCTTTTAATTTTTTAATATTTTTATTTTATTTTCCATTTTTTCCTTTCTTTTTTATTTTTTCTTCTTTTTTGGCCGGACGCCCTCGCCCAGCGGCGAGGCTCGCCGGCCCCGTGAGGCTCGGGCTCGCGGATCCGGGCGACCTCGAGCTCGCCCAGCCACGGCGAGGCTCGGGCTCACCCAGATCCGGTGAGGCTCGGCCTCGCCCGCGCCGGCGACGCTCGGCCTCGCCGGGGGCTGGCGAGGTCGCCGACCCTCGACGGCCGGTCGCCGGCCATGGCCGAGGCTAGCGACCAGCCAAAGAAAAAAAAAGAAAAAAAGAAGAAAAGAAGAAGAGAAGAAGAAGAAGAGAGAAGAGAAACGTTTCTCCAAAATTGTTTCTAGAACAAGAAGTAAAAATTTTTTGTTTCTTTTTTTTGTTCCTATTTTGTTCCGGAAACAAAAAAATAAAAAAAAGTGTTCAAGAACAGAAATAAAGAACAATTCCATGCAGGCCCTTACCTCGCCCAAAGGGGTTATTGTGTATATTAATTTGAAAATTGCATGAAGATAAATTCCAAAATTAAAAGATGGGGATGTATGACTCAAAAAGATTTATCTGCCCAAAGGGGATAAATTTTTGAAAGTTATATGTAATTCCCCTCTATATTGATATATTAGAGATGAATGATGGGGATGTGTGAATCAAAAGGTTTATCTGCCTAAAGGGGATAAATTTTTTAGAGTTATGTATAATTCCCCTCTATTGAGATAATTGAGATATATATAATTTAAAGGATTTGTCTACCCAAAGGGATTGATCCTTGAAGATTATATGTAATTCTCATTTATCATCTCTATATATTGATATCATGGAGATGTATAATTTAAATGATTTGTCTGCCCAAAGGGGATGGATCATTGACAATTATATGTAATTCTCCTTATTGTTGCTTTATAAACTTCATGTTGTGAAAAATAATGGTGCATTATACACTCTGCTCAAAGGGGAGTTTATAATGTACTAATTATTTTTGTTAAAATACTTATTGCCCATAATTGATATGATTGCATTATGTGTGACAAACAATTAATTTTGCTATAAATAACAATAATGCCACGGTTGAAATGTTAATTGGATCAAACATTATACTATTAAGGACTTGGTCAAAAAGGGAGACATTGTAATTGAGAATATTAGAACTAAGTCAATATTGGCTAATCCTCTAATAAAAGGCTTACGACCCATTTTATTTAAAAAACTTGTAAATAATATGGGTGTTTTAGATTCTTTTGATTTCTTTTGTTAGTGGGAGTTATAAAAATTGTATTTCTAGATATTATTGTTATATACAAATTTATAATGCTTTTATGATGTTTATTAAAGCATTTATTTTAATAACTGTTGTTATTGATTATATTGTTATCCTTTCTCCTGTTGACTGAGAAATGGAAGTATAAAATAAACAAATTTTGTTTAAAGATAACTAGATGTCATTGATTATGAGATCTCATGTTGGATTGTGACATAATTGTGCAATTTCATGTTGTTTAGAAATCGCACTGAGGCAATTTCATGTTGTTTAGAAATTGCGCTGATGCAGTTTCATGTCGTTGAGAAATTGTATTGAGGACCAATAAGAAATAGTGTATATTTTGATCACATGTTGGCACTATTTCTTACTACACTACTAGGCCAATGATCCATGAATATATAATGCTTATTATATGTGATTATGGAAGGTCTTGTGTAATGATATTTTCTTAACACATTGATCTCCATAGTCCTATACTAAGATTATATAGGATTGGATTGGTTTTGAGATGCCATTATTGGAATATTATTTTTTAAAAGTTGTGGCCACATAAAACAAAATTTTCAGTTATTAACCCGATAGTGTCGTTTTCAATATAAAATCTTTTTCAAAATAAAATAAGTTAATTAATGTAGCCCAAGTGGGAGAATGTTGGAAATTTCCTATAATATGGGCTTACATTAATTAACTGATTTTCTATTTTAAATAATCAGGTTAATGGATATTCCAATATTTGTTGAACCCACTGTGATCTAGTTGAATTGGGTATTAGCATCTATTGATAACGGGCCTAGTTGAGCAAAAGAAAGTGTAGGCAATTGTATTTCATCAAGCCCGTAATGGGAAGGGTTGATTGACACGCTATTGATTAAGGTTTGCTAGGTCCCCTCTCTAGCCTATAAAAGGGTAGGTTATACCTATCAATTGCTTTAATCCCATTGAAAGTTGCTATATCGAAATAGGTCATAGAGAGGAAGATCTGGCATTCCGATAAATCCCTGATTATGATTATCAGAGTGATATATTTTTCTGCAAGGAAAGCAATGGCTCAAACAGGTATGCTTTAATTCCGTTGTATTTGTTGATCGGTGTTTTACAATCATAGATGGATCCGTTATTTCCTTGATTGATTAATTGTATATGTAAATAAATTTTCTACAAGGAAATCACCTTACGAGGCCTTCAGGATCAAAGGGGCTTTGGCACCATGATGGAACATTTGCAGGCAACGGACCAGAATCTGGAGAATTATTACTCTATTGTTGTGAAAGAGACTGAATTATCAAAACAGAATTACACATTTCTGACGAGCGAAAACCAGACATAGAAGACAAATATAATGAAGAGACCTTTGTCCGTGCATACGTTGGCTTTCTGTATAAATGTCGAATTCCCCACACTTCACAATCAATCATTGTGGCAGCATTAAAAGCTGGTCCGATATTAATCTCGCACTCCACGTTTCAACTAGTTAATCACAAAGCATACCAATATGATCAATCTTGGAAAAGATTGAGCGATGAATCGATAAAGTTTATGAAAATTCTTCCTTGTGAAGGGGAGGGGAATGCAGTTGGAGTCCAATACTCCCTGTCAGGCATGTATCAACCGTATAATAATGAAATATATGCAGTGGTAAGCACCAGTGCCACAGCCCTGGAAGAAGACATGGACTCGGCATCCGCTGGGGAAGTTTTTTTTTTTTTTTTTATCGGCTGGGGAAGTTTACATGCTACAAGAATAATGCTGTCTAAGGGAATATAATCACAAATGCTGTCGACTAATGGAAAATGCTTTTATTGATGACTGGACAGGGACTGGGTTAAAGGTCATTCGTTAATCTAGGAAAAAATGAGGTCTTTCTTACAGAGAATGTCAGATATCCAGAGGTTTTTCATGGACAAGGCAATGAGGTGGAATTTGGTAACATTACTTACTTGACTAAACTCTAGAGCGGAATTGTCCCCATCAAGGAAGACACGCAAGTCCCATTCAAGTGCAACTGGTTCTAAATTAAAAACCCTGCGCGGCTGCTCAAGGAGGATCTGATTAATTAACAAATGTCATTGAAGATGTATTATGACCTTTCGAACAACTTCTTATAAGATGTGAGAATTTTGTGATCCAGACCTTGAGGGCTTGACTTGATCCCGCCGAAAAGAAAATAACCATAACAGGAGTTGGAATTAATTCAAATGTGAGAAAAAGCATTCAGAATAATATCTTATTTGTTACATCTTGATTTTTTAAATTTGATTTCAATTGAATAAATCGGGCATTTCATCAACGCGTCTATAGTGCTATTCTCTGAGCCTATCACTCAAGAAATAACTAGACTATCTGAGAAAATTATTAAGGGATTTTAAAGCAAAAGACTTGAGAATTCGACCAGGAATCGACTGCTCGACCGTGCTAATTTGTAATGGTTATTACGGCACACTTAAAAATCGATCAAAGATCAAAGATAGGTTGATTCGACTGAGATAGGTAGGGGTGAGCAGCGGTCTAGGGTTGACCCTAGACCGACCTCCCCGGATCGCCCAACCTCGCCGATCCCGGGTCCGGTTCCCAAGGGGATTGGGTCGGTCCTCGGTCCCGAAATTTCAGGACCAACATGTGCGGGTTGGTCTTTGATCCTAAGAGTTTTGGGTCGGTCCAAACTGGACCAACCCTATATATTATATTACATTATGTATAATTCTTTTATATATTCAAATATAAGTAAAATGTCTGTTATATTATATTATATTGAAATGTTCTATCAATAATACTAATAGTAATTTCAATTTAAAACTTTTGTTGAGTATTAATTATATGTCGTTTGTTTTGTTTTTAGGTGTTTAGAAGTTCAAATGAATTAACAAGATGTGAAGTTATATATTCATGATTTATATTAAGTATTTTGAATTTTTTATAGTTTAATTGTATTTTACTAATAAATTTCAGCTGCACTTTGCTTTTCAATTTGTGTCAAATGGTAGAAGTTTGTGAAGAGTAGAGTAGTATTGTAGTTGTTACGGTGATTTGCTAGTCAAGTGGTGTAAAGCTCATTTTTTGGTTGAGTGGACTCTATATGATCAAATGCAGGAAAACGCTTTTGCATATGATATTATGAATATTAAAGATAGATGATTACAAGAACTTTCCATCTTGTCCCATATCTCGATGAGCGGTCAGCAAGACGAAATTTCTATTGTGTCATCTTAAATTTGCTAAATATGTATTGGTATTTATAATTTAGTTGCATAATGTCGCATTGTCAATGGATGTGTAATTTAAATTTGTAGGTTTGCTTTTTTAGGAGTATAAAAAATACGACGAAAAAATTATCGATCGTCCCGAGTTGACCTCGGAATCGGACCGAACCCATTAGGTCAGGTCCAGTCCTTGGTCCGTGCTCAATAGGATCGGTCATCGGTCCTAAAAATTGAGGACCGACACTGTACGGGTTGGTCCTAGGGTTAGGGGGTGGCCCGAACCAACCCGGACCATGCTCACCCCTAGAGATAGGTGATCAAAATGTGGGTGATTCCACCTGATTGCAAAATTGTCATCGATCGGCACTAAATTGATTTTCTATCATTTTGGGTATCATGTGTTCGTATTTGAAACATTGAGATTTTCACCACAATCGAAAGTCGTCAATGTGTCGAAGATGTACATTGTGACTCGAGATAAATCGATCACGGGTCAATTGCACTAAAAATTCCTAAAAGTTACCCGGTAGACTAGGTCACGCTAAAAGTGCGCCGGATTGAAAATAACCGCGAATTTGAACTCTATTTCAAAAATTGAAAGTTATGTGGTGTCACAAGCTATTTTCGGAACATCGATTCATTCTCTGAAGATTTTTCAGAGATTTCGGAATTTTTACGGAAAATCGAATCGGACATTGTGGAAGATTAACGGAAATTCGGATGGACTCATTTGAAGGAAATTTGGGCTTCCAAGCCGAGCTCTATGACGAGGGGCACTTGTAGAAATTTTACGGGCTTTTTCTTCATTGAAATTGGACGTCAAATTGGGGAATTTCATGAAGAAATAGGAGACTTTTTGAATGAAATTCGGAATTATGGAAGAGCAGCAACCTTTGCAGCAAAATTTGGATAATTGTGGGATTTATTTGGATAAAAAGAATTAAGGGACAAGTGATTAATGCAAGGGCTAAGGGTTGTTGACTATTTTCCTTTCTTGTTCAAGCTTCTTGGACAAGCTTGCTTCACCGGTCCCATCTCCACGATCCCTCTCCATTCTTATCTCTTCTGCTTCTGCTTCTTTCTATTTTTTATATATACCACCGAATTATGAAGCCTCCCCCTCTCTTCTTCGAATCCCTATCTTCATTCGGCCTCAACTTCTTTTGTTCCTATTTCGTGTTTCATTTTTCTTCTTCAACTCTTTTCACCGAGGCCACTCATCCCACCGAAATCCCCTGTCAGTCAACCAACGAGCTCCTCAAAATTTGCTGACTCCTTGCCGCGCGTCTTCAGCTCGCCGAGGTGTCCCCGCAGCTGCTTCACGCCCACGGCGTCAGCGGCCTCAGATCCATCTGCTGCTTCGCGGATCCAGCTCCATTTCCTGCCCCATTAGCTGCCACGAAGCAAGTCCACCGAGATCTCCATCCAACCGGTCAACCTCAGCACATTTGTGGACCCCGCAAGCTGCGCGCCTGCCCCCACCTTCTTCGTGTCCTTACTTGGACCGCACGAGGTCAAAGTCTCCAACCGGAGGCCCATCTTCACAGCGTCTTCGTCTTGTCCTCACGAAGCCAGCGACAAAACCCTGCCGCTCCATGGTCGTTTGTCTTCTACCACCGACTCAGCATCTCCATCTCGCCAACTGAAGCTGCCAGCGAAGCCACGGTCTTCTCCTTCGTTCGCAGCACCCCATCGGCGAAGCAGCATCATCGTCCGAAGCCGTAAGCCCACCGAGCAGCCCAGCAATTCCAGTCCTCGAGCCAGCAATTCAGCCCAGCTTCTTCAACGCAAGTCAGGCCAGAACCGGCCCAATCCAGCAGTCTCCAGGCCCGCGTAAATTGTAGCATTTCGGCCCAAAGAGCCAGCCAATCTCAGTCCATTAAGTCAGTCCAGCAAATTCAGCCCATTTGAAGCTTAGTCCAGCAAGGCCCAGCAGCTCCTTTAAGCCCAAGTCCAGCAGCCCATCTTGAAGTCAAGCCCAACCCAGCCCAGCTCATAACAAATCTCATATTGGGCTGAGATTTGTTGGGCCAAGTTTAGGCCCGGCCCAAGTTTGTCGATGCCGCCGAAAATTTCGATTTCGGTCGCCGTCGCATCGTCGTCGCAGTGAACCGGTTTCCGCAATTAATCGGTGAGTTTATACTCTAAACTTTGCTTAGTAGGCTAATGACATTTCGGGGTGTTTAGATTTATTTTATTAGGAATTAGGAGGTTAGTTAGATTAAATTAGAAATGTAATTATTTAATTGAGCATGTTAGGTGGTTAGCATAGTTTAGCTGAGGCCTAAATAAATGGTACCATTTATCTAGAAGGGTTTGGGAATTTTCCGAGTCCGTATTGGTATTTAATTTAATAATTTTGGCCTAGGTTAGTATTTTTAGAAATTAAATTGAATTAATTAATTAAATTTCGAAATTAATTAATAAATAATTATTTTTCAGGAAATTAGGCCGAGATAGCCGATGGTCGAATTTCGTCTTTGATTGCAATTGTGTAGTTAATTTCTGCAATCGAGTGTTAAATTATGCAAATTGAGTGCGATTGGATTTTTTTATTTGATTCCAAATATTGTGAATTTCCAATATTTATTCAGAAAATCTCAGGTGTCGAGTTTTGACACCAAAAATGGTTTTTAGTACTATATGAAATAGTGGGATTTCAAAAAAGATTAATATCAATTTTTCGAGTTCAAATTGACCGTGTACCCACACACGAGTAATTTTATGTGAAATTCTAATACAAAGAAAAAGGCCAGGCTCACCATTTTAATTGAAGCATTTAAGTGCAATGCACGGTGCCTTGAGCCATATTTGAGTGATCGTGAGATGGTTAAGAGAAATCGTCATGAACTATTGAGTTGGACGTTATCCCTATTCGAGATATCCTCTGAACAACGGGAAGTCAGTCGCAGTTGATTCTGGACTCTATGCTCATTCAGGAAAGCTGTTTGATAAAGAGACATGTCGTGCTCAATGGGGTGAGATGAAGCCTGGCAATACCAGAAGACCGCCGAACAGAGATTAGGCTGTACTATATGCCGAGATCAAAACTAGGAACGCGTGATTAATTGAGTGTGGCGTTTCAGTTATTTGGAGCTTATTATTGCTCATGCTCTCATGTTGTCTGTGATATAAATTGTACTGACTTGCAGAGTGGATCTGAGACAAGGTAAGTCTTATTGATTGTGTGATTGTGTGATTAGGACACTTCTGGGCGTATTTCCCTCATAATTAGGGTTTAGAGCTTAGACTCGCTGAGATGATATCTCACCCCGTTGTGGGACAACATTTTCAGGGTGATCAAGTGGAGGACTTGGATCTGAGAGGAGGTGATCGGAAGCGTAGGTCAGTTAGGACCACTTCTTTTTGGAATGCCAGTTTTTTGTAGTCTTTTGTAGTCTTTTTGGCCATAGACTTTTGTACATGACTCAGTGTATATATAAAAGTATGTTTGTTTGTGAATCTATTGTCCTGCTTTTCTATCCCTAGATGATTATTGTTAGGGGATTTCTTTTCGCTTCCGCATGTGCAATAAAATGAAAAGGGCCAGCGACTCATTCTGGGAAGTCGCAAATTATTATCAACCAAAGAGGGATGGGCACGCGCTCAAGGTTCGGGGCGTGACATTATCACAATGCAAAAGAAATGATTCCATTTTGTGTTTGTGTTTCTCGTTCATTATCATTAAGATGCATAGTTGATGTGCATTATATTGCAAGCTTTGATCCTTTTAAAAGTATATGAGAAGGTCGATGATATTAAAACACAAATCAAGAGTTGGAATTTTTTGCCCCTCTTAAAAGTTGTCTACACATTGCGAAATTTGCTGCAATGTAGGGGTAAGATGGAGATGGTCGGTTGTTGCCACTATTGCCTTAGGCGAAGTCTATGAAGGCATAGTCAGAATTGGAGAGAGAGAAAGAGAGATATATGCTATGGCAAGCAACTATGGCCGTCGATATTGTTGCCACTTGTATGACCACGACCTATCTTAAATCTCACTTTTGCCTCAGATTGACTTGGTGAGTTTCTCTGTCTTGGACGTCTTCTCTTGATGACGTATAGATATTTTAATATTAAATCTGCATGATGAACAAGTATATTACAATGAAAAGATTATGTTTTATTTTTAAAGCTCATCATATGTTGGTGGTCAGAAGATTTATTGTACAAATCAAGCGTATTAGAGGATTTGATTGCATTAAAAGGTTTGAAGAGCGGAATTTAAAAATAATATAAGTAAAAAGACTAAATTAATCTTAATCTAACATGATTTTAGAAAATTTTGGGAATTGAGTTTGGTAAAACCGGTGAACATTTTCTTAGTAGTGTTTTAAAAATAGGTCCAGAGTCAAAATGTGCCATCTGATGGGCCTTAAACTTTTCAGAGGGTTTGACTTATACTTCTAATGGACTGGCCCAACCCAATGTAAGATTCAATAAAAGCCGGCTCGGATTGTCGAGCCACTTAAGAGGCGGGTTTGGGTGGGTATGCCTGGTCCTTTTGAAATGACTTGAATCATCCATCTCGTGCAGTACTCCCCTCAGTTTCTCAATAAATCTCAACTGTTGATCTAGACAGATAAAAAGAAGTATCTTAAGAATAAATGATCTTGCATCTGTCGAAATTTTTGGCCCATGTAAAATTGCTCAAAGCTCCTCACATAGCTTTCGGGACATGCCTTGCTCTGACGGGATTTTGTTGTCCGGATTCGGGTCCCCGCAGACCGGCTCTATCGCCACCGTCGGTTGTGTGGGTCTCAGACGGTGTCCACTTACATATTTCATTTGATCGACGACTGTGGTTACATTCGTTTCATAGCTATAGTTCTACGAAAGGATGTTTTTTACGCAGGTTCGCCAAAAGGATGCACATCTCTTGAGCTTGTTGGGTCAGTGGCTCATGATCAGCTGTCAACTGTCAACCTGGACTAATGTGGTCGGAAAGTTCTGCGTCAAGAGTTTGTCAGGCTAAGCTCTAGAAGCCTAAAACTACTTAGTATCCTTAGCATCAGAAGATCTAAAATTTTTGTGGGTTTGCTCATCATCGCTCCTCTCTCTTAGCAAGCCGATGCCAATTATTTTGAGGCTAAGGGTGAAATTGTTTTCGAAAAACGATCAATTTGAAAAATATTTTTGTAAAAATAATTCATATCACTAATAAAAATAAATGAGCAAAATATATTTTCATCATTCGTTGATTAATTATCTCAAACGATATAAGTAATCATTTTTTAGATAATATTTCTCAAATTATTTATTTTCTGTGAAGAAAAAACAGACCTTAAGTTTAGCCTTTTAAGCTAAAAAGTGTAATGGTATGCGCCTTATGTGTATCCTTAGTTAAAATCAGCCATTTCTTTGTAGGGTGGATTGTCTTTATATGGTGCCGACAACAAAGAAATCCCCTATAAAATAAATTTTAAGGATGGCTCGGTGGACAAGGTCATTTATAATACATGATAGGCATGTAAATTACCTTATTTTTATGTAACAACTGACCTAAGTGAAAAATTGACTTAATAATTGAAGGCTATCATGATAAATCGATAATGGGCTATGGTTTCTTTTATCCAAGCCCGCATGATCACGAGGATTCTTTCTTCTAAGAGCAAAAGCAGGGAACAGCCTTTAATCAGTTCAAGGAAGATGAACCGAGGGCACTTTCTCTGGGAGCAAGAAAGGAATCATTTGATTCATCTGGGACTAAAAAAATTGAAAGTGTTGTACGGACAAAAGCGGACCCAAAATGGCGGTCATCAATATTCTTAATTAGACCTTTAAGGCCTAAGGTACATGCACCGCAGTTTATCTCGAAAGAGTGAACAAGAAGAGTTGCATGACATGAGAAGTGAGTATCAAGTTTAAAAAGTGATGTTAGGATGCAAAAGCTAGAGGTGTTAAATGGGTTGTGCAACCCATTATGGACCAATTTATAGTTAAATTGGTCATTAATGGGTCAAGCTTTATTTCATAAAGCACCTATAATGGGTTTTAATGGGTCAAGATTAAGATATATGGTTTTAAATGGATTAGCTCTTTGACCCGTTTATGACCCATTTATCAACCCATTAAAAATGAACCAATTTATTTTCATTCAAAACCTCACTATCTCTCTCTTCTCTTTAACTTTATTTTTTTTTTTATAAAAACCAAAATTATAATTTTTCTTTTTTCTTTTTTCTTTTTTTCTTTCTTCTTCCTCCGGTCGCCGGCATCGCGATGGTCGACAACCGGCCGAGCTCTAGCAAGACTCGAGCTTGCCGGCGTCGGGTGAGGCTGGAGCATCACCAGATCTAGCAAGGGGCGAGCTTGAGCTCACTCAACGGCGACAAGCCTTGAGCTCGCCAAATCTGGCGAGGCGGAGGCCTCGCCGACATCTGGTGAGCCTCGAGCTTGCTAACATCGAGCAAGCTTCAAGCTCGCCGGATCTGGCGAGGCGAAAGCCTCGCCGACGTCCGCTGAGGCTTGAGCCTCACCAATCGGGTGAGACTTGAACTCGCTGGCATTAGGTGAGGCTCCAGCCTCGCCAGATCCGGCGAGGGGCAAGCTCAAGCTTGTCGGCGTTGGCGAGCCCCGCGAGGGGCAAGCTCGAGCTCGCTGGGGTTAGTGAGCCGAGCGAGCCAACTCGCCTGTGGCCGATTGCCGGCCGTCGCGTGCGCCCGGCGGCCGGCCAAAGAAGAGGAAGAAGAAAAAGAAAAAAGAAAAAGAAAATTAAAATTAAAATAATTTTTAAAAATAAATAATTATTATTATTATTTTAAAATTATAAAAATTATCTATTAAATTTGTATTGTATAAAATCATGTTATCAATACCATTTTAAAATATATATATATATATATATATATATATATATATATATATATATATATATATATAAGCTTTTTTTAGATTTCGTTAAATGGATCGGGTATTGATTGGGTATAGGTCGGGTTAGGTATGGGTTAAAAATTTTGCACTAAAATAAATGGATCATAAACGGGTTAAATAGGTCGATTTGGGTCAGACCATTTATGACCGACCCAAACCCGACCCG
Organism: Eucalyptus lansdowneana; assembly: GCA_017140395.1. Classification (NCBI taxonomy): domain Eukaryota; kingdom Viridiplantae; phylum Streptophyta; class Magnoliopsida; order Myrtales; family Myrtaceae; genus Eucalyptus; species Eucalyptus lansdowneana. The sequence continues at coordinate 24,523,493 of CM029492.1, forward strand.
ACCCACAAGATCCTACCTAAATTGAAATCACCTCAGTTACACGATTGGTAGATCTCGTGCAACGCGTGCATGCGATTCGATTCCCGTGGCTTCCATGGAACGTTAGCCACTTTTTTTCTCTTTACCTCCGTGCGCCAGTGACTCCCACGTTCATGGCTTGTCCGGTGACACCTCTTCAGCTTGAAGCATTGTGGCCTTGGACAATCTCAAACTCTATCCCCCCGACACTCTTTCCATCTCCGCTCTATAGCTTCATAATTTCACCTCTTCTCTTACTCCTTCCAGCATAAAATAAAGATAGAGAGAGAGAGAGAGAGAGCATAAGACACTCCAGAACATACGTTTTTGGAACCTGCGAAACTTGCGGAACCATGGCTCCAGAACCGCGACCGCTGGACCGGAACTGCATGGAATGGACCGTCTACGTCAACAAGAAACTCGAGCAAATGCCCCTCGGTGAGCAACCGACCTGGAAGAAGCGGTGCGTCTACAAAGTCCCCGTCTGCGTCGTCACCGACCTCAACAGCAAGGCCTACCGGCCGCAGGTTGTCTCCTTCGGGCCCTACCACTACGACAAAGAACACCTCCGCCCCATGGAGGAACACAAGGAGCGCGCGCTCCTCCGCATCCTCAAGCGGTCCCAGAAGCCCATCGAGTGCTTCCTCGAGTCCCTGAGGGAGGTGGCGGGGGACCTTGTGGAGAGCTATGAGGAGCTGGACCAGAAGTGGAAGGAAGGCCGCTGTGAGGGCGCAACAGACCGGTTCCTGGAGCTGATGATCACTGACGGCTGCTTCATGCTCGAGATCTTGAGGACCGGATCAAAAAGGGTGGAAGACTACTCGCCCAATGACCCCATCTTCGGCAACCACGGGAAGTACCACATACTGCCGTACATTAGGCGGGATATGCTGATGCTGGAGAATCAGCTCCCGATACAAGTGCTGGATCGGCTGGTCACTCTCGAGAACGATGATGGCAAGAAGGTTACTTTCTTAGCCTTCGGTCCGTTGTAAGAGCGGCTATTGCACCTACGCTAACCGCCGTATTATGTGCGCCTGAGAGTACATCTTGATAATCTCACATGGACCTACGACTGATCCTCCGAATCTGATGCGCCAAACGCATTGGATGCATAGTTCAAGATCAACCGACAATTTCTTTATTAAATCTATCACCGCTATCGGAAACTTCATTTTTTCCCCTTCTGCGCAAGTAGTATTGATAAGATTAAAATTTCGGATTCAATGTACTGACTTTACTCCAACAACACAGGACGACGAACTCATCAACAGGCTCATCCTCAACTTCTACTCCCCCGGCATGCGCATCACGAGTATGGGCAAATGCCTGCACGTCCTGGACGTCTTTAGGAAGAGCATGCTGAGGGATTTCAAGAGTACCCAGCCAGAGCCGGACAAGATGGGGCATGATGGCAGCGAGGAGATAATCCGGTCGGCCACCGAGCTCCGCGATGCCGGAATCCGTTTCATGAAGAGCAAGACCAAAAGCCTCAACGACATCTCCTATTCCTGGGGGGTCCTGAGGCTCCCCGCGATCGTGGTGGACGACACCACTGAGTCCACGTTCCTCAACCTCATAGCCTTCGAGCGCTTCCATGTTGGGGCCGGAAGCGAGGTCACTTCCTACATCTACTTCATGAACAGCATCATCAACAATGAGCAGGATGTCGCTCTGCTCCACGCCCGGGGCATCATCCAGAATGCCATCGGGAGCAACAAGGCGGTCGCCAAGCTGTTCAACTCGTTGTCCAAGGATGTGACATTCGATTGCGACGGCAGCCTCGACGCCGTGCACAGGAAAGTCAGCGAGCACTGCAACAGGCGCTTGAACAGGTGGAGGGCTCGTCTCTACCGCACCTACTTCAGGAATCCATGGGCTAGATTGTCTCTCATCGCCGCCATCGTCATCCTCACGCTCGTCATCATTCAGACCGTATTTATCGCGGACGGTTAAAACGGTTCAACCCTCCCCTCGCCTCTGTGCAATAAGCTTTTCCGCAGTTTTTGGGTTTTTCTCCGGATGGCTGATGTTTGATCATTATCTCTTGATTGATTGTTGATTCTTGTTCGGGATGATCTTCCTTCTGTTTTCGTTCATGTTCATTTTTCCCTTCCGGTATTCAAATGATGGATTTGATGGTTCAAGAGGGTGAGAGACTAGAGATGAGCTCGCGAATTATGTTCTTGCTATATTCCTTCATTAAATTATTAGCCTCCATATGCTCCAAAAGAAAATCCACTATGGAGAATGCCATTGTGTGCATTTGCGATGACCGTAATTGGGATATTCCTAAAATAATCATAATTAGCTACAATAGTAATTATTTTTACTTTCAATGTGTAAGATTTATTTATTTTTTCTAATTTCAAGAAGGAAAAAATGGAAATGCATAGAAAATTAGAAAGAGTAAAGCAAACATAGGGAAAAAAAAAAAACATAAGTAGCTAAGAATGTATATGCATGTGAATGTGGGTTTTAATGGGCTATAAATTAGTAGGCACATGGTTTCATAGGTTGGGTTAAGTATAAATGTGTTTTAGTAATGTGAATCCAATATATGTAGCTAAATTTGTATTTTATATAAATAGGTTAATTTGGGTCGAACTATCTTTTAACCTGATCCACTCATTTGACGACTTCTAGTCACTATCGCGATAGTTAGGCCCATCTTGAGTCAGAATCTGTCTTGACTTTGCTGCCACCAACGACATAAGCATCATCGGCGCACGAAAACCTCATCTTAGGATCTGGAGAAGCCTTCCCAACATCGCCACTGCCGTCCACCGTCTTCACCCGCCTGCACATCCCCTTCGCATTGTGGAACCGTGCGGAGGCCACCTCGTCAAGAGTTCTTTCTCCCCCTTCCCTCCGAGAGTAGGAAAAAGAAATCGAAAGGACAAAGAAAAGAGACCCACCAGACCAGACCAAAATCGAAAGAAAGAAAGAAAGAAAGAAAGAAAGAAAGACTAAAAATTAGATTAAAATATTTAAAAGGCAAAAAAAATTTGAAAAACACAAAATAAAAAGAAAAAGTAAAAAAAAAAAAACCCCACATATGGAAGGCCCTCCGCTGTGGGCCACCGCCCGATTGCCGGAAAAAAATTGATTCGATAATCGAAGGTTGTCAAGATAATGGGCTATGGTTCCTTCATCCAAGCTACCATGGGTGCATTGTCAAAGCCCCTTAGTGTCCAAAGGCCTTTGGGTCAAATAGAGTGTATTGGGCAAATCTTTTTTGAATCCCATTTGTCAAATACACTCTTTCATAAGGCTGAAAGCCCAAGGCAGTTTAAGGGGGTGTCTTGGGCTTTTGTCTTCTCGGCATGCTAACCTAGGGGTTAGTATAAAAAAAATTTCTTCCGAAACTATCCTTGCTAATTTTTCTTTTTACGGGCCCTTGATGACTGTTCATATTCTTATTCTCCGTTAAATAGGACCAACATGGCTGCAATTGGTCATCGATGAAGGGCAAGTGGTCGCTAGTGACAAGCAGGTAGTTGGGTGATCCTCAGAGAGGGTTGTGCAATCCTTTGACAACAGTCGCTGCAACCCAATTTGGGTTGTGTGACCTCCATAAAGGGTCGCCTAAGGTCACGCAACCAGGTAGCCCTCATCGAGGTCTCACGACTTTCGACGACCCAAATCTAGGTCACACGACCTCCAATAACCTTGATTTAGGTTGCGCGACATCCCATGGAGGTCACCTTGGTCGCACCCTTGTCAGGGCTTGCCCAACCCTAGGTGGCCCTCGTTGGTGGTCTCTGAGGGTCGCCCAACGTGAGGTGGCCATCACTAGTTGTTTCCGTGGACCACCTAAGGTCTTACAACCTTAAATGTTAGTTGTTGGCAACGGATTTCAATCACCGGCAGCCACCCTTGCCGGCCAACTTTTTTATTTTTCTTGTGACGAATTTTTCTCTTTTTTTTTTTTTAATCACAAAAGTCTTTTGTTAATATAATCTTTCCAAACACAATTTCGCCTAGAGGTACTTCACAATGGACTTTTGTATTGCAATTTAATAAACACAATTTGATTTTTGGAAAACTCTTTTAACTCGCATTTCCCTAAAGGCTTTTCTCAAAAGTCCAACCAAACGCACCTCATATACCCTCTTTCATTTGATTTATTTTCTTGTTTTCCTTACAATACGTGTGCCCCCGTACTAATGAAATTAATTTAAACCTTATGCCATCCCAGCTTCACAAGGATTCTTCCTAAGAGCAAAAGCGGTGAACAGCCTCAAATCAGCTCCTTTTTGTTTCTTGCGTTAGAGCCTTTGATCAGTTTATTAGTTTCCGAAAGAGAAACTGAGGCACTTTCTCTTTGAGCAAGATAAGAATGCTCGACAGTTGTTTTGCTAGGATTGAAAATTGAATGGTCGTACCGGCAAAAGTTTTCCCCAAGTGGGGTCATCAATAATTATTTAGAACTTAAAAGGCTTAAGATGCCCGCCATGTAATCTTAAAAAGATTGAATTAAAGAGTTGTCCAATGTAAAAAGTTGCAGAACGTGAGAATCAGGCATCTTGATTAAGACTACCACGTAAAAGTCATGTTACAGATACAACAACTGATCGAAAATTGATTTGCGAAGATGGTCGATTTATGGAATTAGTCACTTTGGTACTAAACCTACATTTTTTCACGGGGATATTTGTGTTTACTGTTTACTAATTATAGCAGTTATAATGGGTCCAAGTACTTTCTGGTTGTAGCTCATAAAAAGTCATAATGGATCCGAGAACAAACTTGACTTTGTTGGTATAGTTTGACTTTGATTTGAGTTCGGATATATATTTTTGCTTGGATTAATTTTTCTCCATAAGAGAATAATGGAAGCATTTCAATTTCACACGAGATAGATTACAACTGGCCTTGTGGGCCATGCAAAATTAATTCATGAGAAGTTCTACGATTGGGATGAGTTAAATGTGCATGCACATAATCGAAACTTTGCTCCATGTGAAAATCAAAATTTTACTTTCCCTATATGCGATGTATGCGTGGGAAAAGGGCGTTGAGCAGTAACGAGTGAGAAATCTAGATTTTCTCAAACGTACCAAGAAAAATAAGGAAGAATATAAGAAGCTCCAAAACAGGAACTTGTGGAACCTATGAAACTTGCAAAATCATGGGTCCTTTTGCCGCCACCGTCGAACCCAAACCCAAACGAGACCAACTGGATCCGCCAAGTCAACAAGGGTGTCAAGTTCATGCCCTTCCACGAGCGACAATACTGGAAGACGCAATCCATCTGCAGGGTCCACACCTGCGTCACCGACCTCAACCGCAAGGCCTACCGCCTGCAGGCTGTCTCCTTCAATTATTGAGTCAATTTTTTTTCCAGTAATCTGACTCCGGCCACAACTAGAGGGCCTCCCATTTCTGGGTCTCTTTTGTGTGTGTGTGTTTTTTTTCTTTTAAATAGCTTTTTTCATGTTATAATCTAATTTAACTAAAATTTAGGCCTTAAAAATAGGATCTGGATTAGAAAGATGTCGTTTTAGTCTTATATTTCTGTTTTAATAACGTTAACATCACGTAATAGTGAGAAAATAATAAAAAAAGGCAATGTCAGAATTTTTCGTTAATGAAGTTAAATGAAATTAATGGAAGGACTTCATTGCACTAATCTAATAAGTTTTAGGATTTAATAGTACTTATAAAAAGTTTAAAATTCAATTACACTTGACTAGTTTTTAGGACTTATAGTGTACTTAATCTTTTCTTAAATGAAGAATAAAGCACGACCAAAAAAATTGAAGAATAAACATATATTCAAGTTTCTTTTAAAGAATTATGCCTTTTTTTTTTTTTTTTTTTTTTAATTGTTGTCACTATATCAAGACATTGTACCCTAAAAAGAAGGAGCAGGTTTGATTTGCTGGACCGAAGTGGAAGGAGGGCGGTTGTGAGGGCATGGCAGACCGGTTCCTGGAGCTGATGATCACTGATGGCTGCTTTACGCTCGAGGTCCTCCGGGCCTGGACACGGGAGGTGGACCACTAGCCCAACGACTCCATCTTCAGCGATCACTGGCAGCTCCACATGATGCAGTACATAAGGGGGGAACATGCCGATGCTAGTGCCGGATCGGTTGGCGACAGCAAGAAACCCCACCTGGGATCAATGAAATCCAATACTCCACAAATGTAGGATTCACCGTTTGAGATCAACCGACAATTTTATAATCAATCCTATCACATCTACTGGAAATTCTTCTTTTTTCCTCTAACGCAAGTACTATCAATATGACAGCAATTTCGTATTCAGTGCACCAACTTGACTCCGACAACGCAAGAGGACGAGTTTATTAACAGGCTCAACCTCAAGTTCTGCTCCCCCCAGCACGGACGTCACGACAGTGGGCAAATGCCTGCACGTCCTGGACGTCTTCAGAAACAGCCTGCTGTTCCATGAGAAGAAGCCCAAGAAGGTCCGGCACAACCTGAACAACATGGGGCACAAGGGCGGCAGTGATATAATCAGGTCGGCCACTGAGCTTGATGAGGCCGGGATCTGGTTCAAGAAGAGCAAGACCACCAGCTGCAAGGACATCTCCTTTACCAGCAGGGTCCCGAGGCACCCCATGATCAAGGCAGACAAACAAGTCCATGTACCTCAACGCTATGGCCTTCGAGCGCTTCCACTTCAGGGCCAGGAACAAGGTCACATCCTACATCATCTTCACGGACGACATCATCAACAGTGAGCGGGATGTCACGCTGCTCCATGACCAGGGCATCATCCAGAATTCCGGCGGTCACCAAGCTGTTCAACTTTCTGTCCAAGGACATGATGCTTGAACCCGACGGCAGCCCCCACACCGTGCGCAAGCAAGTTCAGCAATTACTGCAAGAAGCCCTGGAACATGTGGAAGGCCAATCTCATCCACACCCTCTTTAGGAATCCTTGGCTGTATTATCTCTCATTGTTGCCCTCTTCCTCTTCGAGCTCACTATAACATAGACCGAGTATCCCGTGCTCAGCTACGACAATTGCCCTAGCACTCCCCCTGCCTCTGTATAGAATTTCCTTTCCTTTTTTTTTTTTTTTTTTTTTTTGGTTTTACTCCTGATTGCTGATGCTCTTGTTGATTGTCGTTGTGAACTCCTGTTTTCAGTCACGTTCATGTTCCCTCTTTAAATGTTTTGAATGACCAACATTTAAATGTTAATCTATCAAATTTCGAAAGATGATTCTCTTGTTTCAATCTCCCTTGTGATTGTCAAATTTGGATAGATTGTTCTTCTTCATTGAGTTTGTTTAGTTGCTGTGTATTTAAGTAAGAAACAATTATGACTTTCAACCCAAAATTTGGATAGATCGTTCTTCATTGAGTTTGTTTAGTTGCTACGTATTTAAGTAAGAAACAAATATGACTTTCAACCCAAAATTTGGATATATCGTTCTTCTTCATTGCGAGTCTCAATCTGTTGAGAGTCCCTCCCTTATCGCTAAGATCAAGAATTCGAAACCCGCAGCCACTAGTGATTTAAGTGGAGGCCCTGGTGGTGGGTTGCTAGGCTGGTTTCCCTCAAGATATAGGAGCCCAGCCCTCAGGAGCCTTTCAGGCACGGGGAGCTTGTGGTGGAGTCCCGGTTATTAAAAAAACAAAACAAATATGGCTTTCAAAGTAAAATCACTAATCCCCATTGGCCTCAAAATTCAGAGTTATCTATATCCCAATCGTGCAGCAATCAATCATTGAAAACAGAGAATAAACATACTTTTATGCCTGAGAAATATTTTGAAATTTCCAATATCCTTCGTCAAAAAACTAGAAAAGAGATTCACCGTTAGAGACCACCATTATAAAATCCTACACCGAAATAAAGCGACGGTGAATAGCTAATTATGTACAGAGAGCCTACAAATTTGGAAAGAACTGCAGTTCTCTAACCTCACTGAACAGAACAGATATATTTTCTGTATGAACTGCAACGGACCACTATTTAATAGATGTGGCTAGTTGCTTCAATAAATATTCAGCGATCAAGAGTTTCCTTCCAGAGTCGGAGAATGATACCAAGCTTCCTACCGTCTTCCAATTCCAATTAAACTCAGCTGCCATAAGAAGAGTTATCAATTTTGTGACATTGTCCGAAAAATGGGTAATGTTTTGTAGTTGAAATAGAATAATGGAAGGAGAAGCAAACATACAATGTTGTTCTCAGGATGCTTCCAGTAGAAGCCCTGGAGGAAAACGGGCAACACATTTGTTGCAGCAATGACAAAAATAGTCAACGCGTGCTTCCCTATCCACTCCAGAACCGTGGTAGTACGCCTAAGTCCACCAAAATCAACCTGTTGAGAAAAGGCACATTAGCAAAAACCAGAATGTGTGAAACATAAATTAGGACTTCGTAAGGACAAGATCCTTGCTATAACGTAAAACAAATACATCAAATTTGTAAAATCTAGACAAGTCAACACTTGGAGGGGATCAACAATACATTACCATCAGGTATATCAAGGTGAAGAGAATGCCAGCTACACCAGCAGTGACAGCCGTGTAACTGCATGTGTACAGAGCCTTATTCACATGCATGCCTGTTACACAAAAGCAAATGATAGATAAATTAATAAACCTGTCCTCAGAACTAATCGTTGATTGGGATAAATAATCAAGATCGAAAGTAAATCACCAAAAAGATCTAATGCCAGGCCTAGAACCACAAGAAAACAAGATGAGATCATCCAGAGGAAAGTTCTTTCCCCATGATCCTGGAAGCAAAATGCCAAAAGAATAAAAGGTCAAAAAAGGTGATCTCCATTGGGTAAGATAAAATCTCTGCAATACACTATTCTCTCACCTTAAAATGGACAATCACATGTCCAAAGTGCAAGCCAACCAAGCATGTAACCACGGCCATCACCGAACTGCATACAGAAAGCTTACACATTGTTGGAATAAATGAAACCAGTAACAAATTAACAATTTTCCTTCTCCACAAAGAGGGCAACCACATATATTTCATCGATGGCAAGTTGGGCAATTAAATCACTAAGCTAACCACAGAAACAAGAAAGATAATGAATATACTACATGCCTTTGGCCTTTTTTACAGACAGAACCACTTTTGATTTAGCACCTAGTATAGGAAAATCTGCAACTTCCCACCCACACACCCCTAACCCCTCTCTTCTCTTTATCTTTCCATCTTCCCCTCTTCCATTCCAGTCTCTCTCCTATTCCCTTATGAGTTGTTCTAAAAGATCACCTTAAAAGGCCTTCAAGATCAAAGGGGGCCATAACCCTCTCTTCTCTTTATCTTTCCACCTTTCCCTCTTCCATTCTAGTCCCTCCCCTATTCCCTTATGAATTGTTCTAAAAATCACCTTAAAAGGCCTTCAGGATCAAAGGGGGCCTGACACCATGATGGAGCATTAGCAGGCAAAGGGCCAGACTCTGGAGAATGAATACTGCATTGCTGTGAAAGAGAATGAATTATCAGAACAAGAAGTAAACTAATCTGAGGGAGGAAAACCATGGACATAGAAGGCAAATATGATGAAGAGACCTTTGTCCGTGCATAAGTTGGCTTTCTGTATAAATGTCGAATTCCCAACACCTCACGATCAATCATTGCGACAGCATTACAATCTGGTCCAGTATTTCCTCGCACTCCACATTTCACCTTTAAATGGACATATTTTAGCACCTATTTAATCATAAATCATACAAACGTGATCAATCCAGGAAAATATTGAGCAATGAATCAGAAAGCTCACCAAAATTCTTTCTTGTGAAAGGGAGGGAGATTCAGTTGGAATCTGATACTTCCAGTCAGGCACGTACAAGCCATATAATAATGAAATATATACAGTGGTAAGCACAAGTACCACGGCCCTGGAAGAAGACATGGACACGGCATCAGCTAAGGAAGTCAACATCTACAAGAGTAATGCAGTCTGATGGAATATCATCCACAAATACTGTCGAAAAGGGGAAAGACTGTTAGATTGATGACCTAAAGAGTCATTGAGTCAAAGGCGATTCATTACCCTAGAAAATAAAAACATGTCTTTCTTATAGAGAATGTCAGATATACATAAGTTTTGTATAGACATGAGAATGAGGTGGAAATTTGTTCCATTAGTTACTTGACAACACTTTAGAGCGAAATTCTTCCCATCAATGAGGACACACAAGTCCCATTCAAGTGGAAGTGGTTATTAACACTACCACCACTTTAACTATTACCATCATTATCTGAGTAATCATTTTGTCAATCGCTAAAATTCCCTGTAGAGCAAGTTGAGGTATTGAACAGCTTTCTTGCCCTAAATATGGAAGAAAATAACTGATTAACATGGCTTAGCAGAGCATTAATATTCACAAGATTTCCAGTTTTGGAAACATAGGGACCAGCTTGTCCAGCCTCTGGAAACGAAAACCATTCAATAGTGAGAATAGTTACTCCATTTAATCTAAAAATAACATACCATTGACTTCGGTATTTCTTGAGCAGAGAAAATCCTGAATTAACATCATCATCGCCCTTTAGCCAAATCTCACATAGTGCTGCTACCACAAATGCTATAGCTATTCTCTGGAGGGGCAGAAAGGTGTTTAACAAGTAATTAGACAGCACATGAAACTTCAAAAGAGAAAACAACTAAAAGAAGAGCATTATAGAAACACATACTTGCAGTATTCCCATAAATCTCATCTGTTGCATGTCCACTCCATAATTAAGACTACCAACACCATGAAAATAACCACCTAGAGGGAAAGAAATGACAGAAAGAAGGCATAAGATCCTAGTATGATACAGACAAGAAAAAAAAATCCAGAAACAGATGAAAGAAAGTGTGATGTAAACCTCATTCAGCAAGTAACCAACAAAATCTGCAATTTGTACATTACGACTTCCCCATATAACCAAAAAATATACATCAAATATGGTACCTTGGAGGAAAAGACCTAAAAGCAAAAGCTTAAGTGCCCGAAGAAGGACTTTTCGAGTTGCAGAAGCTCTGCATGACATTTTCTACAAGAAAAGAAATCTATCAAATCATTGAATTGATGAAAGTACCTACCTTTATAGAAGTCAAGGAGAAAGAGGCAACATACATAGGAGGCACCTAACTCTACAGTTTAGGATTTGAGGTTCAAGATTAAAAAAGCACAGCATATTAGATCAGAACGACTGCTTGGAGATATAAAGAAAGACATCAGCAATTGTACCTTGTACACAAGTCCCAGTGAGACACCAACAATAAACAGGAAAAATGGCATTACATAATCTGCCAGAGTTAAACCATCCCATGGTGAATGGTTGATGGCAGGGATAATTCCACCCGCGTGATCCACGACAATCATTAGCTGCATGAAACGAATTAAGTGATTCTCTCAGTGATAATTTAGCCAAAAGTCATTTTCAGGACCCAAAAATATATCAAAGAAATCTGCAAACAAAGCGAAACAGCCACTAAGTGATTCATGGTTGTCATTACACCTTTTCCAAGATCACATACGGCTGAAATATTAAATTATATTTTTCTCTTTCATTCCCTATTTTAAAGCTTCCAAGTACATGGGCTAATTATTGATAATTTAGCAAACAGGAAAAATCCCACTCCAGAGCACACATGAACAATCTGACTGGTGAAAGTTGCATAAATACTAGGAATGAAACAAATTTCTTTCTTACCACTTAATACCCAGGAGATCATAACATCAGTCAAGATTGTAAAAGTCCTATTTAAAGAAACATTGATGATATGGTATACAAACTACCGTAGTTCAGCCATTATTTCCTCGCCTTCAACAATTTTTTCGCAATTAATGGCCAGATAAAAGCCAATGCATCATATTGCATTTGTTGCAAAACTAAACTAGGCTTCATTTAGCCCACCTAATAATTCCCTACAACATGTTGAAAAAGGAGTAAATCACTAGCAATACATTCAGATATGGACAGGGACAGAGTTCATGCCTGAGCACTCCCAGATTGGAGTTTTCCCAAGTTAAATTAACTTTTCACTAATGTAGGGTGGGAGTTTATGCCCTATCTATTTTGGACAGAAATTCAACCTACCCTATTGCAGGAAAACCGTATGCAGGTTTATTATTATTTCTTCAGAGCGTGGCACTAGGAAGAACACTCGTTCTTTTTCCATATTATTGTATCTTCAGATTGGGGCAATAAGAAGAAAGCTCCTTTTTTTTCCGCTTAATGCGAGTAGGATGGAAACCAACTTTATAAGCAAAGGATAGATAATGGTTTTCCTCTGTCTTGACTTTTGCTCTAAGTAAAGAAGATGCAATAACATCCATGCAGGGTCCATGGGAGGGGGCCAAGTGTGGGTCTAGATGATCCATCAAATGTTTTTTTTTTTTTTTTAAATAAATATTTTTTGGCCTGAGTATGGATAGTAACATAAATATTTTAGAAATCTAAAGATACCTTCTCCAATAACTTCCCTTTCCTCTGTTTCTCAGGTTCACAAGAAATGCAGAGGTTGATAGGTGGCCAAGGCTCAAAACTTAGGAGAATTGACTGAGAAGAAAACATTACCTAATCCATTGCTCATTTCCCCAAGTTACAGAAGAGAGGCAAAACAACTACATTATCAATGAATATGATTAAGATAATACACCAGCCCTTTGTCCCTGATTAAGATAGAAGCTTTCTTGTGTTTCTGAGGATAACAGTTCGTCTACCACTATTATCTGGACAATAACAGACATGGTTGACCAGCCACGACCTTCCGGTACTCAAATTCAACACTTCCGGTGCAGATTCTACAATACCCAACTAAAGATAATCGCGACACATAAAAAAGTTTTGCATCCCATCATAATCTAAATTATCATGTCAACAGCTTTAAGTTTCGTATCCCATCATAATCTGATTTATCATGTCAACAGCGGCAAATCTTTCGAACAGGCGGTGGCAACTTTCCGGTGAGCAGATCCTGGGATTCCGGCAAATGCCCACTGAGAATGAGCATTGTGGGGCACCTCAAAAGTTTCATTTTTTTTTTTTTTTAATCAATATCTTAAACGAATAACTCACGTCACTTTCCTAAGAAGACTGGAAAAAAGGGCCGAAAGCAACATTACCAAGACGGAGAGGCCGCGAAACACGTCGAGAGAAACAAGCCGCTGCCGCCGCTCAGATTCCCTGCCACCGCCGCATCGGCGAGAGGCCGATCTCGAGTCGGGGACCTGCGGCCCCGCCGCCTCGACGTCGCAGGCGACGGCACAGCCATCGCCGGCGCGCGGGAACCCGGCCTTAGGATCGGGAGAAGCCTTCTCGACGTCGCCATTGGCGTCCTCGGTCCTGACCCGCTCGTACACCCCCATCGCACTGTGGAATGGCGCGGCCATCCGCAGACTAGACTTTCTCTCTCCCGCCCTGCCCCGCCCTCCCCTCCAAGGAGAAAGGAGAAAGAAGAAAAACCCACGAAGGAAAAACCCAAAAAAAAAAAAGGAGCGAAGCGCAAGCCCCTGAACCAGAACAAGACCCGGAACCAGAACCAGCACCAGCACCAGACCCAGAATCCAAAGAAGGAAAGCAAGCAAGGAAGCCAACGGCGGAGGAATGCCCTCCACACCGCAGTCGCGAACTCGAATGGATCGTCGCCGGCGGCGAGACGTACCCTTCTCCGCTCCGCCGTACTACGGCGGCAGACGAGCGACGCAAGACGAGGATGACGAAGGAGGAGGAAGGAGAGAGGGTCTCGAAGGGAGTGATTCTGCGTTGAAGAAAGAAATATGGGATGCCCGCCTTTTAATGAGATAATATTCCTATCTATTACCTTTTAAAAAGACTTACTTTCCAAAAAAAATATATATTATTCTTTATCTGGCGGTAATTTCTCCCATCATCTTGCCTAATTAGCCCGGATTAACAGCTTTTCCCCTCCCTCTGGCTCTCTCTCAATAAATAAGTAGTCAAAGTGGGGTCCACGTGGTGACGTGGCGCGCCGTGATCGGGCGGTGGAGCTGGGGAGATATTATTTCTTTTTTTCCGTTTTCGCTCTTACTGAGTCGCGCGCGAACGGCCTGGGACTCGCTGAGTCTAAAAAGAATATCTCGGACCGAGCCCGGCTCGGGCGCTTCCGGAAATCTTTGCTGCGACCGCGGATTCAGGTGCCGTTACGATCCTTTTGGAATCCTTCCCTTTTATTTTTTTTATTTTTCTTAATCCGTTGATATTTCCATTAAAATCGATGTTACGATTTGTGGTTAAAGCCGGACCTGAAAGAGCGGTGGAGAAGCGGGATGAAATTTGAGCCGAACTGATCTGTTAATGTTCTCATATGTTAACCGGTGATATTTGATTTTAATTCACCCATCCAAACCATTGCATGTTGAATGCATACTAATTTCAAAAGATTTTTATTTTCAATTATCATTATCCTCACCTGCCACAAACATGTAAGGTAACAGGCTGGATTGGGATAAGTCATGGAGATAATTAATGAGTTGCACATGAAAATTTGTCTAAATTTAGAATCCACATCAAGTATGATTGGCTTGTCTAAACTAAGTGAAAGTGCGCAAACCACTAAAAGGCCTTAAAAGAGGACCGCTCCCCAAAAAAAATCCATCTATTTTAAGTATTCGGGATGAATTTGTCATCAAGGAAAAATCCAACGGAGACATGAAAAAAAAAACGAGGGGTATTTTTACCAAGATAGAACTGATCATTAAAACATGAATCAAAAGTAGAAAAGGTTTGTATGTGCATAGGGACAATTCTCTCGAAATTCAGGTTAGTGATAAAATTTTTAAAAAAGGTAATTTAGCTCAAAATTGAAATTATACTATTAGATTCAATTTTCAATCTAACTTTAATTGTACTTTTTACCAACTAATCAATAGTTAATTGGAATTTATAATTATTGACTAACAAAAAAAAAATAAAGAAGTCATTCCTTTAGATCAGATCAAATCGAACCCAACTAATAGGTAGAGATTCCTCTTTAATAAAAAATCAAAGGGTTTTCATATTTTTTTTATAGCCCGAATACATCTTGTTTACATAAGACTATCATATAGAATATGATATAATAAAAAAAGAATATGCATGGCTGAGAAGGAGAGTTATTGAATATTCGACTGGATGTCGAAAGTCATACATGTTCATAATGGCGTGACGCTTAAGATCATGCCTTTCTACGCGGCTCCAAAAGTATTGAAACAGTTATTTTTATAGCGTATAGGGGTTCTTAAGATAGGCAATCGTCATTCCGAATAATATAAGAAGGAAAAGTGAAAGAAAAAGAAGAAAAAAACAAAAGAGTGGTAGGGGAGAATTAACGTGACGTGCGAATATAAAAAGACAAATATCCGACATCCAGCTGGTGGGATGTGGTGGACTGGGGCGGTTGTCTTAAATTCGGTTTTGATGCTGCTGCTTCTTGCAACGCCGCCGCGGCAGCAGTAAGTTAGGAAAACCGAATCGGCATCTTTTTTGCAACCTCAATTCTCGAGAGAAAAAGCAACGCACGGCGCGCATTCCTAAGGACCTGATGCTCGACAGACGAAAGTCGGCCTGAGGGTTCCCAATTGGAACGACACGACAAACGACACGACGGGATTGGTTTTTTAATGCATGGGATTCGAAATATATCTTGTCAAGATCCGACGACGACGTCGTGTATGGGACTTGACGACGTCGTCTGCTCAACTTTTTCATTTTTTTGAAATTTAGAATTTGCCCATCGAGATTCGAAATATATCTTGTTATGCAAGATCGATTTCAGAGTTTAACAAATCCTTTATTTTTGGTTGAGAAAAATAGACGTAGACAAACATATCATTGTAGGTTGAGTATGAAGAAACTCAAAAACTGAGTTGATGAAGTATTGCTTTCATTGATATGTTGTGCATATATATATATAGGTGAAAGTTAAAAATAAAAAATAACAATTATATCCACAAGGAAATTAAATAAAGGACAAATCAGAAAAGATTTCAAAATGATAAATGTGTTGATACTCCAGTTGATGAAGTATTGCTTTCGATTTGCTATCTTCATATTGATTTGTAAAAAAATTACACATATTGATTTGTAAAAAAAATTTCCAAATGATCAACTCGTTAATACTCTACTTGATATATTATCTTCATTCTGATTTGTAGAAGATTCCACACTACAAACACTCTGATTTTTTCCCTTTAGATTTGTTACTTCAATACTCAAACTGGTTAATGGGAGGATCACAGATCAAGTTTGATTTGTAAACCAACAAACATATCTCGAGACAATGGTTTAGTGAAAACATTAGTAATTTGTGAGGAAAACAGAACATGGCGTGTTACAATAGAATCAAGAGCAATTTTTTCCCAAACAAAATGATAATTGATCTCAACGTGCTTTGTACAAGCATGAAAAACCGGATTAGCTACGAGATGTTTGAGAAAAGTAATGAAGGTTGACATTGGTAGATCCCAATGTCATGTAGTATATATGAAATCCAAGTGAGTAAGCAAATTGATTTGTAGAAGATCATGTACGGTCTCCAAATGATCAACTCGTTAACACTTACTTAATTTGTTATATTCATATTGATTTGTAAAAGATTCTACACAGCAAACATTCTGATTTTTTCCCTTTTGATTTGTTACTTCAATAGAGTACTACAAGGTTTCTTGCTAGCTATCGATTACTAGGTTGGAGTTTTGGAGATTCGCAGGGCCACAAAGCAAAATGAAAGAGATGCCCATTTCTGGGAATCTTCACATCCTACGTTGGTTTTTTTTACCGTAATGCGCTCGACGATAATAATAGCATGTCAACTCTTTGATCCATTGAAAAATTATAAATTATTATAGTCATAATGGGTGGACCCTAAATTTGAAAGTTATACATAGTAATGGATAGGCAAGATTTGGATGGGTCTTCATAATTTCTTTAAATTTTAGGTTTTTCCTATAAAAGGTAAGGAAATTGGAGGGTTTTAGGATATTTCAATTTATGTCGATGTTAAGCTGGAATGTTCTACTTTGTTTAATATTATCAGTCGATGTAGACCGAGAGGGAAGGATGTGGACGTGCAACTAGACTGCACATATGTTATCATAGATGTGCAACTAGGTTAGAACATGCACTACACGCGTGCGCAGAGTTGAGTAGGTCTGTAAGAAGAAAATACAATAAAGCGACAGTTATCTCCAAAAGAAAAAAGAAAAAAATAGTAGGTAGGTACTGCCAGAAGAGGAAAGGGGTGAAGAATGAGATAATTTTATTTTCAGTGGAGCAAGAGAGTCCTTTAGGTAGTGGGTTTGGTTAGGATGACGACAGATGATATCTTCTTATTATTCTATGAAGAATGGTTTTGGAAGGAATGAAAAATGAGATGAAAAAAATATTTCGACTTATTTCCATGACCAAAGTAACCGCCCACATACGTTAGCCCAAGACCACCAACAATCTGGCTACGGTCGGGGCGGGGCGGGGTGGGGCGGAGCGGATTTGGTATCTGGGAATTCTTCCTCTTGTGAAAATTATCTCTGAGTTATAAGATAGCCTCTCAACCTTCCGTTATCATTGAGAATTTCAGTTGATCATAGGGTTCTGTATCTCCAGAAGCTGCATTGCTTTCTCTCAATCCTGGGCTTTTCGAGGCTTTGCTGAATCCCATGGAGGTTATCCCTCGGATGCCCTGACTTAAATTTTATTAGCCATCTCTGCACGATCTTTTTAAGTGATGGGAAAGAAAGATCAAGACGGAGCCCCCGGGACATGTGCTTTTTGTTGCGAAGCTAAACCGATGCGTCGGCTAATGAACTTCCTACTCGCGAGCTCGTGAGCGACTATCCTTGGAAGAATGTGGGCTATAAAGGTTGGTTATATGTCGTTCTGAGTGGAAGTCAAAAGGGGAGTTTGAAGGGGAAGGAGTTAGAAAGGAGAGTCCTTGTCTCCTTTATTTTCCTGCGCTTCTGATTGAAACTTCAACTGCACTCCTCAAGCAAGCTGCTATCAAAGAAGAAAATGAAAGTTCAGTGTCATGCGTATATGTTCCGGGGCTGTTAGCGTTTAACTTTTATGGAGGGTTGAGTTGCTGCTGAGAGGGGGAATTCTATCTTTTCTGGATGCTTATTATTTTTTTTTTTAATCAAAACCCTGCGATAAGGTGGCCGAAGTGCTTCCCACGTATGCCATTTGCAATAAGCCATTTTTTAAAACCATTTTTTAGGTAAAGTCTCCCAACCATATTTGAAATTTCTGATTGACCAAGTTCAAAAAAAGAAAAAAAAAGAAAAAAAAAGGATACTTTCGAGAAACGACGAGCACCGCTGAAATAGCTATATATACAAATTCAGAGGCAAACTCTCCATCATTTGGAGATATAAGCAGTGGATAACCGACTGTCATGTTGGCCAAATTTAGTCGAAAAGTTCCTTTATCGAGAATTTGACAGTACCCTTCGCATCTTTAGCATTAGAAGATGAAATTCATTTTTGTGGATTAGCACATAATTACTCCTTAGAGAGCCGATAGTAATTGTTGGAGGCTAATCTTGGCTTTTGAGGCGAAACGCATGATGGAACGTGCCCGATGTGCATCCTACACTTGAAATCCTGTCGCTTCCTTTGGGGTAAATTGTCTTGATATAATGCTGACAACCATAGAAATTATATAAACTAAAAACTTCACGGATAACGTGGAGGACAAAGTCATTTATAATAAATGATAGAACAGTTTTTAAATGTAACATTGACTTAATCTAATACAATAACTAGGTAATGACTTCTTCATCTGGACAAAAATTTAAATAGTCTCGTATTTTCAATCCATGAGTGGTAGAGACACTTCAAAAAGACAAAGCCACAATGCATTTGACTCATGCTCCTAATCTTTTTTTTTTTGTCTTGTGTTCCACTTTTTTTTTATTTTAATCTATTTTTTTATTCCCATACACACGATTAGAGCCATCAAATAAGTGGGTTAAGTTAAAATTGTGTTCCACTCAAAAGCCCTCAACCAGAACTCGAACACAAGTGAAGAGCGAAGCAACCTCGACAAAATCAATACTTCAAACGACGCAAGTTTTCGATTAAAGGTAAAATAAAAAATAAAAAACGACGCAAGTTCCTACTTCGCACTCAAACCCCTTCATCGCAAACCCTGTATATCCCAACCATATCGATTCTCATACCTCATCTAATCTCCATCGTCATCGCCATCATCATCTCATCTTTATATCTTCTGCAACTTCCAGTGGCGGAGAAGCAAGTCCACCTCAATGGCGCTGTTTGCACAAAAAAAATGCCCGATTTGTAGTTATTATCGACATGTGAGAACTTGAAGAATCAACAATGTGATGGAATTGACAAAAGTGGAATCG
The DNA here is from genome assembly GCA_017140395.1 of Eucalyptus lansdowneana. Classification (NCBI taxonomy): domain Eukaryota; kingdom Viridiplantae; phylum Streptophyta; class Magnoliopsida; order Myrtales; family Myrtaceae; genus Eucalyptus; species Eucalyptus lansdowneana. The sequence continues at coordinate 24,542,828 of CM029492.1, forward strand.
ACAATCTCGGATGCAACCGTTAAGATAATTGAGTTGAAGAAAGCACCACGTAGTAGAGTATATGTAATTGCCGACTCCTTTTGTAACTTTTCGTAGCCACTAGAAAGTTATTTCTTTAGAAACCGTATGTAACATCCTTTTCTAGCTTCTTTGTGTAACTTCTCATAACCATCAAGAACTTATTTCTTTGCAGCCGTTTGCAACCTCTATTAGTAACATTAGTTGATAATAGTTGATTGTAGGCTTTAAATAGAAACATCGTACTCTTCGGAGACTTCCCAACAAATCAATCAACGTATTATTTTTTTAATTACCTTTACTTTCCAGCACTGCACTTTATTTATCCTTAGCTTTGGCATTTTGATTTACATCATCAATTAAATTCTAGCATGTATCTCTATCCTAGGTATGGCATCGCGAGTAAATTCCAATGTTACATCTTTGCACGTTCTCCAATTTTATTGTCGATTAAATTCCATTAGCATAAGAAAATTAAGGGTTGGTCTGTCCCCTAAACAAAAATACCATTAGCATAGTTCATATTGCATTTTAATGCCTCTCTAAACACCTCTTCTTCTTCAACTCGGCTAGTTAGAAACGTTATCATCCTAGCATCCCTTTGAATTAAATCTATAGTTAGTTTGCTGCTAAAAAAACTGTCTTTGAAGGGCTTGAACAAGAAATTCACCCATTATAGGAAGGCATATTCGTAGCAATTGACTATGTTTTCCCTGATTCTAAGTATAGGTCCCCTCACGTGTAAATCATATGGCTTGAGCATGATGTTATTGTGTATCATTGTATGTGTAATCAAAGATACTTTTGAAAGATGTGGCTAGCCATGGTAACTTTAAACACTGCATTCAACTCCTTGTTGATGAAATATGATTCTCGATAGTTATTTGATTGAATTCCATTGATAATTAGAAGATAGTTTGGGATTTAACAATTTTGAAATTAAATAAAAGTAAGAGAACTTGGAGGGTGAAGGTCTTAGAGACAAGAAATATCAGCATTAATGCCATCTTAGGAACTTTGAATGGAAAATTCGATCTTGATATGAGTTGAAGTTTGAATAAAAAGAAATTTGTCATTATCCGTCAAAGTTCTTATCAATAAGAGGGGAACTATTTGTATAAATAGAGGGCCTAGGGACTTCAAGTGGCGGGGGCCCAAAAGAAGAGAGTTCGGCCACATTAGAGACCAGAAAGAGAGAGATAGAGAGAGAGAGAGAGAGGAGTGTGTTCAGAGAAAAAGTGAGGGCTCGTCCTCTCTGACACGTTGATACGGAAAAAAGCCAAGGGAGGGAACATCGTTTACAGAAAGGACAAAGGAGAGTATGGAGAGGAAAAATAAAAGACAGGGTGAAAAGTGTTGCTTGTAAAACAAACATGCGTCTTTTTCTTGTCCCCGTGAAAAAGTTGGGAGGATATAGACTGTTTTATAAGTATGAACTTCTTCTAATTTGTCAAGGAAAAGAATGAGTTGTAGGTTAGATTCACAATATTCATGTCCGGGTGCGTGAATATTAGGTGTAGTACCATACATATTCGTGATTTAATTAGCACTAATTTTTTATTTTCTTTTTTAAATTTTATTTTGTATAATTTTCTTATTTATACTTATTTGTTGAAAGGTTGTGTTTATTCATTTAGTATTTTTGGAAATTGTGAAATTCATAAATTCATTTAAATGAATTATCTATTCATTATTCTTATTCTTAATTTTATGTATTTTCAAGATAACATTTGAAAATATACTTGTTCATTTGTAACTTTGAAAATTAATTAAATATGTTAGTTTGGGCATTAATGTATATGAAATCTTTTCGACTTTTCTTTCCAAAACTATAATCATCATCTCAATTATTTCCCTTAAGAGACTGTGGAGCAATATTGGAATTGTTATATAATATTTTTCATCGAGACTTTATTGTATTCTGAAAAATATTTGCCGCAGACCCTTTTACCATTCTATATAAATGGATTATAAAAAAATATATTAAAATTCGATTTTATTATTCTATCCAATTTGAAGTCATATTTTTCAACATGGTGTCCTTCTTCCTTGGTGCTTCGTTTGCTTCAACCCTGCACCTCTCTGTAACTCGTTTGACACATTTTCTGGCCACCACCTAACGAGGACGTTGCTGAGTTCCTTGCCTAAGGTCGATGGTGCCGTTCCCTGGTCTTTCGACACCTGCTCCGTCCAACAAGGCTGCCGTTCTGCTTAGCTTCTTGCAGCTGTTTCTGTTTCTGTAAGTATGAAGAAGTTCTCGCCAATGTTCGGCCAAGTTTCTACCCCTATCCGCGACCTCACTTCCAGCCAAGAGTCGTCGCTGGGCTCTCTTGCTCGCTGTGATCCCACTGATCCGAAGCAGGCCTCTTCACCCACACGCCCATTGGCGTCATTGGCCGTGCCGAGAGCCCCCATCGAGCTCACCACTTGCCACTCAAGTCCGCCATGCACCACCGTGAACCTGTCGTGAAGCCGCCCATCATTCGTCATCCACTGCGATTTCTCGCGTTGGTCACGTCCATGAGGAGCCTAGTCGATCATCATCCGCTGGTCTGATTGGGAGTTTGCATATTCAAGTTAGGTAATTATCTAATCCAATCTTAAAATTGATATTTTATTTCCTAATTTGAACTAATGTGTTCAGCGTTAAGATTTTTTTTTTTTTTGATTATGTTTCTTTTTATCATGGATAAGTGCCCTATCAAGATCGCAATATAATCATTAATATGAGTCGTTAATATGAGCCGTGAGATGACAGGTCATTTTTTTGTTATGTTTGAGTGCCCTATCAAGATTGAAATATCTGTTAGTTTAAGACGCAGTATGATGACTTATTTTTCTGAATATCTTAATCTTTCATTTGAAATTTGATAGATATCCTGAGTGATTTTTGCTACTTTGAAATTTTGATTAGATAATATTGCCTAGTTTAAATTGGATTGCATGTTATGATTTTTTTTTTCAACTTAGAGTATATTCTAGATATGAATTGTCTTTGAGGATTTTAGATAATGTCTGCATATTAAGATAATGTTGCATGATTAAAATGGTTTTCTAAAATAGGATATGGTTTAGGACAAATTATTCCCCCGAGGTATAGTTGGTGCTGTGCTTCCATAAGGTGAGCTAATTGCTTGCCATGGTGTTTAATCCTCAACATCACAAGATTACTCCATTGTATGTTAATGATTTAGGCTAAAAAAAAAAAAAAATCCAAGCTGCCTATATATATTTTGAAAATAAAAGAGAAATGTGTTAGAATAATGTAGCATAACCAAGTCCTTGACCTCACATTTTCTAGCTTGTAGAATTAAATTATAATTTCCAATACTTTACTTGGATATCTAATTGACCCATCAAAAATTCATTAGTGATGACACTTAAATAAAAATTATTTGCATGTTAAATGACTTTAACCTAAGTTGTGAAGAGTTTAGGAGAGCTCGAGCTAAGTTGAACTTAGTAATTCATTGGCCAACCTTAAGTGGTGCACCCACTTGGGGAAGCTCGCAACGCATCTTTGCATGTTCTCGAGTTTGTTGTCAATTAAATTCCGGCACAATTTGTGTATGTGTGTTGTCATGAAGGTGGCTATACTTTCAAGCTTTGTCGCCGATTAAATTTCAACTAGATTTATAAAGCATTTTAGTTTGAAATTTGAAGTAGAAGTTTGTGGTTATTTATTATTTGCCTAGATATTTCCCATTTGGAATCATCACAAAACATGTCTCTTATCCTAATAACCCACATTTTATTGGATTTTATCACTTGAACTCATATTAACTCATTTAGTAAAATTAAGCTAACTCATATATGACTCAACTCATCATATATGAGTTGATAAATAAGTTTTCAACCTATTATGACACCTCTACATACGACTAGACGTGTGCCCTATTGCTAATGAATCTACTTTATATCTTATACTTTCCCAGCTTCACAAGGATTCTTTCAAAGTAGCGAACTTTCTTTAATCAGTTCTTCTTTTTAAAATCATTCTTTGAGCAAGAAAGGAATGTCCTCTAGTTGGCTTATTTGGGACTTAAACTGAATGTGTTGCTCGGGCTGAAGGGACCTAGAATGAGGCTGTCAATTTGCGTAATTAGAACTTAACGTAGAAAACCGATTCATCAACATGATGGATTAATCGGGTGATGGAATTAGTTGCTTTTGGACTGAATTGATGTTTCACAAGATATTCGTGTTCAGAGTTTACTAATTATAGTAGTTATTATGGATCCAAGTGCTTTTGGATTGGAGCTCTTAAGCAGTTATAATGGATTCGAGCTCTTATCGATTAAAGCTCATAAATGATTGCAACCGATTGTACAAAAACAAGGGAAGTATTTGAATTGCACACAAGATGATTATAACCTATCTTATATGCCATGTGAAGTTAATTTACGAGAAGTTAAATGATTGTCATAAGCTAACTGTACACACATAATATCATTGCATCACTATTTGTGATAACTTTTTTTCTTCTTCGTACATGCAATGTATGCACAAGAGAAGTGCATTGAGTACTAGATATGATGCTCAAGTAAGAAATTTCGAATGTCAAACATATGAAATAAAGATTTATCACCAGATATAATGAAAAAGAAGTCTTATTTTAAATCTAGTATCACATCAAATGTTTAAAGTTGGTAACCGAATTGGCATTATGTGTATTCAATCCATATCAATCCATATGAGCCCTTTAATTTAAAGTAGCAGTTGTGAAATTCATCGAATTCGAAGGCTAATACACTGATCGGGAGATCCCAGGCGTCGCGTGCGTGCAATTCAAATCCTCGGACCCAAAATGTGACTCGCGCATCCATGGCTAGTCCCGTAGTACTTCTCTATCCTGAAGCATTGGGCTTGTCGTGACCTCTTTTTTTTCGGTGCCCGCGATTGGGTACGAGCGCCTAAGGAGTGGCTCGGCTGAAATTAATTATGCCCGGACTCTCTCAAGTCCACCAATTCATGACTTTAATAGTCTAAATTTTTAACCTGTAAATCAATTTTTAAAATGGAGTTGCCATTAATCGATTTTGGGTGGGTTGATTAGAAACCCAAGTGAAGTATCGGGAGAAATATTCACTCTGCGCAACCAGAGAAATTAGGATCGGGGACTTGATTACACTAGTTAATCACTAATGCCCTTTCGGTACCTAATCTTGTTTAAACCCGAGGTTTTTGGATGTTTGAGGGATTTTCCATGCATTTTTGGGAGGAAAAACATTTTTTTTGAGTCATTTTCTAATTTTTTTGGACACAAAAGGGATTTTTTGGTTTTTTTTTTTTGGAAAATACAAGTCTTTTTGGCTTTTTCATGAATTTTTGGCTTATTTTTTGGCATTTTTTGGAAAATATGAAATTTTTTTGACTTTTTGATTTTTTTGTGAAAATAAAATATTTTTATTATTTTTCGATTTTCTGGAAATTAAAATATATTTTTATATTTTTCGAAAATAAATTATTTATTTCTTTATTTAAAATATTGTTTAAAATAAAAACCGACCCGGGTCGATCCATGGGTTGTGTCCGACGGGACGGCGACCTAAATGAGGACGGCGGATTTTTTGTCTTTTTTTCTTTTTTTTTTTTTTTTTAACAAGCTCGCCCAAATAGATTTATTTTCTAAAAAGGGCTCGATCCACGTGCGAATGGCCCAAGCTGGCCGAAACCTTACCGGGTGAGGTGTGCCCGACCCGACTCTGACCCGGTTTCTGGCCGCCTAGGTCTCGCGAAACCCTACTCGGTTTCGCGAACCATGCCCGACCTGGCTCGACTTGACGCGGGATAGCTGGCTTCTCCATCTGTTTGCAGCGCGGGTGGAGGGATTGGGGATGTCACCGGACATCGGCACGGCGCCTGACGACGGCGGCGACGTGGCAGACGGTGGTGTGGCATTCGACGGCAACGTAGCAGGTCTCCTTGGTTAGGGGTTAGGGTCTCGCGGAGGGGACGATGGTGACGACGACGACGGGCAGGGGAGGCGGCCAAGGTTTCGAGCAACGACGACGATGCGTCTGGGGGCGGTGGCGGCGGCTATTGTTACTCGTTTGCAGCAATGGCGTGACGAGGCGGTGAACGATGGTGGCGACAGGGGGCTATAGGTGCAGGTGACAACGGCGGGGTAGCGACAGCAGCTCCTCAGTTTCTAGATCTGGTTTGGCGTTGGCGAGTCAGTCGCAGCACGGCGTCGGGGCAGGGGGACAGTAGCAGCAGAGCCGCGGTTGCAGCGGTGGCGCAGAGCCTCCGGCTTCACAGATCTGGCATTCCCTCCTCTAGCTCCCCTCTCTCAGCCTTGATTTTCTCTCACTTAGGCTAGATCCGAGCCTCCACCGGCTGGATATGACCTTCTCGAAGTCGCTCGCCGCCGGCCTACCCCGAAGTCTCTCGGTGGAGGGTGGGCTGAACTCGCGACTCGAGTTCTCTCCTGTGCTCGCTTTCGATCCTTCTCGATGTCTCTTAGTGAAGGATCTCCGAGCTCGCCGTGTGTCTTCGTCGACGGAGGTGCTCCTCTATTTATAGGTGAGGAGGAGGCCGGTCGACGAAGGTTCAGCTGCCGGTCCCCTTCGCACACCGAGCGGCCTTCGACAGCCAAACTGGTGTCCCATCCGATGCTAGTTGCTCCCCGCACGTCCTTATTCGACGCCAGCCTCACCCTTGCTCCACGTGCGCTATTGTTCCTCCATTTTGCTCCGGCGTCGCGTGCGTCCTCTTCTCCGGCGCGTGCTGCTTATCCGGTTGGGGAAGAAGATAGGGGAGGAAGAAGACAAGGAGAAATGGCCAGGCTGAGCCACGTGGCTGGGCCTCGCGAGCCTGCGAAGGAAAAGAAAAGAGGGAGAGGCTGGGCTTTTGAAGGCCTAACCCTTATGGCTATTGGCTTATGTTTTTTTTTTTTTTTTTTTTGTTTTCTTTTTTATTATTTATTTATCCGAAAAGACAAATTAAAAACTTAATTAATAAAATAAAATAAACCTAATAAAATTGAGGTGTTAACACTGCCCCTCTTTGAAGGTGAGCTCGCAGAGGTTGCATTCAAAGACAGACTGATGCCTCAATTTTATCCATGCATGCGTAGCATATTATATTTTATTTGGGACTTATTATTTTATGCGGAAAAAAAAGCAATATAACTTTACATATACTAAGACAGATAAGAAGATACCTGTAGTTACTTACCAGGAATGAGTGAGATAGGGTGTAAACCCCGAGTTTTGGCAAGTATCAAGGCATCATCTTACCTGTTGCATGGGGAGATTGCTTCTCCAGGGCCCGAACTATTCTTCGGTCGCCTATTGGAGCAATAGGTGATTTGTTAGGACCCGAACTTTTCTTCGGTCGCCTTGACAGGGAGTTGCCTTCCCAGGACCCGAACCTTTCTTCGGTCGCCTATTAGAGCAATAAGTTGTTTTGTCTAGGACTCGAACCTTTCTTCGGTCGCCTTGACGGGGAATTGCTTTTCCAGGACCTGAACCTTTCTTCGGTCGCTTGTTAGAGCAATAAGTTGGTTTTGTTTAGGACCCGAATCTTTCTTCGGTTGCCTTGACGGGGAATTGCTTTTCCAAGATTCGAACCTTTCTTCGGTCGCCTATTAGAGCAATAAGTTGGTTTGTCTCGGACCCGAACCTTTCTTCGGTCGCCATGACAGGAGATGTGCCGACCTTTCTCAGGGCATCTGTTTGTTGGGGGTGCCTGACCTCAATCAAGGACACCGATTGGTACCTGACCTTTCTCGGGAGATGCGCCGATCTTTATCAGGGCATCGATTTGTTAGGGTCGCTTCTATTAAAACAATCAATGATTTGGTTGGGACCCGACCTTTGTTGGGAGATGCGTCGACCTTTCTCAGGGCATCGATTTGTTAGGTGTCTGACTTCTATCGAAGACACCGGTTGGAACCCGACCTTTCTCGGGAGGATGCGCTGACCTTTCTCAGGGCATCTGTTTTGTAGGGTGTCTGACTTCCGTCAAAGACACCAGCTGGAACCTGAGCTTTCTCGGGAAAATGTGCTGACCTTTCTCAGGGCACCGATTTATGGGGTGTTTGACTTCTGTCATAGACACCAGTGGGAACCCGACCTTTTCTAGGAGGATGCGCCGAACCTTTCTCAGGGCATCGATTTTGGAAGATACCTGGACATTCACAGGCATATCAAAGAGTACCTAGATATTCACAAGTACTATCTTGAAGGATATTTGGGCCTTTACAGGTGTCAAAAGGGGCATTTGATTGATCATAAGCATAAACTCTTGAAGGATACCTGGATGTTCGCAAGCATTGAAGGAATACTTGATTGCTTGCGGGTATTGAAAGAGTACTTGAATGATCACAAGTACAAACTCTTGAAGGATACCCAGCATTTGCAGGTATCGAAGGAGTACCCGATTGCTTGCAGGTGTTGAAAGAGTACTTGGATAATTACAAGTATAAATTCTTGAGGGATATTTAGACATTCACAAGTATCGAAGGGGTACTTGATAATTGAAAATACTGAGAACATACCTTGGATATTTGTGAAGGTGTCCCACCTCCTGGCAATTGGGAAATATCGAGGGCATACCTGAGATATTCGTGAAGGTCTCTCACCTCCTGGTAGTGGGAATATTGAGGATGGATCTCGCATATTTGTGAATGTCTCTCACCTCATGGTAGTTGGAATATCGAGGACGTACCTCATATATTCATGAAGGTCTCTCACCTCCTGGTAGTTGGAATATCGAGGACATGCCTCATATATTCGTGAAGGTCTCTCACCTCCTGGTAGTGGGAATATCGAGGGCATATACGGGATATTTGTGAAGGTCTCTCACCTCCGGTAGTGGGAATATTGAGGATGGATCTTGCATATTCGTGAAGGTCTCTCACCTCCGGTAGTTGGAATATCGAGGGACGTGCCTGGATATTCGTGAAGGTCTCTCACCTCCTAGTAGTTGGAATATCAAGGACATGCCTTATATATTCGTGAATGTCTCTCACCTCCTGGTAGTGGGAATATCAAGGGCGTGCCCCGCATATTCATGAAGGTCTTCCACCTTCTGGCAATGAGAATATCGAGGACGTACCTTGGATATTCATGAAGGTCTCTCACCTCCTAATAAAGGGGAATATCGAGGATGTACCTGAGATATTCGTGAAGGTCTCTCACCTCCTGGTAATTGGGAATATTGAGGGCGTGCCCTGCATATTCATGAAGGTCTCTCACCTCCTGGTAAAGGGGAATATTGAGGACGTGCCTTGCATATTCGTGAAGGTCTCCCACCTCCTGGCAATGAGAATATCGAGGACCTACCTTGGATATTCATGAAGGTCTCTCACCTCCTGGTAAAGGGGAATATCGAGTACGTACCTAGGATATTCGTGAAGGTCTCTCACTTCCTGGTAATTGGGAATATCGAGGGCGTACCTGAGATATTCGTGAAGGTCTCTCACCTCCTGGTAATGGGAATATCGAGGACGTGCCTCGCATATTCATGAAGGTTTCTCACCTCCTGGTAACATAATCTTGAATGTAGCACGAGGCTTACCTGGATGGCCGTAGGCACTCAAAAGGGCTGGAACACCTGGGTAGCCACAGGTGTACAAAGTACTGGAATGCTTGGATGAACACGAGTACTTAATGATATGATTTAGGACCACTCAGTTGGTCCAAGTGTAAGAAAGCATACCTGGGTAGGCATAGGCACACAAAGCAGTGAAATGCTTGAACAATTGCTATTATTTGGGGACAACTCGGGCAAGTTGAGTGTCATGAAAAAGAAATACCTGGACAACGGTGGGTTCTTGACGATATGGGGATACCTAAACAGCAGTAGGTATTCAACGATAAAGGGATACTTGGTCAATCACAAGCATTAATACTCTATGGACATCTCGAACAGGTCGAGCGTTAGGAAAAGGGAGTATCCGAATGGTGGCCGGTACTCAAAGACAATGGGATGCTAAAATAGTTGCAAGCATCCAAACTCAAGGGATGACTCGAATAGGTTGAGTGTCAACAGAGGGAGCACCCAGCAAGTGGTGGATACTCAAAAATAAGGGGGATACCTAGATAGTCGCAAATATCAATACTCTGGGGACAACTCGAATAGATCGAGTGTCAGGAAAAGGGAGTATCCGAACGATGGCCAGTACTTAAAGACAAGGGGATACTTAGACAGTTGCAAGCACCCAAACTCAAGGGACGACTCGAATAGGTCGAATGTCAATAAGAGAGTACCTGGACAGTGATAGGTACTTTAAGATAAATGGGGATAGAGATATGTTTACCTGGTAATATCTATGATCTTTGAGAGTATGTCTGCTATTTGCACAATATGCATACATGATTGTATATGCTGTAAATTCATGAGTTCAAATGAGATTTATACATGACAATTTTGTTAGTTTTGCATCATCTGATTTCCATTCGGGAAGATTTTGAAAGACAACATTCATTTAGAATGTAGATGTCTTGAGCATGCCAAATGAGGGACTTTCAGTCTGAAGGGACTTTTCGCTCACTCTCATGGAAAAGGCTATCCTGACCATTAATGCAGGATTTATAAGGACCACACTATCTCACTGTCATCATGTTAGCAGGGGTATGAGTATTCTCGCAAACAGTACAACTTTACCAATGTGAGAAGTCTTTGTTGGAACCGTGATGAAGTCTTGGTCGGCGGCTTATCAAAGGGGACCATCAAGGTCGAAGCTGATGGACGAAAATGTTGCACGATCATCTCCGGGTTTACAAGTCAAGAACCCTGCGAAAAGAGATATAATAATCTTGCTCGTACTTCTTCGAGCGATGCTTTTAAATATATGAAATCCTACGTTAATTGAACCGCCCTAGTTTGAAGAGACTTTTAAAATGGGATGCAGCGTAGGCTTGGCTCATGTGTAAAGGGGCGAGAGTTGGTGATTGCCTTGGCATTTGTCATCGGTCTTTCTTCTCATTGTCAAATGGAGGCTCTATCAATTGAACCACAACAACTTTTTCTTGGCTGTATTTTTGACTGGGGGCATTGGCCTTACTTTTACCAGGCACACTGCTTTTTCATGCCCCTATTTTTTATTACAGTTCTTCATTCATGGGCATTTGACCTTACTTTTACCAGGTATACTGCTTTTTTATGCCCTGCTTTTCATTCTTGTTGTCCGAGGAACTGGCCTAGGCAAGTTTAATCGAAGCACCGTTATTAGACTCTTAAGTCTTCATCTTCAACCGGTGCTCAGGCTATGGCAATAACTTCTACTTTGTCTCAATGTGAGGGTAAAATTACAGACTCACTTGGGTTGTACAATGAATACAAGTGCGTAGAGAAAGAATTGCTCTTCGTCATTTTATGGCACTTAAATTAACGTGAGAGTTCATATGCAATAAGGACACCCAAAGATTGATGCAAGTGCGAGCAAGAAAATTTCTATCTCTCTTCTCACCTTGTGATGCTGCTTTGCTTCTAATCTGCCCCAGTGTAGGGGTTGTTCTTGATGGGGGTAGGACATAAATTTCACCAGTGTATGGGGCTCAATGGGGTGAGCGATGGAATGCCTCTCACTATTTTGGTTATTGTACCATTCGCGAAAGAACTCTTTACCTTGCAGCCATGACATCTTCTGTGCTCATCTTACAAGTGTATAGATAGGGGACTGTATGTAGGATATGGCTTGCCTTTCATCATTCTGACGCGCCTCATCCAGCATGCTCGATTAATCTTGTATTCTTCATTTAGCTGTCTATTCTAATAATCCTTAATGGAATCAGTGATTTAGACATACAAGATCATCATGCGAAATCCATTTGGAAAAGGCACGCAACATTTTAAATGTGATGGAGTTTGTACTCTCAGAACAAATGAATGATTTTGGTTAAAAAAAGACCTTCTTGGTAGCTTTAAGGGTCAACATAATAGTATTGTTAAGTTTTGAACATCAAAAGGGTTATTCACAAAGGGTTGTTGATGGTTGTCCCTATTGATTAGGGATATGACACATGAATGATCAGCCAAAGATTAGGAATTTGATCGGGCATCTTTGCTTTTGCCCTTGTAGAAGAGAAGATGTACAAGTAGATCAATTAGTCTGGCCAAAATCAAATATTAGTTGAAACCTGTAGATTTTCTGTCATTTGCTTTGACGATTACTCAAGACGCCATTTCATTTAGGAGAGTTTGTCATGCCTCTCATTGATTTATTATCCTTGTTTTTGATAGTCAAGTGATCCTGCAACAAGACATGCTTCTCGTTGATTTGTTATCCTTGCTTTTGATAGTCAGGTGATCCTGCAACAAACAAGAGGCAATGTGTTAGTCATGAACTCTTTCAAGAGTTGAATAACTGGAATCGATACAACTTTACCCTTCACTGGTTTGCAGATGATTGGGTAAACCTGAAGTGAGAAGGGGACACGAAGTCCTATGTCCCTTGCTTCGTTAGGTCAATTATTCCCTGTATTGGCTCCTGGATGACACATCCTTTTACATGAAGCCAGGTGAATTTGATGTGGGTCATTTCCATGTACTAGCTTGGCCAATATTGATTTGCCAAACCTAACCATCAAATTTGGCTCTTGAATCCTGATACTTCCTGCCAATAGGGGGAATATGTCAAAAGTGAATTCAAAGAGGGGGGAGTATTGGAAACGATACCAAATTACTCTTCTCCAAAGTTTGTATTTGCTAACTCCTAGGGATATTTGAATATTAATGACAGCCTTTTCGTCTCGGCACAGTTTGACATTTCTTTCGATTGGCCTTCCTCACTCATGGCCATGTATGCATGATTGATGGTTGTTGATTTATCTTCAATGTCTTCCTTGTGTGGAATTTTCTTATGTCTTTGACTATATGACCATTAGCAGCATTGAGCGAAGTCATGTACTTCAAGTTTCTATGGAATCTGAGATGGATAATCAAAACCTCCAATTCTCTTATGGCAATTACTTCTTGCGAGAGTATGCGTCTGAATAGGAAGTTAGGTTTCTAGGTCCTTATTTTGAATAGGGGCTAGAGACCACTTCAACTGTCTGGATTTCTTCCCAGTTGATAGTAGCCAATTCAAAGAAAGAGAAAAGATCCATTCCTTATGCTTATGGGTTTGTTGAAGCTGGAAGTCCTGTTGATGAAACCACAACATCTGGTTGCTTAGGCACATTGTGGGGAAAGGATATTGCTCTAGCTTATGAAGGAGTTGGGCAGGAGCGAGGTGGAGTGCATAGAGCTCTTAGGGACGGCTTGATTTTCAATCGTATGCCTGTACCTATTACGTCTTATCTTTCGTTTCCTGTAAATAGAAGAGAGAGGACATCATTTCCAAATTATATTCAGAGAATAAGACTTACCCTCTTTTGGTGTAGGATGATTCTTTCTATTTGCCCTTGTTTTCTTGGCAGGGTGTCTTTGAATTTGGCGAGTTCACCTGATGCGCTTGCTTTAAATGCCCCCTATCACATTAAGTCCAAGGGGACGGGAATGATCTTTCGAGACATGAAGTGAGTAAGTCAGAAAGACAAACATGATTAAATTTATCATCCTTTTTTGAAAGATTTTGGTGATGAAGTATTTCTATTTTCAAAATATGTATTCGGGGGAGAAAAAGCATGAGGAAGCCCAGCCCTCAGTATTCTCCTTGGATGATATTTTTTTTTCATGGTTGGATAGCATCACCAGGCTGGTTTGGAGTATCGCCTCATGCTCTTAAAACAAAATATTAGAACTGTACAATAGAGTACTTGGAATGGAAAATACAACAGTAGCACACTAGACAAGATAAGAAACATGAAATTATAAAAACAAGTAAAACCCATGAAAACTCCTGTGTAAAGGAGTGCTTTGATAGTGTTGGTTCTGAGATCAAGCGCCTTTGAGTTCCTCGCCTCCAATAGACTTGAAGTATTCGCATGAGAGGACCACTTCATTAAAGCTATGGAAATGCAACCCATGCAACCAACAACGATGCTTGCTAGGTAAAGCCCCTATGAATAGCTTTATCATTTCTTCTTTGGCCAGTTGAGGGTAAGTTTGCATCATAAAAGCCTCCCACCTCCTTGCATATGCTCGGAAATCCTCCATTGGTCTTCTTCTGAAGTGAACCAAGTTCTGACAAGGCACTTCAGTCCCAATTTGGCTTTGATACTGAAGTAGGAATGTAAAAGACAGCTCATTCCAATCTCTCGTGAGGTAGATATCTGCTGTGATGAACCATTGTAATGCAGACCCCGTAAGAATTTCTTGAAAGGCCTGAGTTATGAATGACATCGGGCCATAGTACCGACTCATTTCAGCATGGAGGTACTGCAAGTGGGCCATGGGATAAGTTGTACCGTTATACTTGCGAATATTGGGTATCCACATTTCTATGGGGGTCATGATCCTATGAGGGCAAGACGAGCCTGGTATGTCTTGGTTAGGCCACTGGTTTTCCCACTGCATATTTGCTGTAGTGGTGAATTTTTCTGTATCAGGGAAGTTGGACTCTGCCGAAATTACCCCATTGCTTTCTTTTAGGTCAAGATTTCCGAATGAGGATGAAGTATTGAAGCTATCCTCATGGTCAGAGGACGAGCTTAGGAGTTCATTAGGATTGTAGTGGATAAAGACGTACGTTTCCTCTTCTGACGGGCCTTCATCTCTGGGCGAGAGTAGGAAACAGTTATACGATGAATTGTCAGTTTCATTGTCGAAATAACGCTGAAAGTCCTTGGGTTTGTATTTTATGGCCGGGAAGTCTTCAGGGTTGTACCTTAGGGGATGGTAACCTTCAAAGCTGTATTCTTGGGAATGCTCGAAGCTTTGGTGCGATGGCTCGTCAGTAGATGCTGCATTAATCTGCTTAGGCTTTCTTTTCTTGGCTTCTGGTCCAGACCTTTTGAGTAAGGCCCTTCATTTTGCTAGCTCAATTCTGTCAAGGGAAGTGAGAGACATTAGAGCTTCATTGTCTGATTCGCTTTCCAAGTTGATAGGGGTTGGTATTCTTTGGACCCTAGCTCTTGGAGTGAGCTTGGGGAGTTGTCCAGTCACGCCCCACTCTTGAATAGGTTCTGAGCCCATGATCTCGTACAAAGGCTCATTGCCTTTCCTAGTGGGAAATTTTCCAATAACAAGATGTTGCTCAGCTGCCCATTTATTATGCAAGGCTTTATTGACATGCTCCTCTCCTATCTTATCGACTAATGGCTCCTCGTGTCCCGCGATCATCAGCTCTTCGTAGGGCAAGGTGATGTCAACATTATACTCTCGGTGAAAAACATGAATTAGTTCCCTCCGGGTTTTAAGGGGACTAATCTTCCTAACAATATACCATTGCAAGGCAGGGCCAGTCAAGTTCGATTGGTATGATTGAATCATCATTCGGGCCAGGTAAGCTTGCAAATAGGTCTCTGGGCGGGAGGTATTAACATACCTTTTGCATTCAGGTGCTTTGAGCTCTTCAAGAATCTCAATGCCGGCATAATTGGAAAGGTCTATGGGATTCTGCCCCTGTAGCTGGTTTAACTTTTTCATTATCTTTTCAAACTGTCTATGGTACTGACTATTTTCTGGCAAATTTGCGGGTGTCATGATGGTGTTTGAGGCAACTATAGAGTTGGGCTCAGCTTGAGTGGATTTCATTTGTCTCGAGAGTTGTTGAAGGACAATGGACATCTGTCTTACGTCGTCTTCAATGTTAATGAAGCGATTTTGTACATCATTATGATCGACCCCTATTAGATGAGGCCATTCACGGACGAATGGTGGCAGGCGATTCATAATTACCTGTTGTTGCGAAAATAATGAATGAGCACGAAAGTAAACAGAGATTGACCCATGGCAATGGTCTAACTACTTTTTTATTTATCAAAAGAGGATTTTATAAACCGCAAACTTCTGACATCTAAAACTTGAAATTGAAATGACATAATGAAATGTTAGACTTTAAACAAAAGTCCCTAAACAATAGGACAAAACTTTCACGATATTAACACTAAGGGAGACACGATTGCTAATTTATATGCAACAAGGAGCCTTGTTCCTGCAAAGGCTACTTGCTTTCTTGGACTGGCTCTAAGATGAGTATCTGGCCTATTCTCATATCCTCTGCATAAGCTTTGCTTGCTCGTGCGGGCTGCTTTCTCTGATTGAGTGAGGGACCAATGGCTTCCACCTTGTCGGGATGTGATGATTGTGGATGTAGGCCGCAGAAGCGTGGTGGGCTTTTTCTTCTCCCTCAAGCCCTTCAGGTATCACGATCTTTTTGCGATGGCACTGGTCCCAAGTTTCCTCAACAATAGAAATTTCGACTACATAGTCACAGCTTGTGTTGAAAAGGACTAGAGGAATTCTCCTCTTGGAAGGCAGTGGAATCTCTTGAAGGGCTCCAAATTGTCGTGCCACTCGATATGGGTAATAGGGAACGGTGCCAGTGCAACCAAGCAACAGAATCGGGTGGGTGCGTTTGTAAGAAAAACGGGCAATCTTTTCATGGAACCAACTAGCACACCATTGGAATGCCTCAGGAGCTGGGTTTCTTAGGAAGTCAACCTAATTTAAACAGCTATGATTAGGAATATACGGTCCTAAAACCATAAATTTTTGTAATGGATTTTCGTAAGCATTTGTTTCAGACGATCGCATGAAGTCTCGGAATTCGCTTAAGTGAGAAAAGAACTAGACTTGTAAAATTTCAGGAGAGGCCCGCAAGATTTTCTCCGTGTTGTCTTTAAAACGATTAAAGGACAAGAATGTTTCAGTTAAAATCATGTTGACATAATTTCCCCCTCAAGATCGATCAACTATCCATGCCATCTTAGGACTTATGGCATTTCTTTGATGAGGGAAAATGATGAGCCCAAAAAAGGCTAGGAGGAAAATCTCACTTTTTTGGGTCATAGGCTGATTTTGAAAACAGGCATTCATAAATTCAAATGGACAGGTATTATGGTTGTTTTCAAGAATTTGTATCATAACATGGACTTCAGTTCTCAAAAGTCGCGCCAACCCACGCAATGGGATGATGCCTGTTGATGGCTTGACAAGCTTTTTCTCAAGAGGCATTCTAGTGATGATGTTGTATTCCTTCAAGGTTAGAGTTAGCTCAAACTTGCCAAACATAAAAGTAAGTGTTCTCGGGCACTAGGAATGTGCCATGGCTTGTATGACTTCGGGATGAACAGTGATTTGGATCAGCGATAGGAGATGACCGATTTTGGCTTTCACGCACTCTTGGGCAAACTGATCTAATTGACCCCACCATCTGAAGAGCTCCGCCTTGGGAGCGGGAATGAACTGGATATCGTCTTTCCCCATCGTATATAAATTGAGACTTGAAAAGCTTATCCTAAATTGCATGGGCCAAATTAAAAGACTGAGTAAAAGTAAAGAAATCACTTTGCTTTTAAATAAAATGGCAAACACAAAGACATACAGATGGGATGTGCAGCTCGATTTCTAACTCAGAAGGCTTGATGAAATTAAAAGGGTATCCGCCCGTCGCAGTCTCGCGTTAGCAGCATACCCCCTTAACCTCGGCTAAGAAATTCAGGGAAAAGAAAGGCAACCTCTACATCGCAGTCTCGCGTTCACGGTCGTATCTTTCTTAACACCATCCTAGAAATCCTAGGGCGGCCCAAGTCCGGCGGCCGGGTTGTGAGTGCCATGTGTAGTGTTAAAACAATAAAGCATGCACAAGAGTTTATAATCACAAGATAATCTATTTTAAGCAAAATTAAAATAAATTTCTAAGCTACTAACTTGCATAAAGAAAAAACAAAAACAAGTCAGCAAAGAATTTAAACAAGACAAAAATAGCCTAAGTCCTCAAAATCCCCAGTGGAGTCACCAAGCTGTCGCGACCTCCTTTTTTTTGGCGCTCGCAATCGGGTACGAGCGCCTAAGGAGACTAATGGCTCGGCTGAAATTAATTATACTCGGACTCTCCCAAGTCCACAAATTCATGACTTTAATAGTTTAAATTTTTAACTTGTAAATCAATTTTTAAAATGGAGTCGCCACTAATCGATTTGGGGTGGGTTGATTAGAAACCTGAGCGAAGTATCGGAAGAAATACTCACTCCTGCGCAACCAGAGAAATTAGGATTGGGGACTTGATTACACTAGTTAATCACTAATGCCCTTTCGGTACCTAATCTTGTTTAAACCTTGAGGTTTTTTTGATGTTCGAGGGATTTTCCATGCATTTTTTTGGGAGGAAAAACATTTTTTTTGAGTCATTTTCTAATTTTTTTTGGACACAAAAGGGATTTTTTGGTACCTTTTTTTTTTTTTGGAAAATACAAGTCTTTTTGGCTTTTTTTATTTTTTTTTGGCTTTTTCATGAATTTTTGGCATTTTTTTGGATTTTTGGCATTTTTTGGAAAATATGAAATATTTTTGATTTTTTTGATTTTTTTGTGAAAATAAAATATTTTTATTATTTTTCGATTTTCTGGAAATTAAATTATTTTTTTATATTTTTCGAAAATAAATTATTTATTTATTTAAAATATTATTTAAAATAAAAACCGACCTGGGTCGGATCCACGGGTTGTGTCCGACTTGGGTCGGCGATTTAACGAGGGTGGGCCCGACTCGGATTTTTTTCGTCTTTTTTTTACAAGCCCAGCCCAAATAGATCTATTTTCTAAAAAGGGCTCGGCCCACGTGCGAATGGCCCAAGCTGGCCGAAACCCTACCTAGGTGAGGTGCGCTCGACCCGACTCTGACCCGGTTTCCGGCCGCCTAGGTCTCGCGAAACCCTACCTTGTTTTGCGAACCACACCCGACCTGGCTCGACCTGATGCGGGATCGCTGGCTTCTCGATCCGTCTATGGCGCGGGTGGAGGGAATGGGGACGTCACCGAACAGCGGCGCGGCGCCTGACGTCGGCGGCGACGTGGCGGACGGTGGTGCGGCATTCGACGGCGACGTAGCGGGTCTCCTTGGTCAGGGGTTAGGGTCTCGCGAAGGGGACGATGGTGATGACGACGACAGGTAGGGGAGGCGGCCAGGGTTTCCAGCAACGGCGATGATGTGTCTGGGGGCGGTGGCGGCGGCTACTGTTACCTATTTGCAGCAACGGCGTGACGAGGCGGTGAACGGTGCTGGCGACAGGGGGTTGTAGGTGCAGGTGATGACGGCGGGGTAGCGACAGTAGCTCCTCAGTTTCTAGATTTGGTTTGGCGTTGGCGGGTCAGTCGCGGCACGGCGTCGGGGCGGGGGACAGCAGCAGCAGAGCCGCGGTTGCAGCGGTGGTGCAGAGCCTCCGGCTTCACAGATCTGGCATTCCCTCCTTCGGTTCCCCTCGCTCAGCCTTGATTTTCTCTCACTCAGGCCAGATCCGAGCCTCCACCGGCCGGATATGACCTTCTCAAAGTCGCTCGCCGCTGGCCTTCCTCGAAGTCTCTCGGTGGAGGGTGGGCTGAACTCGCGACTCGAGTTCTCTCCTGTGCTCACCCTTCGATCCTTCCCGATGTCTCTCAGTGAAGGATCTCCGAGCTCGCCGTGTGTCTTCGTTGACGGAGGTGCTCTTCTATTTATAGGCGAGGAGGAGGCCGGTCAACGGAGGTTCGGCCGCCGGTCCCCTTCGCGCGCCGAGCGGTCTTCGACGGCCAAACCGGTGTCCCATCCGACGCCAGTTGCTCCCCGCATGTCCTTATCCGACGCCAGCCGTACCCTTGCTCCACGTGTGCTACTATTCCTCCATTTTGCTCCGGCGTCGCGTGCGTTCTCTTCTCTGGCGGGTGCTGCTTATCCGGTTGGGGAAGAAGACAAGGGAGGAAGAAGACAAGGAGAAATGGTCGGGCTGAGCCACGCGGCTGGGCCTCGCGGGCCTATGAAGGAAAAGAAAAGAGGGAGAGGCTGGACTTTTGAAGGCCTAACCCTTGTGGCTATTGGCTTATGCTTTTTTTGTTTGTTTTTTTTGTTGTTTTCTCTTTTTATTATTTACTTATCCGAAAAGACAAATTAAAAACTTAATTAATAAAATAAAATAAACCTAATTAAAATTGATGCGTCAAAAGCTGCCCCTCTTTGAAGGTGAGCTCACAGAGGTTGCATTCAAAGACAGACTGATGCCTCAATTTTATCCATGCATGCATAACAGATTGTTGTGTGAATGGAAATCAGGTCCTATGTGCACGTAACAGTGCATCCTGGTGATGTCATATGAATACGCGGGGGATCCATCAACTCAAATGCTCCCAACTTGTTGGATGCACAATTAACAATTGCACTATTCAATCTATCACTGATATGAAAATTTTTTTCTGTTCTGTTTAAAGTGAGTACTATTTGATATGACATAAATCTTGTATTCAATGCACTGATGTTACTCTAATGACGCAGGATGAAGAATTCATTAATAGGCTCATCCTCGCGTTCTGCTCTCCCGGCAGGCACATCCTAAGGATGGGCAAATGCCCGCATGTCCTGGACGTCTTCAGAAAGAGTCTGCTACACCATGTGGATAAGCCCAATATCCCGCATAAGCAGGACGAGGGTGGCGAGAAGATAATCCAGCCGGCCGTCGAGCTCAACTATGCCGGGATCCAGTTCAAGAAGAGCAAGACCAACAGTCGGATGGATATCTCTTATGCTAGAGGGTCCTGAGGCTCCCCGTGATCGAGGTGGATGACACCACCGAGTCTGTGTTCCTCAACTTAATTGCGTTCGAGCGCTTCCACATTAGGGCAAGGTACGAGGTCACGCCTTACATCTCCTTCATGGACAACATCATCGCCAACAAGCAGGACGTCCAGCTACTCCAAACCCATGGTATCATCCACAATGCCATCGGGAGTGAAAAAGTAGTCACCAAACTATTCCGGTCGCTGTCTAAGGACATGGTGCTCGACCCTGAGAGCAGCCTCGACTCCGTGCGTAAGAGGCTCAAAAGGACCTGCCAGAAACCTTGGACCATGTGGAGGGCTAATCTCCTCCGCACCTAAACTACAGTAATCCTTGGGCTGTATGGTCTCTTATCGCCCCCATCCTCGCCTTGGTGCTCAGCCTAATTCAGACCGCGTACACCGTGCTCACCTACACCCCGAATTCTCAGTTTCCTTCTCTAAAATAATCTTCTTTTTTTTTCCATACTTTTGTTTTTATCCTAATGGCTGATGCTAGATAATTATCTCTTGATTGGTTGGCGATTGTTGTTATGAATGATTTCCACTGTCTTTAGTCATGTTCATTTCCCTCTTAAGGTTTTGAACGATGGACATTTGCTGATTATTTGTCATTATCGAGTGATGATTTCAAAACATTCAAGGTCCATTGTAATTGTAAGAGTCTTCCTCTTGATAGGTAGAGCTTTCCTCGCTCGCAGGTAGAGTCTTCTTCTCCTAATTCCATGGAAGTTTTTGAATCCAAACCCTAAAAACCCACTGTCATTCGTAGCCCCCTGTCCTCCGAAGGTAGCGATTCTTTACCCCAATCATGGGTACCAAGCACCCAAACCCTAAGAACCCTTACAGCCCGTACCATCTTCATGAAGCAACATTCGCCTAAATGCAACCTTCTCGAAGCTCCCTTCAATCGCCCATTTCCAAAGCTACAATAGCCACGACAGGGCAGGTCCGAAGAAAATCCTCAACCACAGCTATAGCCTACGGCAGCAATCATCAATATTAGTAAGGGATTATGTATTTATTGCTTGAATGGAGCATGAGGAGGAGAACCAGTGCTGCCTTGCTGCCTTGTGCAAGAGTTTAGGCCATCTATGGTCAGCAAATGATGTGATCGAAGTGCAATAGGAAATTCCTCCCAACAAACGAATAGAATGCAATCACTCTTTTCGGTAAGTTATATTCGAAACCCAATGTGAACTTTCAAGCCTTTTACAATACTATGAAAAAAAACATGGAAATCAGAAACTATGGAGTGTTCTCAGAAAGAACCGGGGTTTTTCTCATTTGTATTTGAATCCAAAGAGGAAAAGGAGAGAGTGCTGAAATCAGGGCCATGGTCCTTTGCTAGCAACTTGCTAGCGCTAAAGCAATGTGAGCCAGATATTCCAGAACACTATTATAACTTCTCTAGATATGATTTCTGGGTGCATATTGTTGGACTACCTCCGGGATGGATCATAGAAGGGGTCTACTTTAATGTTGCTAGTAAAGTGGGTGCTGTTAAGGAGATACAACTAGAATCTAGAGGTAATGGCCCCTATAAAATAGGTAAAGTCAAAGTGGAGCTAGAGCTTTCAGCTCCTCTAAAAACAGGGGCACTAGTCAAGATTGGAAACAAGAATCTATGAGTGGAATTTAAATATGAACGTCTCCCTCATTTTTGCTACTCAAGCGGTAGAATTGGTCATTATGCCTCGTATTGTGAGGAGATACCATATAAAACAACAAACTGGGCATCAAATAAGGTAGGCAAATATGGTCCTTGGCTCCAAGCGAAGGTGAGAGATCATAGCCCGCATTGGGAAGCATTTTATGGGAAAGTTGATCCAAATCCTGAAGAGGAAGAGTATGTGCTTGAAACTCCCTTGGCGTCAGTCAATATGGAAATTGTTGCAAGAATAGAAGTCGAGACAAATGCCAATCCATCTCGGAACAAAAAAAGAGTAGACAACCCTTCCTCAAAGGAGGGAAGAGATGGGGGAGAGAAAACTTCAGCAGCAAACGATGGGAGTGGAAAACAGATAATGTATTTAGAAGGCCCTAACGGTGAAGGATCGAAGGATATAGGAGATGCTGGTAAGAAAATGGTGAAGTACCGGAAAGTAAAAAAACATAAAAGAGTTGAAGTATCCCGCTCTTCGTTCCTTGTTGAAATGGAGTTATTAGAGACCCCTGTGTAGCTAGTTAAAGAGGGAAAATATTGGGCTTTGGTGGCTAGCCCTAATAAGCCACCAAAGACGCTATGAAGATTCTAAGTTAGAACTGTCAAGGGCTGGACGACCCCCTGATAGTCCAGGAGATTAGAGCCTTAATGGCTCTAGAATGGCCCAACTTGGTTTTTTTGATGGAGAACAAAAACAAGGAGACGATGGTGGATAAGGTGAGAAGACGACTTAAGTTCCAAAACATGTTTGTAGAGCAACCAATAGGAACAGTTGGGGGGTTGGCATTCATGTGGATTGAGGATGTGAAAGTTAAAATAAATTCAAGTTCAAAGGAGTACATGGATATGGAATGTAAGGATCCTACTAGTGAATATCTAATGAGAGTTACACTCATGCATGCTTTGACAAAATTCCAGGAGATGATTCTGTTATGGCAAAAGGTTCGGGATATTCACTCCAACAATCAACTTCCATGGCTTTGTATGGGGGACTTTAATGAAATTCTATATAGCTGGGAGAAGGTCGGGAAGAGGGAAGCTGATCAAAATAGGATAGCAGCCTTTCGGGATTTTCTTAAATGATTGCTCCTTGATGGATATTGACACTAAATGTTGTGCTTTTACTTGGGCCAACAACAGAGAAGGTGAAACCCTGGTGAAGAAGAGGCTAGACAGAGCCTTGTGCACAATGGATTGGAGAATTAAGTTCCCAAATGCTGAAGTTTTGGCTCTCCCTGCGATAGGCTCAGACCACAACCCACTTTTGCTGTCTCTACATCCTGTGTGGGAGAGAAAAAGGAAGGAGTTCAAGTTTGAAGCCTTTTGGATGGAGGAAAAAGAGTGTGGGGGAGATCATTAAAAGTTGTTGGGGAGGCGACCATCATTGTTACACATCCTTTTCTCAGAAAATACAGAATGTTATGGAGGAATTGGCTTCATGGAGCAAGAAAAAGTTCTCTAATGCCTCTCTCCAAATTAGGAGGCTCAAGTAGAAACTAACTGAGATCACGAATGGGGATTCTAAATATTCCAGCAAAGCGGAATATCAAGAAATTAAAGAGAATATTGCACGACTATGGAGACAAGAAGAGATGTATTGGGGTATGAGGTCTTGGGTAAATTGGCTTCAATGGGGTGACAGAAACTCAAAATATTTCCATGCTACTACGATTCAATGAAGACAAAGAAATAGAATTTCTACTTTGAGACTAAATGAAGATAATTGGTGTAGGGACCAGAAAATACTGAAGCAATGCATAGAAGAATACTATTGTTCTCTATATGAATTAGCGGGTCCAAGAGAATTTCAACCTATCCTGAATATATGCCCATCCCTAGTCACCACGAAAATGAATGAAAGCCTCTTAATCTCTATTTCAATGGAAGAAGTAAAAGAAGCGGTTTTCCAGCTAGGCTCCCTAAAAGCTCCTGGCCCGAACGGACTCAATGGACAATTTTATCAGCATTATTGGGAAGAGATTAAGCTAGATGTGCTACATCTGGTTCGGAACTTCTTTGAATCAGGTAAATTTGACCCTCTACTCAACAAGACTCACATATCTCTCATTCCTAACGTGAAAAATCCAGAAAGCATTAGTCAATTTAGACCAATCAACCTATGTAATTTCAACTATAAAATCATCTCCAAAGTGCTGGCAAATAGATTAAAACCTTGGCTCGTTGAGATCATTGCCTCTGAACAAAGCGCCTTTGGTAAAGGGCGACAAATACAAGATAACATCTTCATTGTTCAGAAGGTGTTGCATCAATTGAGGATCGAAGAAAGTAAAAAGAAATTTCAGGCAATCCTTAAATTGGATATGCAAAAAGCTTATCATAAGGTTGAGTGGGACTTCTTAAAAATGAGTATGTTAAAGATGTGGTTTAGTGGAAGATCTAGTGATGCATTGTGTGTCCACAGTGTCCTTTAGTGTAAAAGTCAATGGAGATCATACATGATATTTTACACCCATGCTTGGGATAAGACAAGGAGATCCATTATCCCCGTATCTCTTCATATTGATGGCAAATGTTTTTTCTTGGATGATGCACAAAGCAATAGAAGATGGGGGTATCAAACGAATAAAACTGAAAATGTATTGTCCCACATTGTCTCATCTATTATTTGTTGATGATGCTATCATTTTTATGGATGGGACAATCAGAGAATGTCAAAATTTGGCAAATGTTTTGCACCAGTATTGCTATGCAACTGGTCAAGCTATCAATCTAAACAAATTGAGAGTGTTTTTCAGCAAGGGTTGCCCGTTGAGTTTAAAGAGGAATACGACACAAGAGTTATGAGTGCTTATTATTGACAAAACAGGGAAATACCTAGGAATTCCATTTGATTGGGGACAAACAAAAAAGGAGATGTTTTCATGGATCCTTGCTAGAGTGAACATGAAGCTTGCAAGCTGGAAAGAGAAGTTTTTTTCTAAAGCAGGCAAAGAAATATTGATTAAAGTTGTTGTATAGGCTCTTCCTCAGTACATAATGTCCATTTTCAAAATCCCTATCTCAGTTTGTAAAGCCATCGAATAGAGGATTGCATAGTTCTGGTGGAAACAAAATGATTCCAAAAGAGGTATGTACCGGAAGAAATGGGAGGTCTTGAAATCTAGAAAAGATGAAGGGGATCTTGGCTTTAAAGACCTAATTAATTTCAACAAGGCTATGTTAAGCAAACAAGCGTGGAAACTTTTGCAATCGCCGTAAGCTCTATGGGGCTAGATTCTAAAAGGAGTCTACTATCCAAACGGAGACTTATGGAAGGCAAAAATAGGGCAAAGGCCATCTTGGGGTTGGTGTAGCATCTTAATAGGAAGGGACACCATAGAACCGGAGGTAAGGTGGATTGTGGGAGATGGGAATAGCATCAACATTCGGCAAGACAAAATGGCTTCCAAGGGGAGTGATAGGAGGACTGGCGAACAAGAATGACCTTGAGAAAGTTGCTGAATTAATGAGTGATGAAGGGAGGTTATGGGACGAGCCTAAGCTTCGTGATCTTTTTGATGACCAAGTAGTTAATGAAATACTATCGACTCCTATTTGTGCACATCCACAGGAAGATAGGCAGATCTAGATGGGGAATAAGTCAGGGTCCTACACCGTTAAAAGTGGCTACAACAGGGTTTGTTCATCGACCAACTTCCATGACCCTAACAAAGCAACAATCTCCTATCAGCGACCCCGATTTCTATGGACCAGGTTATGGGATATTCCTGTCCCCCCCCCCCCAAAGTTAAGTTCTTCCTATGGAGTATATACCAAAATGCACTTCCAACAAAGGACAATCTCTACAAGAGGTGAATCTTACTTGATCCCCTGTGCCCCCTATGCCTTCGGCAACCTAAAACAGTAGAACACCTCTTTTTTTTTCTGCAAAAGGACTCGGTATATATGGCTTGACCCGCGCCTCAATCTCTACAACAAAACTAACTTAGTTACTCGGATGGACAAGTGGTTTGTAGATTTTTTTGCAACAAAAACGGATTTACCTTCAGCAGACATGGTGGCCAGCACGATTTGGTTAATTTGGAAGCTCCGGAATGATCACATCTTTAGATCCCAGCCTACCAAAGCTGACTCCATAGTAGATCTAGCCCAAGCACAGGTTCGGGTCTTTTCCAGATGGAACCCGAGCACAGAACAACAAAGACGAAGAAGGCCAAACTTGCCCGAGAACTGGAAAGCGCCGGACTACAACAGCTTCATGCTCAATGTTGACGGCTCTTGGGCGAAGGGAGAAGAGACGAGCTCCGTGGCTGGGATAGTTCGTGACTCGTGAGGCATGCTAATCGACGGCTTTGCGGACGAGATCCACGCCTCATCTCGTCTGCACGCTGAAGCTCTAGCGATTATTCACGGTCTGCAATTTTAGAAACAACAAAAAGGAAGTCATGCGGGAGCAGGTCAGTTCAGGGAAGTCAAGTGGGAAGTGCAAACCGACAGTCAAACACTTGTGGAAGCTATATTGGGCCAGGCTGATGTACCATGGGCTGTATCTAGTCTGCTAAATGAAAGCAAAAATCTTCTATACAGTCTACCCTTCGTTCAAGTATCATATTGCCCAAGAGAAGCCAACCAAGCCGCCGATTGGGTAGTGAAATCACATCGCCTCAAATCCCTATCTCCAAATTGGCTATATGCCCACCCCAACCTCTGTGGAGTATTTTATGTTATGAATCCAATCTATCGTCTACTTGTAATACTTGCTTTATGAATGAATGAATGATCTATTTCAAACCAAAAAAAAAAAAAAAAAGTGATGATTTCAGTCTTCTTCATGTTTGTCCAATTTGGATAGGCAGTGTGAAGGATGATCGAGTTTTAGACAAATGAAATCTTCCATTTCCACATTTTTTTCTAGATTAAATTCGTAGAGAAGTTGCCGTGAACTCGAGTGAAAAACAAGTATGGCTTTCTAGGTCATCTCGAATACTCAAAATTGAAAGTCATCTGTGTATCTCCCAGTCTCAAGCAATCAATCATTAACACGAGGAACAAATATACGTCTATGCCTGAGAAACAATTATTTTGAAAATTCCTGCTCTCGAAATAAGCTGACAGTGGATTGCTCATTATGTACAGAGAAAAGCCCAGTAATTTGGAGAAAACTGCAGTTGTCTGACCTTAATGAACGAGGCTAATATTTTTTTGTATGAACTGCAACGAACCGCAATTTAAAAGACAAAGTTTTTAGATGCTTAACGAACCGCACTTCAAAAGGCGAAGTTTAGGTGCTTCTATAAATATTCAGCGATCGGGAGTATCCTTCCAGAGTAGCAATAACTGAATATCAAGCTTCCTATCATCTTCCAATTCGGATTAAGCTCAGCCGCTGTAAGAAGAGTTATCAATTATGCAACATTGTCAGACGTAATAATTCCAATGTTTTGTAGTTGAAATAGGGAAATATCCTGCGTTAAGCTTTGGGAGCAGGAAACTAGGCTGAGATCCAGTTATTGACAGGGACAATGTCAAGGAAGATCTCTGAAATTATTTTAATATTGAACTTTGGACATATAATAGTTTCAAATCGAATCTCTTTATAAGAAGAGCTTTTGTCTCATGATAGCATGCTCCAGTCCCCTTACAGTTACTATTTAATTATCAAATGATAGATTGATTAACAAAACTGTCCTCAAAACTGATGGCTGATTGGGATAAATAACTAAGACAGAAAGTAAATCACCCAAAAAAAAGTCTACCCAGTGATCACAGTCAATCTCCGTCGGGTAAAATAAAATCTCCATAATTCTCAATTCTCTCACCTTAAAATGGACAATCACATGTGAAAAGTACAAGTCAACCAAGCATGTGACCACGGCCACCGATGAATTGCATGCGCATTGTTGGAATACAAAAGGCAGCAAAAAATTAACAATTGTCCTTGTCGATATAGAAGGCCGCCACATTATATTTCAGTGAGTTGTGTAATTAAATTACTAACAAAACCACGGAAACAAGAAAATAATGAATAAACTACTTGGCATTGGCCTTTTTAACAACAGGAAAAATAATTTCTTAAGTTTTTAGGTTTATCCTATAAATGGTAAGAAAATTTGAGTGTTCTAGGATATTTAAATTTGGGGCGATGCTAACATATCACGGTGTTTATGACATCCAGATTGGCATCGTGAGTCTCAAGTGATTAGCATTCATCGTCGTGGCACCAAACTCATCACCAAACCACGTCATCTGCATCACCACCGTGTCTTGCCAACTGTGCCTCCCGTCACCAAGCCATGCCACTTGGCCGTCTTTCATGCCGCCACCAGCCCCATTCTGTGGCATCAACAAGCCTTGCCTTCAACCGGATGTAATCGGTGATGGGTAGAACGCAGCAAGAGTCAAACTAGTAACGTGGCTTTAAGATGGACAGATTAGAGGATTAATCAGCAGAAAGGGACACTAGGCTGAAGAGCACTCTTCCATCTGGCACGTAATCCTATTGATCAAACTTAGATTAAGCGGTGGAGACCGCATATTAAGCAAGCAACGAGCAACCGTCTACTATTCTACACCAAACACCCTCTTCGTCCTCTCCAACTTGTGCAGAGACCTTCTGTCTTGCGCGCACAACCGTGGTGTTTCACGCGGTCCAACTGCCCAACAACGCCCTCCGTCTCGCCAACACCCCCCCCCCACCCACCCAAAAAAAAAAAAAAAAAGAAAAAAGAAACAACTTTTCCCCCACGCATCGTGCCCCTAGCCGCTCCACGTCCCGGTTCGTCTCGAAGCACTGGGCGAACAGCAAAGGGCCGAGGACTCCGCAGCACCACCGCACGACACCAGCCGCTCCTAGAAGTTCAAGGCAAGTAAATTCCTTTCCATTTGTGCTATGTAGGTTGACTTTTGTATAACGGGGCCAATTTCCCGAGTTTTAGTTGTCTCGTTTGATTTTGCGCTTAGTTGTATTAGTCGACAGTTTCAAAGAATGTGCATTGCAAGTATTGTCGAAATTTTAGTTCATTGAATCTATTCATGTGCTGTTGAAATGCTAGATATTTGATATTTTCGCTGGTTTGCGCTTAAATAGCACAAATTGTGTACGAATCCGAGGTTACAGCTATTTTCTGGTTGGTTTACTGCAGATACTGATTTTGCCAATTTTGTGCCGGTTTGTGTGGTATGGATTTGGTGAGACTTTCTTCGCGAAATTGCTTGTTATACCTTGTTTTACGACATACCTTAAATTTGGATGTTTTGGACTGCGTACGTGTATAATATATTTGACAAACTACGTGAGTCCGAATATGTCTTCGTAAACAATTACCAGACCTTTACTTGATTTCTATTTTCTACAGAATTTTTGACAAAAGGTTTGGACTGGTATCCCCATGAAAGTTTCAGATCATATCTTAAACTATAACGTGAAATTTTTTCATGATTTTTGGAGCTCAATTAGGCATCCAAAATGCTCATTCTCGAATCTGTTGCATCCTGAAAATTTATACTGTTCTGAAGTATATAAAATTATTATGACTCGTACAAGTTGAACCAGTTATTGAGTTCTTCATAAAAAAGGTTCCTTGGAGATTCATTCACATTGTGTCAAAGTTCCTTGATTTTTGGAATTAATTTGCTTGGCGAATATCCTTGATTTCTACAAATGGGCGAGCTTCCTTTTTTTTTTTTCTTTTTTTTTTTTGGTCAAATTTAGCTAAACTCCCTTTTGTAGCCCCGTCTTTTTTGAATTGGTAATGCCAACTAAATGTTTCTATCACTTCTCTAGGTTATAAAACTTAGTTAATGATGGACACTGAACTGTTCTTGTACATTAACTCAATGGATGGCATGTTTAAATTGAATTATTGAATTGTTGCACCATGGGATGAGACGAGTGTGTGATTTTGGAATGCCATCGATCCTTGAGACAACAGTGCCTTGGGTGATAATAGAGATGCTCAGAAGGGTAACTAGGGGGCGTAACATAGTTCCCCCAGATGTCCTTGCAATACTGGATTGGTGCGAGATGCTTCGGGGTAACAGGGTTCCCCAAAAGTTGGTGGCGGCTAATTCATAGCAAATATGATCATTAACATTTTTAGATTTCATATGAGGTTTAATGGTTTACTGGTTTCAGAGGAAATGTTTTTCACCTGCCATTTTGATTTTGAAAAAAGTTTTCAGGCAAGTTGATTTCAAAACAGTCTTCTACATTTCATGTCTAAACTTCCTCACATTTGTCGTCATTGACAAATGTAGTATGGATTATTTGGTAGTTTGCTTGTTGAGTTTAGGCTCACTCTCAGTGGATTATTATTTTTCAAATCAATAGACATGTCACTATTACTTGCATTCCACATGATCCTCTATGGTGCCCTGACGGACTTCACATGGCACCGGACTAAGTTGCGTGACCCCGACTTTTCCAACGTCACCTTCATCCGTGTCAGCACAATACTGACACTTGATGCTGGTCTACCATCCGGCTTGGTGTTGATCAGGTTCATAGTCGTCTATGCCTGAATCGGTGAGTGTTTGGTTGGACCACTCCTACTCCTGAACGACGATGATGATAGAGACAGTGGGGTCAATAGTATGAGGGCTAGAGGATGAGAATAGCATTTTTGGAAGACCAGGCAGTTTGGATGAGATAGGCTATCTTGTAGATATATGGTATCACGAGTGGAGTGGTACAATTGATGGAATTTTGGTACAGTCCAGAGTAGGAGTATTTTAGTTAATCCCTAATGTACTTGACATAGGTCACCCAAAAAGTATCTAAAACTAAAGGAAATGGATTGCCTTGGTTTTTATTCCTACTTGAATTTTGTAAGTCGTGGGTGATTATTGGTCTATATACGTTTTTGTGTGCCTAACAAGTGGAAATATTTAGATAGCCATGTTAGCCATGACATGCTGAGGACGTCACAATGTGACCGTCTGATAGTCAGTGGACGGCCACATAAGTCATCTTTCTCCAGCGCAACCGTGTGGAAATTACCAAGCAAAACACGAATATTTCTCCCTCTTATGGAAAATGTGTGGCAAGGTTCACCGTCGATTTTCCAAGTTAATGGTACGATTAGCCAATCACAGTAGAGCGAGAGGAATATAGGAGGAAAGGATACGATTGTGCAAATCAAATGCACATATGTCATAATAGACATGTGACTAGCATCAAGCACGCTATGAGAAGAAGACTAATACACCGAAAGTTAACTCTAAAAGGCAAAAAGAGAAGGCATTTTTTCTAGAAGAGGAAACGGGTGAAGAATGAGACGATTATGTTTTTAGTGGGGCAAGCGAGCGCATAAACGGTGGATGTGGATAGAATCAAAGACAGTTTAATTTTTTCTTATTAAGGATGGTTTCGGAAGGAATAAAAAGCGAGATAAAACAAGATTTTGACTTGAATGTCTCCATGAATGTTAAGTTAGCTGCTAGCCGTTGGCTGGAGAGCAACGCCCAAAGGATGGGGTAGCCCACTCGTCCACGTCCTTTTCATCCAGAAAAAAGGCCTTAAACCTATTATATTTTTATCAATTCAGTCTCAAACCTTTTAATTTACCAAATTGAGTCCTATTTTTTTTTTAAATAATTTTTCAATCGAATCCATCAAGCCAATTTAACCAAAAATCGCGATATGGATACTTGATTATCTTTTTGTGGTACAGTCGACGTTAAAGTAGATTAATTTTAATAATATTTTAATTTTTTTATTTTTTTTTCTTTTATTTTTCCTTTTTTTTTTAACTCTCGCCTAATGACTGGCCACAAGCGTCACCCTTTGGCTGGAAAGGGATGTGATGCTCTTGCATCACCCATGCCAAGTGAGGGTGTTGCGGTCCTTGCCCAAACCAGGTGAGGGTATATCGTTGGCGAGCATGTTGTGGTCTTGGCTGACAAAGGGTAAGTGTCGTGACCCTCACTTGGATCTAGGTGAGGGCAATGCCCTCACATGTGACTAGTGAGGGCGTGGGGGCCCTTGCCTATGACTAGCTAGGGTAGTGATGCCCTCACCTAGGGAGGCCTAGCCTACGGCTATTCAAAAAGAAAAGAATAATTCGAATATTAAAATATCACAAAAAATTGTTCACGTCAACATTAATTGTACCATATAAAATGCTTGCATTACGTTAGTGATTTTCAATCAAGATTGACCAAATGAGCTCAATTGACAATATATGAAAAATGTTTAAATTTTTATTGGTAAAATTGAAATATTTATGATTGAATTAGTAAAAGAATAATAGGTTTAGGACTTTTTGAACAATTTTATATGTCTATCAGCTTTTGCCTCTATAATTGTGTTCCACATATGTCCCTCCATTATATTAGAAGGATGCGCCATTCGATGGGGCATTGTTCCACTGCTGTTTTGTTGTTGCACATATTCCTGACGAAGAAATACACATTGAGGAAGTCGTTCTCTTCTTGCCATACCTGCCTTTGGAATTTTTTGGCTAGTCTAAAAGCATGAAAATTCTCCATACGAAAATTCTTGACTACACATACGCATTCGTGTATCTAGGGGCATAGAATTTCGGACATGCCTTGCCTCACGGGATTTTTTTTTTTTTTTTTTTAATTTTCCGGAGCCAAATCAATATGGATTGAATCAATTGCAACAATTGGTCATGCGAGTCCTACGCGATGTCCATTTATGTATCTCATATGATCAATAATTATGATTGTATTCACTCATAAAAAGGTTCAGGGAGGGATATTTTTAGGCGAATCCACTCAAAAGATCGGCAAATCTCTTAGTCTTGTTCGATCACTAGCCCATGATCAGGGATATCTAGGTGGTGAATAAATCTATTGTCAATTTGGCCGAATCTGGTCAGAAGGTCCCTTATCAAGAGTTTGACATGATTCCGCATCTTTAGTAACAGAAGAATATTTTTTTTATTTTTTGAGGATTAGCACATAATTACTCCTCTTTCTTAGAGAGCCGATGCTAATCGTCGGAGGCTAATCTTGGCTTTTAAGGTGAAACGCATAATGGTCCGTGTCATGTGCATCCTTCGCTTAAAAATCCTGCAGCTTCTTCTGGGGTACATCGTGTTGATACAGTGCCGGCAACCAAAAAAATCATTTACACTAAAACTTCGTGAATAACGTAAAGGACGAAGTAATTTATAACACATGATAGGCTTGTAAAATTACATTATTTTAATCGTAACATTGACTTAATCTGGTACAATGAATTAGGTAATGACTTCTTCATCTGGAAAAAATTTAAATAGTCTCGCATGTAAAACTCCTGAGTGATAGATACGCTCAAAATAGACAAATCCACGATGCCTTCTACTCGTGCTCCCAAATTTTTCTGCCTTAATGCTAATGAATATACTTTGTATCTTATACATTTCCAGCTTCACAAGGATTCTTCTCAGAGCAAAAGTAGCGAACTGCTCCAATCAGCTCTTCTTCTTGCTTAATCAGTCTTTGATCAAGAAACGAATGTCCTCCATTTGGCTCATTTGGGGACAAAAACTGTGCGTGTTGCCTGGGTGAAAGGGACCCGGTATGAGATCATCAATGCGCGTAATTAGAACTTAACTTGGAAAACCGATTCATCAAAGTGATGTATTCATCTAATCGGGTGATGAAAGTAGTCGCTTTTGGATTAACTTGACATTCCGCAAGATATTTATGCTTAGAGTTTACTGATTATAGCAGCTATAATGAATCCAAGTGCTTCTTGATTTGAGCTCATAAGCAGTTATAATGGAGTCGAATTTCTCAATCGGAGCTCTTAAATGCTCGTAGCTGATTGTATAAAATAAGTGAAAGTATTTGAGCTTCGCATAAGATGGTTATAACCCGTCTTGTGTGCCATTTAAAGTTAATGAATGAGAAGTTTTATGATTGTCATGAGTTAACCATGCACACATAATATCATAGCGCCACTATTTGTGGTAATTTTTTTTCCTACAAGCGATATATGCACGAAAGAAGTGCGTCAAGTACCATGAGACTCAATTATTACCAAATATAACAAAAAAGAAGTACTATTTTAACTCTAGTGTCAAGTGAAATATGCAAAGTCCCTACCCAAATTGGCATTACATGCGTTCAATGCATACGGGCCCTTCGAATTAGAGAGACACTCTTTAGATTCATCGGATTCAGAACCTCGTACACGGTGGGGAGATAACGTGCATTGCGGGGATGCAATTCGAATTGTCGTGCACGAAGCGTCAGTCACCCGTACATTTTGTCCCCTAATACCTCCTCTCTTCCCATTTTTCTCTATAAATCGACCCCTGCTCACAATCCTTTCGGCTTAAAAAAAAGAAAAAAGAACTTAGGACACTCCAAAACAGGAACTTGCGGAACCATGCCGCCGTCGGACCCGAACGAGACCAACTGGATCGTCCAAATCAGCGAGAGCCTCAAGTGCATGCCCACCGACGAGCAACAGTACTGGAAGAAGCGGTCCATCTACAGGGTCCCCGCCTGTGTCACCGACCTCAACCGCAAGGCCTTCCAGCCGCAGGCTGTCTCCTTCGGCCCCTATCACCACGGCAAGAACCACCTCCGCACCATGGAGGACCACAAGCATCGCGCGCTTCTCCACTTCCTCAGACGGTCTGGGAAGCCTCTCGATCCCTTCCTCAAGTCCCTGAGGGAAGTGGCCCGAGACCTCGAGGAGAGCTATGACACACTGGACCTGGAGTGGAAGGAGGGCGGCAGTGATGGCGAGGCAAACCGGTTCCTGAAGGTGATGATCACTGACGGATGCTTCATGCTTGAGATCCTGAGGAGCGCGACACAGGTGGTGGATGACTATGAGCCTGACGACCCCATATTGTACACCCACAGGATGCTTTCCATAATGCCATACATATGACCAGACATGCTGATGCTAGAGAATCAGCTGCCAATGCTTGTGCTGGATCGGCTGGTCGCCGTCGAGAGTGATGGCAAGGAGGTTAGTTTCTTAGATTTTGCTTTGACAGATTCACCTAACAGTAAATCTTGATGATCACAGATGGACTTTCTGCCCCTCACGTGGGATCCATCAAATTGAATACTCCAAACCTGTTTGATGCAATATTCAAGATCAACTGAGAATTTGATTACTAAATCTATCACCATTATCGGAAGCAACAACTTGTTCTTTTCTTTCTTTTTTTCGCTTAAACTCAATTACAACTGATACGACCGCCATCTCACGCTCAAATGCACTGACTTCACACCAACAACTTAGGATGACGAATACGTCAACAGGCTCATCCTCAATTACTGCTCCACTGGCAAGCGCACGGTGAGGATAGGCAAATGCCTGCACGTCCTGGACGTTGTCAGGAAGAGCCTACTACTTCATGAGAAGCTGAAGCTGGACAAGGTGGGGTGCGAGGGCCTTCTGTTAGTCCAGTCGGCCACTGAGCTCAAGGAGCATGGTATCCAGCTCAAGAAGAGCAAGACTGGCAGCCTCACGGACATCTCCTTTGCCGGCGGGGTCCTGAGGCTCCCTGAAATTGTGGTGGAAGAAGCAACCGAGTCCATGTTCCTCAACCTCATTGCATTCGAGCGCTTCCACATCGGGACCGGGAAGGAGGTCACGTCCTACATCTACTTCATGGACTACATCATCACCAATGAGTGTGACGTTGCGCTTCTCCACAGCTTGGGCATAGTCCTGAATCTCCTGGGGAGCGACAAGGAGACTACCGAGCTGTTCCCTTTGCTGGCCAAGTACACAACAATTGAACCCAACAGCAGCCTCATTGCCGTGTGCAATGAGGTCAGCGAGTACTGCAACAAGCCCTGGAACAAGTGGAGGGCTAATCTCATCCAGACCTACTTCAGGAGTCCTTGGGCTTTATTGTCACTCATCGGGGCTATCTTCCTCTTCGCACTCACTATAATTCAGACCGTATGTACCATGCTCGGCGATTGAACCCACAATTTGCCACTCTGTACAATAATTTTCCCTTTTCAGCATGTTCATTTCCCTCTTTAAGTGTACGGAATGATGGACATTTGGCTGTTTATTTATCACTATCAAATAATGATTCTCTTGTTTCAGTCTTCTTCATTTTGTCCTTGTTCGAAATTGTGATCTATTTTCCAAATTCTCTAGATCTCTCCTCAACTATGGCAAGAGGT
Source organism: Eucalyptus lansdowneana (assembly GCA_017140395.1). Lineage (NCBI taxonomy): Eukaryota > Viridiplantae > Streptophyta > Magnoliopsida > Myrtales > Myrtaceae > Eucalyptus > Eucalyptus lansdowneana. The sequence continues at coordinate 24,579,170 of CM029492.1, forward strand.
GGCTAGCTTAATCTTGAAGAAAATCGTAGGGGGAGGACAGCTCGAGCAAGTTGTCTAGAATTATTGAGAATGGCGGTGGCTGAAGAAAAACATGATCGTGGGAATGCACGCAAGAATTAGCAAAATAAATAGTAAGCAGAAGCCAAGTTGGAGAAGACTTAGGTGGGAAATATTGAAAAGAAGTCAAAAAGACTTGAGGCATCCACCGGAAGAAGGAAGTTGCTTCACCAATCTAAAAAAAAAGTGGCTCTATTATTAGTAAAAAAATCTTGTAAACTAAGTCACGAGTTGTAGCATGTAAGTCGGTTAAAGAGGCTATAAATACAGCCTTCGTATGCTAGGTTTTGTGCGTGGGGAGTGAGCTTAAAATACATATACTATGCTCCTCCACCAACACCTCTTCCAACTATGTTTGTAATACCATTTAGTGAGACTATTCTTGTTTCCTAAACCTTGTTTATAACCTATCCTCGTCCATTCCTCTAAATCAACTAGACGATAAACGTATACGCTTGCACAAAGGCTTCAGCTTATACCAGCGGTCCTTTTGTGCTAATCTCATCCAGACCTACTTCAGGAGTCCTTGGGCTTTATCGTCTCTCGTCGCGGTCATCTTCCCCTTCGCACTCACTGTATTTCAGACCGTATATGCCGTGCTCAGCTACAAAAGTTGAACCCAGCCTTTGCCTTTCTGTACAATAATTTTCCCTTTACAGTCATGTTCATTTTCCTCTTTAAATGTGCCGAATGATGGACGTCTGGCTGTTTATTTATCTTTACCAAAAGAAGATTCGCTTGTTTCAATCTTCTTCATGTTTATCCAATTGTGAGAAGGATGATCGATTTTAGGCGAATGAAATCTTCCATTGCACCATTTTCTTCTTTATTAAAATTTTAACAAGTTGCAGGGAAATTAAGTGAACAACAAATATGGCCTTCAAAGTCATCTCTCTTCCCCCATCGGCTTCAAATTTCGAAGTCGTCTATATATTTTCCGGTCGTCAAGCAATCAATTATTAACACAGAGAGCAAACACACTTTTATGATTGAGAAAGAAATAATTAGAAACTTTTAGCATCCTCCCGGAAATAGAAAGAGCGAAAGATATTCACGGTTCTAAACCGCCATTATAGAATCCTAGATCAAAATAAGCTGACAGCAAACTATTAATTATGGCCTTCAACCAAAAAAAAAAAAAATTGTTAATTATGTACATGGAATGTTAAGATTATGTCTCTAGTTTAAGCAGGTTTTCCAGTTTGAAAGGTTTGAACAATCGCTATTATTGACACTTAAATTTTGATGACCTAATTAGGCATTCATTGTATAGAAAAATTAGGGATCAATCTGACTCCAAAACAAAATATTAATTAAATTGCATATAGGTATTGAAGTATTTTAATTAAGCCCTATATAATATTGCATTAATGGACTAAAGCAAGGGGGTTCTAAGCTTAATTGAATTATTTGAACTAAGCTCGGGACAATGAAATTCAGTTGTCTTAGGTAAGCACATCTCGATATTCTCAATCAAAATACATGGAAGCTCCAAATAGTAATGTTGGTGAGAGGTCCACCTTAGATATATGTAAAAATAAATGGATAGGCCAAAAATCAGTAAATGAAATCTTTAAATTTAAGGTAAGAGATACAAACAAATTACGTGAAAGACAAGCACAAAATAAACATGCATGACAAATGTATGAATAAATGCACTATCTTCTTATCATGATATGCCAGTGGAAACCATTAACAACATTGCATAAAATTATTTACTAAAATACAAATAGATGGCATATTATTTCACGATGCATAGATATCGCGTAGTAGCTCACCAATATACAATGGTGAGTTCTAATTCATATTTGTCACTATTTAGGACCCATCTCAACTCACGAGGCATCTTGATTAATGAGTCATCGTCACCACCAACATACGGCGGAACAAAATCATACCTACCCATTTGCCACAACTCTTAGCCATCCATAAGTGTCCTCTACATCAACAATGATATAAACACTGTTGTACATTCGAATGATGATGACCATTTCTTAACATCGTACCAGAGGTTACACAAGCCATATCATCATAGGATTTCATCTCCTCTAAACCTTGTAGAGAACCGTCTCAAACGGTAGAATATCTGACTAACTCTATAGTCTCATACACAACTCATACAAGGGAAATCTCTCTATGGCAATTACGTTGTTGCGAAGGTTTTTTTTATCATGTGGCATCAATGGCATACAAATCATTGAAACATAACAATTTCTATATGCATCTAAATAATTTGTTCTTTCTCATGCAATAATAATTTCATGCGCTTGACCACATGTATCCTCACTCTTTTCTTGCTGACATCCTCGTTTAATTAGAAGCCATAGGTAGGTATTGGTAACTTAGGAATCGATACTTACCAATCGACAGCTCAAGATGAATACTTAAGAACCAACAATTTTAAAATCGACATCTTAGTCCACAAATTGACAATCTTAGAACTAGACAATTTAGGTTCAAATCGATAATTTGAAATGGGCAACTTTGGTCAGAAGTCCACTTCTTCATAATCAACTACCTGAAGTTTGACACATAGAAATTGATAACTTTTGGATAATCAATCAGTTACTTAACAATCAATAAGTTTTAGAAAGTTCATTGGATGATCAAAATCTGCAAAAAGACTAGAATCGGTAAACTAGTCAGAGAACTGACAATTGGTCAAGAACAGTGATTTATTAGTCGATGACTTTCAAAATTGGAAGTTTGCTTAGAAATTGATTGAATGACCAAAATCGATAATAACGTTCAAACTTGGTTAACAATCATCAATCGATCAAATAAAAAGTACTAAATAAATAAACCTAACTTAGTCCTTAGAGTTTCACTTATCTTGAATGAAGACTTGGATAACTCAAAGCCATAACTACCTTCAAGGCAAAATAAACAAAAACAAATATTAATAATTCTCAATCTTTTAACAAAACAAGTTTAATAGAAGAGTGTAATGCCCAAAAAATTCACGTTGTAAACTCTTGAAAGATAGAATTTTGAAGCTTCAACAACACAAGTATGGAATCCTTGCTTTTGCTCAAAAGGATGGAAAATGATAATAGAAGAAGAAGTAAAGGGTAGTCTCTTTTTCTTCACAAGAACAAATGTGAATTGTTTTTTGAGCTTAGTTATTTCTGAAGGCTTCAAACGATCAAGAGAGGGTATCCTTGGAACTTACATGAGTTACAAAGGGATAAGAATGTTTAATTAAAGTTAAAGGCAATGATCACGTTGGGTTAAAAACACTAGGTTGAAATTGAGTAAGAGGTGTTCCAACTAGAAACAAACAAATGGCTCAATTATATGGTTCCAAAGTATATATTTTAACAGGTTACCAAGGGCGCGTTTGGTAACGATTCTGTTCCGGGGAGTTGATTCTGACTAGAAATGATTATTTTTGATTCCGTTCCCGGGAATTGATTCTGAGTAAAAAAACGCGTTTGATAACTGTCCAAAATTCTTGATTCTGGAATAGAATTGCGTTGATACCATGCTAATTGATTATGTTCAAAATTAATTTCTTTTGATTTTTAAATAATTTTTTCTTTTACTTTTTTTTCCCCTTTTTCCTATTCTTCTTCTTCTTCTTCTTCATGTGGCCGGTCGCCGGAACGACGACGGGCCGGGACGAGGGCCAGCGACGCTTATCGGAGCATCGCTGGCCCTCGGCGAGGTTGGCCCTCGTCGGCCGAGCCTCGTTGGTAGTTGGGCGAGGCCGAGCCTTGCCGGTGGCTAGGCCGGCCTCACCCAACCTGGCCATCAACGGGGCTGGGTGAGCCTTATCGGTGGCCAGGCGAGCCTCGTTGGCAGCTGGGCGAGGCTTGCCCAGCCACCAGCAATGCTCGACCTTGCTTGATCTGGCGAGACCGAGCCTTGCCTAGCTGCCGACGAGGCTTGCCTGGCCACCGGCGAGGCTCGCCTAGCCCCACTGGTGGCCAGGCCGGCCTCGCCAGATCTGGCGAGGTCGAGCCTCACCAGTGGCTGGGCTTGCCTCCAGCGAGCTCGCCGGACCTCACCCTGGCCTGGTGATCCTTCGGCGAGCTTTCCGGACCGGTGACCGGTGGCGGCAGGTGGCGGCGGACGGTGGTGGGCGGTGGCGGATGGCAATCGCGGGATGACGGAAGGGAAGAATGAGAGTTTCGCTGTTTTGATTCTCGGACAAAGAATCATATATTTTTTTTATTCTCAATTCTCTTCCCAATCTATTCCCGGGAACAAAAATTTTACCAAACGCGATTTTCATCCCAAACTGATTCTAGGAACAAAAAATCGAATCGAGAACTTTGTTTGGCATGTTGCCAAATATGCCCTAAGATATCTAGTATTTTAGTATATAAATAAAAAAATTAGTGTCAATTCTAAAATATTTTGAACCAACTTCTAGCATGCTACTTTTGCAATACATAATCTCGAAGCGTATCGTTCTTCAAGAATAATTATTGCGGCACTTGTTTTATCGCCACTCTATATAATTAACTTATGCACAATTGTCTATTAATTTAATCTTAATGGAATGCCTTTCCAAAAATTACAGTCATGAAAAATATATATTGAATGCTCTTTACCCAAAAAAAAAAAAATATATATTGAATGGTCTGCGCACTACAACATTTTAATCTAATTGGAATTTTGCACATGTGACATTTATCGCCTCTCTTCCTACGCATTATTGATTGACGTAGGAATTTCCGAATGTCGCAAGCTCTCTCTCTCTCTCTCTCTCTCTCTCTCTGTTTTTATATATCATCAGATCTTAAACGCTTTTATGATGACATACGATAATTTGATTTTAAATCTGCATGGACAAGTATTTCAATCAAAAGATTCCGTTTTTCCTTAAGACTCATTATATGCTGATGATTCAAAGGTTTGACTGTATAAATCAAGCATATTAGAGGACTTAATTGCATTAAAAATTTTGAAAAGTGGAATTGAAAAATTGTATTAGTAAGAGCACTACATTAGTCATTACCTAATATGAATTTGGAAAATAGTGGGAGTTGAATTTGGTAAAGCTCTTTAAGCACTATTTTTGGTAATTGGTGTTATGAAGATAAAGAAGAATAAAGAAACGGAAAATATCAAAATGGACCATCGATGGGCCTAAAAAGTTTTCGGAGGGTTTAGCTTGTATTTCTAGTAGAGCAGCCCAACCCTATTTAAGAATCAATAAAAGTTGGCTCAAGTTGGAGGTAACCGAGGATGCATTCGATAAGTACTCTGTTTTCAAGGACAATTTTTGCTTAAAAATAGTTTTTTTTTCTTTATTTGTTCTCTAAATGAGTTTCTAAACATTTAAAAGCATTTAGTAATTGTACAAAATTTCTATTTTCAAAATAGAAATGTATTTGATACGACTTTTAAATTTTTCTGTGACTTAAATCTTCTTTTAATTTTTTAAAATAATTTTATTACATGTTTCTCCTTTTGTCTCTTTTTCTTTTCTTTCTTCTTCTTCCTTTAGCTAGTCACCAGCCTTGGTCATGGTTGGTGATCAACCAAATGAGAGTTGGCGACATTGCCAGTCTCGAGGGAGCCTTGCCGGACCTCATTGGGCCCGTCATCGGCCATTGCCTGGCTATCATTTGGCTAGGGGAAGAAGAAGAGGAAGAGAAAAGGATAGAAAAGAAAAGAGAAAAAAAGAAAATGGTTTGGGCTTGATTCTTGAGGTGTTCTCAAGAACAAAGATGTAATTTTTTGTTTTTTTAACTTCTTGATTCCATTCCAAATTTATTCTCATAAACAAATTTTTGTCGAGAATAAAAGCTTTATCAAACAAATTTCCGTTCTTTTTTTATTCTGAAAAATAAAAAAGAACAAAAAAAGTACTTGATTGATCGGTTATCAAATAAGCCCCAAAATGCACATTTGGGCAGGCTTGTCCAATCCTTTCCAAATGACAAGAATGCTCTATCACGTACAATGCTCCCCTCAAGATCATAATAAATCTCAAGTTGATCTATACAAATGAGGCATATATTAAATTTGAAACGCCAAGAGAAACACTGTAGGAATAAAAGATTTTACCTGTTTTGTCTAAAATTGTGGAAACTTACGTGAGGGATTAAACCGATTGCTAGGATGGTGCATATAACTCTCTTGCAATGTGGCACTTATGCTTCGTAACAAGCTCTTTCAAGCTTTACCAACCACAACCTGATTTCTCATTTATGGGATAAACATACTACAAGCATCATAATTTTCATGCAGTATTTGCTTGAAAACTACAATTTGTTTTTCCAATCATTCAAGTACCATCTAAATAATGTTCATTTAAGTGTTCTAACTTTAATTTGATCATTTGAGTGTCCTAAATTTTTGTAAAACTTTCATGAAAAGTGTTATGTTATGTCAAATTTCCAACACTAGTAGTGAACGTCTTTAGAAAAATATGAAATTTTGATATCCTCCAAACCCAAAACTGACCTCTGCTTTCATTATTAGAAACATCGTCCAGCTATCATAAGCCCCAAGAAAATAGAAGTAGGATATATGACAACAATTATTACCCAACAGCTCGGCACGCGCTCGGCATCTGATATGACCCACAAGTCAATTTTCAGCGGTTGAAAAAGTTAACATGCATGTTGGGGAATCAAGGACTTTTTAATCTTTTTAGCGAAAAAAAGACCTTGTTATCTGCCAGCTATATGATTGCGACTGAGAGAGAGAGAGAGAGAGAGAGAGAGAGATAGAGAGATTTGCTGAAAGAAAAGGGAAAATGAAAAGAACAAAAGAAAATGGAGGAAAAGTTGCTTTGAGAAAAATTTAAAAACTATCATACTTCTTATCACCAAAAATGTCTTATAAATTTCGGAATTTCACTTTCACTCAGAAGTAGATAGGAAGGAAATAATAGGTTGAAGAGGAAAATTTGGTTATAGAACAAAAGGAGCATCAACCCACTTTAAGATTTAATAACAGCTAGCTAGGATGATTAAGGTAATCAAGAGTAGATTTACATAAGCTTGTCGAGTTCTTTCGAAATAACATAAATTCTTATTTTATTATGAGAAAAAAATCAGATGGAGCTGGACCTTCACGTGAGGTACACTTTATTCAATTCGTTGATCACCATGTGCCCAAATGGCAACCTACTTTCATTTGGACAATCTTTATGCTATCTCTCTCTCTCTCGTGACAAATCTTTATGCTATGTCTAAGGACAATTCAAATCCTGCATAAACTTAATATTTTTGGAGCCAGAGTCTCTTTGGAAAAAAATGTTGCATTCTACCTCCTTTAAGCGGGGTCTATTTGCCTGTCAGATACTTAGGCCGGCCGTTGGTTTCAGGCATGCTTTAACGTTGATAATTGCAAAGTGCTTAGTAATAAGGCATTTTAATACTGCAGATTTAAATCACTAACAGTCCATTTGGTTGCGGTAATGGAATAAGACTGTAACGTAACAGCGAGAATGCCCATTCTCCACCTAATGTAATAGCGGCATTTTGGCTACACTTTCTAGCAGTTAGAAACTGCACACGCCACACAATTGAATCGAGCGCATATGGCACGTTTTTCACCTCTTAGCATCGTTTGGTTTGGAAATCATGTGCCACAATATCAGATCAAATAGACTCAACCACCTTTTCTAATGCCAAAGAGCTGCAAAATCTGAAGATTGAAAAATGGGAGCAACTTGGTTATAATCAATGATCCACAAAACATTATGATGGTTTTATTAGTGATGGGCTTAAGGCCTGTCCGCCCATGTTGGGCCTAAAAGCCGGCCCACAGGAATAGGGCCCATGGATGGAGGGAGGTATAAAAGGGAGGAGAGAGAGAGAGAGAGAAGACACCCATTGGAATCAGAACGTACGTACGTCCTCTCCCTCTCTCACTCTCTCCCAAAAGGAAAAACAGTAAAGCACAAGGCAATTTTTTCCTTCCCTTCAAGGCGAATTGGCGTCATCGGATCGAATAGGACCGAATTCTCTTCCTCTTATCGGCGTTGGTGTCTAATCTGTGGCTAACAAGGTACGCTCGAATCCGTGGTGTGCTTTAGGATCAGTGATATGTGATTTTCTCGGGCTTCGCTTCCGCATTCGTTTTAGGGGTTCGATTTAGTGTCGAATCCGGTTTTCGATGATCCGTTATTCCCAACATTGGTATTAGAGCCCTAGTTCACGTTTTCCAGACCTGTTTGATGTTTTTTGATTGATTTTTCGCAAAAGTAATTCGGCCATACGAATCGGGGCGAGAAATCTCGACACCCGAGCGTTGTTCGGCCATTTTTCCAAGTTTTCATAAGTCAAAATCGAATTCTGATGGCATAGGGAGAAAGGAGTCATTGAGACGAGTTCGGCGACATGTCGCGTGCCGCCGGAGACGCCACACGCGCCCACACGCGCGGCCAGCGCGTGCGCCACACGCGCCGGTTGATGAACCGGCACGTGCACGCCGGCGGCGGCGAACTAGCATGCGCCGGTCGGCGAACCAGCGCGTGCTGACGTCACGCGCTGACGTCACCGTGATGTCACCCAATGGTCGGTAACCGCTGGGATGACGTCATCGCCGACGATCGTTGGCCGGCAGGTGACCGGCCGGCGACCCGACCCGATGGAGACCCGACTCGACCCGACCCGCGGACGCCTGGCACATGTGCGGCATGTGCCGGCTGACGTTTGCGTGACGTCAGCCCACGCACGCGCGGGCACGTGCGGTCAGTTCATCCGACTCGGTCCAATTGGTCCGACCAGCTTGACCGGTCCATCCGGTCCGACCGGTCTGGCGACCGATGACCGTTGACCATTGACCACCGTTGACCGTTGACCGTTAACCAAAAAAAAAAAAGGAAAAGAATGTGTTTCGTTTTTCAATTAATTCTATGTGGATTATATGTAATCCCTTATTTGTTCTGCATTTGTTGCAGGAACAATGCCTCCCCTGAGGTTGCACACACCTATTCGCGCAGTTTCCGATGAACAAAAGGAAATGCTGTCTAAGTTGATAGCTGAGCTGACTGATCATCGATGAGAGAGTGGTGACTTAATTGATCATGTCCTTGAAGTCAACGGGAAAATTCAAAAGGTCATATGGAATGGTCGTCCTATGCCACAGTTAGAGATGGTGCGATTTTTCATGAACACTCTTCCACCTGAATGACAAGATGTGTTGAATCGCATATGGGATGTCAACAGAGCTGCTTCATATATGAAAATGGTGATGAATTTTGTAAATGAATATTACTGTATTGTTACAAGGGAAAAGATCAAGAAATTGAACAAAAGAGGATATTTCCCAGTTCGTGTGTTGACTTGGTGTTAGTTGTATTGGCTGATCTTAGTTAAATGTGCTTTGTGGACATCTTGTGTATTGTTTACTACCTAATTGTTGTTGATGTAGCAACCTATATATTGGTTGTATTAGTTGAAAGCATTATTGTTTTATTGGATGTCAATTATCTGTTATTTTATGTTATTGCTGGTTGCTATGGGTAATTAGCTGTGGGTAGTTTTAGAAGTTTTTGTAGCTTCATAGAATTGATTTTGCATGAGATAATCATATTAATGATAGTTCTAAGTTAGGATTTTTGGAGGATGATTGGAAACGTAATGACCTTTTGATTCTGAAGCCTTGAAATTATTCATTAATATGATGGGTGTATGTAAAAAGGGATGCATAAATGATAGGCATTAATAATTCGTGCATATTTGTCTGATGTGTTCAGATCAATGGCTTCAGCCACAAAGAGCATACTTGTCGAGCTGAACAAAGGTGAAAAGCTCAATGGTGACAACTATGAAATTTGGCAAATGAAAATCCAGTATGTGCTGGAAGAGCAAGAAGCACTTGAGGCTCTTAACCTGACTATGGTAGAACCTGAAGAAGGAAACACTGCACAGCACATGAGAGATAAGGAAGCTTTTGCTTCATGGAAAAGCAAGAACTCTCTTGCTCGCATTACATTGCTGAGCAGCATGGGCAATGACGTTATGCGAGAGTTTAGGCGTTTTGACAATGCCAAAGAAATGTGGGAAGCATTGGCGGCAAAATTTGGTCATACTTTGGTGACCAGACTAAGGCAGCTCACTATCAGGTTTGACTCTTATAAGAAATCTCATGATTAGACCATGAAGCAACATCTTAGAAAGATGTTAAACATGATAAATGAGCTGAAAGATGTTGGCCATGTCCTGACAGATGAGCAGCAAGTGCAAGCAGTGATTCGTTCCTTGCCTGAGAGTTGGGAGCATATGAAGGTGCACCTAACCCATAATGATAATATCAAAACTTTCGGGGATGCAATGCGTCATCTTGAGCTGGAAGAGGACCGCCTCTTGGCGGCTAAGCTGAATGTTGAATTCTATCATGCTAGTTCTAGCTCAAATGGAGCTTCGAGCTCCAAGCGCAAGCGCCCTAATTGGTTTGATAAAGGGAAAGGCAAGGAAGAAGCAGGTCCTTCAGAAAAGAAACCCAAGTTTAACCAACATGAAAAAGGAAAGCGTCCTCGCATGAAGAAGCTTGCAAGGGTGAAATACTACAACTGTGACAAGAAGGGTCACTATGCTCGCGACTGCCGTGAGTCAAAGAAGGTAAACACCCCTTGTACTAATCAGAACTTTACTTTTGTGTCGAGTTCTGTATTCTTGACTGAGTCTAATCATTTGTGGACTGTAGATTCAGGAGCGACAGACCATATAGCAAATGATAGAGGATCCTTCTTGGAATTTCGACGAGTACCAACTGGAACTAAGTGGGTCTATGTGGGAAACAACTCCAGAGCTGAAGTAAAAGGAATTGGCACATGCCAACTGAACATGCATGGTGGACGCACTTTATTCCTACATGATGTATTATATGCTTCGGGGATTCGTCGGAATTTAGTGTCTGTTTTAGTGTTGGTTAAATTAGGTTTTAATATGAACTTCTATAATAGATGTGTGGATTTGTTTTTAGATACAAACTATTATGGTTGTGGTTATTTTCTGGATGGTTTCATTGTATTAGATATTGATTATGTTAATATAAATATTTGTTATTCCCTTATCATGTCTTCTAATTCATATGATAATGATGTGAATGTGTGGCATGCTAGACTTGGTCACATTGGCCAACAACGTATGAATAGATTAGCCAAAGATGGCTTATTGGGCAACATTGAAAAAGTCGATTTGCCCATATGTAAGCATTGCCTAGAAGGGAAAACGACACGGAAACCATTTGGAAAAGGTAAAAGAGCTGAATTTTCTATGCATTTAATCCATTCTGATGTCTGTGGTCCAGTGAATGTGAAAGGAAGGCATGGAGTTGTTTATTTCATCATTTTTATAAATGATTATACTCGATTCGGATATGTCTATTTGATTTATCATAAATCTGAAGCAATAAGTTGTTTCAAAAGGTTTATGAACTTGGTAGAGAATCAATTGGACAATAAAATAAAAGCATTGAGATCCGATCGAGGTCGAGAATATTTATCTAATGAGTTTAGAAAATTATGTGATGAAAAAGGAATAGAAAGACAGTTGTCTATTCCATATACTCCTCAACAAAATTGTGTTGCGGAGAGAAGAAACAGAACCCTACTGGAAATGGTTAGGTCCATGATGGCGCATGCTAACTTACCTATCACTTTTTGGAGTGATGCGTTGTTAACTGCTACCTATATACTTAACCGGGTGTCTTCTAAATCAGTTACTTCCACTCCATATGAGTTATGGACAGGTAGAAAACCGGACTTAAGTTTTCTTAAGCCATGGGGTTGTGTTGCCTATACACATGAGTCCTCTCACAAGTTTGGGAAATTGGGTCCCAGAGGAAAGAAGAGTATTTTCATAAGATACTCAGAACACTCAAAGGGGTATGTGTTCATAGGTGAGCAGGAAAGTGGGAGTATAACTGAATTTGAATCACGTGATGTCACATTCTTAGAGGATGAGTTTCCTAAGAAGGGCGAAATAGGGGAAGATTACTCCCTATTTGAAACCTTGGATCAAGATAATGATCTTCATTGAGTTCGTCCAAGTGAGAGTAATATGAGAAGTGATGAATTGAATTCAAATCATTCTCAATTATAACAACATGATGAGACGACATCATCATTACTTAATCCTAGTGGGAGCATAATGGGGAATGATGTGCAAAGTATACAATCTCCCATACACCGAACAAGTCACCAAAATATTCCCCATCGACGTTTTGACATTGAAGGGGAAACTTTTATGGTTCCTCCACAAGATGAGGATGAGCCAAGAAATATTGATGAGGCTCTGAATTGCCCTAGTAAGTAAGAATGGATTCATGCAATGGAAGAGGAAATAGAGTCAATGAAATCAAACCAAGTCTGGGAACTGGTTGATCTTCCAAAAGGACGCAGAGCTATTGGGAACAAATGGGTTCTCAAAATAAAGTGAAAGGCTGATGGCTCGATAGAAAGGCATAAGGCTCGCCTTGTGGCGAAGGGGTATAATCAACAGGAAGGAATTGATTATGAGGATACATTTTCTCCTGTAGTGAGATTTATCTCGATTCGCATTATTCTAGCAATAGTGGCTAGTCTGGATCTTGAGTTACATCAAATGGATGTAAAGACCGCTGTCCTCAATGGAGAATTAGAGGAAGAAATATATATGGAACAAATTATTGGTTTCATAGTGAAAGGCCAGGTAGAAAAGGTATGTCGACTTTTGAGGTCGATATATGGCCTTAAGCAGTCATCGAGACAATGGTATATATGTTTTTATAATGCCATAATGGCATATGATTTTATAATGATTGATGAGGATCATTGTGTATATATCAAAAGATCCAAAGATCAATTTGTGATCATATCATTATATGTTGATGATATACTAATTGCCGGAAGCAATATGGAGTTTGTTAATACTGTCAAGAGATGGTTGTCTTCTAACTTTGAGATGAAGGATATGGGTGAGGCTGCATACATTCTTGGAGTTAAGATTTTAAGAGATCGTTCGAAGAGATCGTTGTCTCTTTCACAATAAACCTATATAAATAAGGTTCTTGAACGATTTCGTATGCAAGACTGTAAATCCATAGACACTCCTATTGCAAAAGGTGAAGGATTGAGCCATAGATTGTGTCTAGGGACTCCACAAGAGAATGAACAAATGAAACATGTTCCTTATGCTAGTGCTGTTGGGAGTTTGATGTACGCTATGATGTGTACAAGACCCGACATATGTTTTGCAGTTGGAATGGTGAGTAGATACCAATTAAATCCAGGTCCAGCACATTGGAAGGCCGTCAAGAGAATACTAAGGTATCTGAAGGGAACTGCTGATTACAAGTTGAATTACCAAGGAAAGGATCTGCGACTTGAAGGCTATTCAGATGCTGATTGGGGAGGAGATTTAGATGAAAGGAAATCTACCTTTGGATTTGCTTTCTTACTGAACAATGGCGCCATATCATGGACCAGTAAGAAGCAAACGTGTATAGCCTTATCCACGATGGAAGCTGAGTTCGTGGCATTATCAGCAGCAGTACAAGAAGGAGTTTGGCTTAAGAGATTTTTGGACCATTTAGGTGTTATTGAGAAAGCGGCAAATCCATTGTTGGTTAACTGTAATAGCCAAGCAGTTATAGCGTACACCAAAGATTCAAAATATCATGATAAGACCAAACATATAGATACCAAGTATAACTTTGTAAAAGATATGGTTGTACGAAAGGATGTGAACTTACAGTACATATCTACGCATAGATGGTAGCAGATCCTATGACAAAGCCAATACCTAGAGATGTGTTTTGTGGTCATGTAAAATCTTTAGGATTGCGTAGAGTCTGATGTACTGAATTGTAATTTCCTTGAGTTGTTCACATTTATGAAATTTCGTTTTTCATTGATTAATGCCTATGAATCTTTGTTTGATCTTTATGCATCTTAATGCTTAGTGCATTATTTTAAGTTGAGAAGTATGTCGGACAGATATAAGATTAGCCCATTGTGGCATCTCAAAATTCAAAGCCAAGCCATAAGGTGTGTTAAAGTCTCTAATTAGGTGATAAATTTCCCATGGCTTATGCTTTAGCTATTAGTCTTTTTAAAAAGATGATTCGTGCATGTGCTTGTGAGAATTTAAATTTGATAGATTAATAATGTATGCTTGGCCATGTACTTTATAAATTAAATTTCAATAAATAAAAATGTCATAAGACTTTGGCCAAGATGAAAAATTGAAATTTAAAAATATTTATAGAAGGGAATTTCAAAAAAAAAAAAAGGGGGAAAAGTCAATTTTTAGGATGGGCCTTAGGCCCATTGGCCTAAGCTTGTAATGGGCCAAGTTAGTCGGCCCAATTAGGCCCACAAGTGGGCTGTCTACCAGCCCAAGAGGAGGCCCAAGAAGTGGCCGGATAGCCCAAAAGCCCAAGCCCAAAAAGCCCAAATCAAATTCAAAATTCAAGAAGACAAGTGGCAAAAAGGGAAGGCCATGCATTGGTTGGTTTGTAGGCAAGTAATCATGAGAATTTGGGGGTATAAGAGGGAAGAGAGAGAGAAGGTGGCCGGATTTCCCTCATTCGGCCAAGAGAGAGAAAGAGAGAGAGAGAGAGAGAGAGAGATTTCGAGAGAAAGGGGGAGCGGCCGAGAGAGAGAGGCGGCGGAGCCGAGGAGGAGCCGCTGTGTTAGCCGCCGTACACCGTCGTTCGTCCATCCTAGAAGCAAGTGGGAGTCCTCTAGCTTCTCTTGCATGCTTGTATGTTGTTTGCATGTTAGATTTTGGGTGTTTTAAGTGAGAAAAACCGAGGTATGGTTGGCTTGTTCTTAAGTCGTGTGACTATTCTCGCTCAGATCGTGTGAGTCAGTAACTTGTTTGAGCTTGCATGTGTGTTTGGAGTCCGATTTTGGATTTGATGTCTTCATGAAAGTTGTAGCTAACATCTTGTACTACAACATACTAAACTTTCGTGGAAAAAGATGGAGATTTGAGGGGTTAAAGTCTCATCTTACGGAGACCTCAGACCTGGAGAGTTTTTACTGACCTTTCGCTGGATTCATGGTTGCATGTTGGTTTTTGTTGAGAATCTCACTTTGGTTTCTTCATGAAAGTTGTAGGAAATATCTTAAAATACAACATAATCAAATTTTAAGTGAAAATAACAAGTATAGCTTGGTTAATTGACTAGATCTTGAAGACGATGATTCTGGTGATGTGTTCCGAGACACCTGAGACTTCAAGGACCTAAATGATGACTATACTATGGTTATTTGACCTAGATCTATTCATGAAACTTGTAAAGGACATCTTGACACATAACATATCCAAATTTCAGAGAAAACGAAAGAGAATAGGTAGGTGAAATCTCAATATTTCGGAGATGGAGGCACTGGACGATGCGGTAACGGGTCCAGAAGCTTCGTGAGGTTGAATAAAGTAATATATAAGTAATCTGGCTTGGAGTTCTTCATGAAATTTGTACGAAAATGTCTTGGCTATAATCCAGTAAAATTTTATAATTTTTGGAGGCCATATGGATATTTTAATTGAATTTATTCGGAAACCGTGCATTCTGGTTTCATCCGAGAAGCATAGGATGTCTTGGGAAAATTATGAGATTTTGTAAAAATCCAATTTGGCCATGAATTTTGCAAATAATTACCATCCTATGGGTTTGATTAATAATTTCTTGAATTTTGATAATTTTGGGAATTTATAGTTATAATAAATAAATAAATAAATAAATAAATAAATAAATAAATAAATAAATAAATAAATAAATAAATAAATAAATAAATAAATAAATAAATAAAATGAATTGTTTTATTGGCCATAAATTCCATTTAAGTAACTCATGTTGCATGTGTGATAAAGTCTTGGTATATATATGACATGGAATTGTAATGCATGTATGAATTCAATGATGAGTATGATCTTGATTTGTCATCACCTCACATGCCATGATAAATTGAATCATAATGATGTGAATTGAGATAAATGAGGAAGCCGTCGGAGGTGAGCCGACAATGCCCCGGGAGTGTCGGGGTGCCTAGCTAGAAGGGTACGGCCGGTTGCCCGGTGGTCATGAATGGCTGAATACCGGAGGGTCCTCGGGAGACTGAGTGGTATCGAGATGCCCGGAAAGTGGGGGAGCCGGAAGCTCGGCATGGTAATTATGCCGAGGGATACCTCGCGATGCCAGATTGGGTGCGAGATGCTTGGCCTGAAGGGTGCGGCCGGTTGCCCGGTTGTGTCATGATACATGCCCGGAGGTTTGTGTTGGATGCCCGGTTGTATCAAGATGCATGCCCGAAGGGTCCTCGTGATGCCAGTTGGAGTACGAGATGCTCGGAGAGTGGGGGAGCCGGATGATCTGTAATTGTATCTTGGATACATGTGGGACGCAAACATTGGTCCCGGGAATGAGAAATGTGACGGTCCAAGATGAAATTGGAACTAAATCATGCATAGTGATATATGTGTGACATGATGCATGATGATATATGCATGACATGATGCATGAAAATATATGCATGGTAATGATGATGATATGCATGATGATGATGGTGAGGATGATATATGATAATATGCATGATGATATGCATGATGATGATGGTGAGGATGATATATGATGATATGCATGATGATGATAATGATATATGGTGAGATGGTATGATAACATGTGTAATGTGATGATGTCATGACGATGATGACATGTATGATATGATGATGCATGATAGTATGCGCATGGCTTCAAGGTAAGTAACGCCTGCAATGCATGTATGATTTGCTTGATGCATTAAGTTGTTATTGGATTTCTCTATTTGCTGAGTGGTTGTATTCACCCCTTTTGGGGATAACATTTCATATTAGCAGTATGCCGATCCCTGCTGTCACGCGGGGTACATTTTACGGGATACCGTCCGATGTAGAGGTCGAGTGTGCTGAGATAGATTGTCCATCTGTTCCCGGACTGACTTTTATTCGAGTACGCTGTCTAGTGATGTACGATGTGGGCCTGGCTGGGGGCCCTATTATTCAGGAGTTTATATCCGTACATGTTCGTCGGGATGGAGTGATGCGAGGGATGTTGCCACCGCCACCGCCTGATGCACCGGGTTGGGTATGAGACCGTGTGCGACGAGTAGGAGCTGGATCCTTTTTGGAGTTAGTTAGCCGACACATATGATGGGGGATTGTACACGTGTGATGTAGAGGGTCGAGGATCTTTTTGAGGTTTTAGGCTGGACATGGCAGAGTCCTAGCTTTTCCTTGTTATGTATCGACCCGAAAAGAAGTCCCATCTTGAAAGAATATGTAAATAAAGTGTCGTCGCTTGTTTATAAAATCTTGATGTTTAGTGGTGTGTATTTGTATCATGGTTGGTAGGGGGAGAGACGTGATATTTAATTTGCTTCCGTTAATGAGTCGCGCTTGGACTGTTTTGTTTAAAGAAAAAAAATGTGTCTATGAATTACGATGCATCTTCTAAAGGAGAGAAAGGTAATAAGGAGTAACATTGACGTTGGTGACGACCTGCGAAGGGTTCGGGGTGTCACATCCACTCACACGGGTAATCGCCTCTGTTTACTGTGTGATAAATGGAGATGAGACTGTTTTTAAGCTTATTATCTAGGTGATAATCGAGAGCTCAAGCTTAAAATACATATGTCGCCTTAACTGAGTGTTAAGATGAGGACATAATACTAAAGATGTCTGAAAGTAAAATAACCCACATATTTTACTTTATCTGTTTATGATGCCAGATGTGAGTTCTGATGAATTTTGTGAATGAGTAGATACGTGAATTCAAGTTAGACATTGGGTATGTCTGAATTATCATCTGTACGGTATTGAAAGGTGTAGACATACGCTCCATGGGAAATGAGTTAATACCGTAATACGTATTTCATACTACGTATGCATGAGATGACCAATAAGGGTGGCAAAAAGTTTGATCACAACTTTTATGACGTGTGAGACTCTTGAGGAAAAGAGTTTCTCAATTTTAGTGCCCTCGGGACTCTTACTTATTCTCAATATTTCTATTTAGTGTTTGCTATCTTAGGATGTTGCCAATGGTCATGAGATGATTCGATCTAATGGGGCATTTCTAGAAAAGTAAACTGAACTGAAATTGAGAGTTTGAAGGAAAGAAGAAGATCGATTTTGGAGAATCACATTGTACTTTTATATTCATAGGTCGACCAATTATGACTGTCTTTGGGATAATCATAGTTGTGAATACAATATATATATATCATTGTTTAAAAGAGATCAAGAGAGATATAAATGTGATCGATTGATCTAGGGTACTGCATACTAAATCTACTCGGAGTGTGACGCCCATTATGAGCTGCTATATATTCCTAACATATGTATAGCAACGAGCTCTCAAAGTATGCTGGTCGCACGGATTATTCACCGGTATGAATGTTGAAGAGAGGTAAAGAGAATTATGTTCAGCCCACCATGTGCGAGTGGGAGATGATGGTTTTATTAGTGATGGGCTTAAGGCCCGTCTGCCCATGTTGGGCATAAAAGCTCGGCCCACAGGAATAGGGCCCGTGGATAGAGGGAGGTATAAAAGGGAGGAGAGAGAGAGAGAGAGAGAGAGAGAGAGAGAGAGAGAGAAGACACCTGTTGGAATCAGAACGTACGTACGTCCTCTCCCTCTCTCACTCTCTCCCAAAAGGAAAAACAGTAAAGCACAATGCGATTTTTTCCTTCCCTTCAAGGCAAATTGGCGTCATCGGATCGAATAGGACCGAATTCTCTTCCTCTTATCGGCGTTGGTGTTTACTCTGTGGCTAACAAGGTATGCTCGAATCCATGGTGTGCTTTAGGATTGGTTATACGTGATTTTCCGGGCTTCGCTTCCGCATTCGTTTTAGGGGTTTGATTTAGTGTCGAATCCGGTTTTCGGGGATCCGTTATTCCCAACACATTCAACTTCATCGATACACATATTTGAATTCATGAAGGATGTTGGAAGATCTTAGTGTAGATGCTGATTATAATTGATTCTAGTATATCTTTGATTAAATCAGTAAATAGGAAATTCTGATTATTGTATATTGTCTTTCCTAGTTTATTTTTCCTCCTTACATTATAAGTGTACATTGTATTGACATACAGAAATTAATACAGAGAAAACACTTTTCCATATTTCCTTCTCTCTTCCTCTTTTCTGTCATGGTATCATAGCTGCTCGTTTCCTGACCTAGCTTCCACAATTTCCCAAATTGCCTTCGTCTTCTTTTCTAATCTCATTTACTACACTTCCTCTACAAAGTAAATCAGCAAGATGATTAGGAATTCAATCTTGATATCATGGTAAATGATAAGGATGTTATGAATCTTGCAGTAGAGGATTTATCCTCCTAGGATCGGACGACTTCACCCTCTGATCACACTAGATCAACTAAAGAAGGGCAGGTGACCAACAATGTTTCCGCTCCTACTCCTGCTTCACAGATGCTTGGTTCGATCTATTGGTCCTCAGTCCAGTGGTACCTTGCACATTAGGCTATTGGACTTGGACAAACCTCGGTCACATACCCATATGGGGCCAACCCGACTGGTGAGTCGGGTCTGATGGCTACAGGTCATAGACCTGGACTCATGCCAGGGTAGGGAATGGAGCCTTATATGTCTCCACACGGGTCGCACCAATCGGGTCCGACAGAGTCGAGTCACAGACCCGATTTCACGCTCGGATTCACGGCGGAACCCTACCTGTTTCCACATGACTCACACGGACCACCCTACCACTTTCCATTCAATGGCGAACGGCCGGAGCTTGGAGACCCGCTTTATACGTCGCCAGCGGACGGGCTGGAGCTGCGGCTAATCAGTCAACAGCTCACCGAACCAGCGAATTATCACTCTTAGGCTCGCGATCTCTGGTAAGCACTTGTCACCAAGGCCAAAGAAGGCTTCATTGACAGCACGGTCTCTTACTCGACGGATGAAAGATTACAAAGACATTGGCAGCGGTGCAATCAACTAGTGCGCACTTAGATCGGGAACTGCTTGGCGTCTGATGTCGCCGCTGGCCTCCCTCCGACAGAAGATTCGAAGCAATTCTAGGAGAATATACAAGAGATGTATGGCAAATCAGATAGAGCGAGGCTTTTCTCATTAACACAAGCCTTGACCGAGCTGAAACAAGGTAATCTCTCGGTCACAGCCTATTTCAACTGGTTGTTGGCTTTGTGGAACGAAATCGAAGCGGCGGAAGACAAACTGGAGGGGCCGGAGGCCACTCTCCGGCAGTATTACACAATCAGAGAGAAGGAAAAGGCGACAAAATTTCTCCTTACCTTGAATAAGTCATACTCGGCTTTTCGGTCGCAAATACTTGCGATGGATCCTCAACCACCGCTTGGACGAATCTTCCAATTGGCTGTTCAGGAAGAAAATCAGTGGGTAGCCATGGTTGAGTAGAATCAGGTTGGTGAAGGAATAGGCTTCGTGGCGTTTCCATCTAGTGTTCTGTCGACAGAGACAACCGCTAGAGCTGGGGGGAGTCTTGGAGCTGCAAAAGGGAAAGGAGTGCTTGCGGCGCTGGCAACCAAATGAGAGGAAAACCCTAGTCTCTCACGATCGGACGGTTGGGATCTCTCACGATCGGATGGCTGGGATCGCGTTTTTGGATAAGATAGCCTAGATAAAGGCGTTGGATTTGACGATCGAGGGAGGCACGTTGGATCCGACGGATTGGATCAGATCTTTGGGATGAATGGCTAGGATTGACGCGCACGATCGGACGGCTTCGGTTTGATGAACTATTCAAGCGGATCAGACAGTCCATATTTTGCCACGTCGGCACTAGTTTATAAAGGATCGTATGGCGCACGAAATGCCACATCAGCAGGGAAGGTCAGTGGGCAAAATTCAAAAATTAAAAACAAATATTGTGAATATTGCAAACGTCCACACCATACTGTTGATACATGTTGGAAGTTACATGAGAGACCTAATAACAAAAGGGAGAGGGAGTCTTCAGTCTATCAGGTCTCTGCACAAAAGGTGGTGGAACATCTCAACAAACCATAACCCAGGAACAATATGAACATATCGTGCAAGCTTTGAGCCAACTCAAGACTAGTGACATTGGTGCGAGATTCTCAGGTACTTTTCTCCATGAAAAGAATTCATTATTTATTGATGCATGGATTATCGATTCAGACGCTAGTGACCACATAGTTTACAATGAGTCTTTATTTTTCCATATCCATCAAAACTCACAATCTCTTGTTACGGTACGTCTTCCAAATGGGAACATTACACATGTTACTAAAATCGGTACCGTACATCTTGGTCAAAATTTTGTTATTAAAAATGTCCTATACATTCCAGCCTTTGAGTTTAATCTCCTCTCTGTTGCAAAAGTATGTATGGACAATTCTTGTAGAGCCATATTCAATTCTAGAAATTGTGTCTTTTAGGACCTTTCGATTGGCAAAGTGATGGGCTTGGGTAACGAGGCACAAGGACTTTATTTTTGGGTCAATTTTCCAAGAGATTTAGAATTATTGAATAAAGACATTTATTGTAATGCAATCAGTTATAATAAAAATCTCCTTTTGCATCAACAATTGGGTCATAATGCTATATTCCCTCACCCAAAATGTTCCATTTGTCCTCTCGCTAAACAAACTCGAGCATCTTTTCCAGTTAGTACATCTCAAGCCAAAGATTCTTTTTCATCTGGGGTCCTTATCATACTTCCCATCGTGATGGATCTCACTACTTCCTCACGATTGTTGATGATTACAGTTGTGCCACTTGGCTATATCTTATGCAGTCAAAGAGTCAAACCTTTACTCATTTATCAGAATTCATTTCCTTAATTAGGAATCAATTCGATAAATCTGTACATCGAATTCGTACAGATAATGGGTGAGAATTTTTTACTTCTGATTGCATAAACTTGTTGTCTACTCACGGGATACTTCATGAAAGTTCATGTACTTATACTCCATAGCAAAATGGAGTTGTTGAGAGAAAACACAAACATCTTTTAGAGGTAGCCCGTGCACTCAAATACCAAGCCTCAATCCCTAAAAAATTTTGGGGAGATTGTGTGGTCACAGCTGCCTATCTGATTAATCGCATGCCAAGTCGAATTCTTCATGGTAAAACTCCATTTGAGATGCTTTACAAGAAACAACCAGATAATAGCCATCTTAGAGTCTTTGGTTGTTTATGTTATGCAACAAATGTGGGTCATCGAGATAAAATGAGCCCCCGTGCAACACAATGCGTCTTTATAGGATGCCCTTCTCTTCAAAAGGGATATTGTGTCATGGAGTTTTCTACATGACATTTCTTTACCAGCAGAGATGTTGTTTTCTATGAAGAAACATTTCCCTTCCAAGAAAAGTTGTATTCATCCAAAGATACTTTGCCAGAAAACAATCGTTTTCTTCTGTTTGATGAAGAATTATCATTAGCACCTGATTTTCTTATGGCGCATCCACCCTCTATGATACCTAGCTACACACCAGCACTAGTGGAGTTCTCACACCCAGAAACGGAATTACCAGCTTCATCTGAGGAAGTTCCTTCATCTACTATAGAAATGACCGCTGACTTATCCGTGGCTCTTATAGCTTAGCCACCTCGTTGTTCTGGAAGACAGAGTTGTCCACCTATGTGGACAAAGGACTATATATGTTCTGCTGCAAACTCTTCAGGTACACAATATCCTATTTCATCATATGTTTCCTTCAATCGGTTATCAGCATAGCATATGTGTTGTATTAGTTGTATTTCAAAAGAGCATGAGCCATTTTCATTCACTGAGGCATCCAAAGATCCCAAGTGGCGGCATGCAATGGAGTTCGAGCTTGCTTCACTCATGGAGAATCATACTTGGGATGTAGTTCCCTTACCACCGCATCGAAAACCGATCGGTTGTAAATGGGTTTACAAAATCAAATTCAAATAAGACGGTTCCGTAGAACGATACAAGGCTCGGTTGGTAGCCAAAGGTTTTACTCAGAGAAAAGGTTTTGATTATCACGAGACATTCTCTCCAGTCGCCAAGGAAGTTATTGTCCGGTCTTTCTTATTTGTTGTAGCAATATGCAATTGGTCCCTACATCAGATGGACGTCAACAATGCTTTTCTCCATGGTGATTTAGATGAAGAAATCTACATGGATCTTCCTCAAGCATTACGCAGACAGGGGGAGAATTAGGTATGTCGTCTTCGCAAATCCTTGTATGGATTAAAACATGCATCTAGGCAATGGTATACCAAGTTTACTGCTGCACTAACCAATGCAGGTTTTCAGCATTCCAAACATGATTATGCTTTATTTACACGAAATGTGGGAAAATCATCGATCTATTTGCTGATATATGTGGATGACACATTGGTTATGGGAAACAATGATTCTCATGTTGCAAAATTCAAGGAATATTTACACTCCACTTTTCACATCAAAGATTTGGGACCTCCCAAATACTTTCTTGGCATTGAAATTGCTAGATTTGACAAAGGAATTTCTCTTAGTCAAAGGAAATTTGTCTTGGAAATTGTTTCTGAAGCAGGGTTATCAGGCTACAAGCCAGCAGTAATACCCATTGAATAGAATGTCAAATTGACAACACATGAGTATGATCTTGATTCTTCTTCATCAAACAAGGACCCATTACTTAAGGATCCGTTAGGGTATCAGCGACTTGTTGGAAAGTTGATATATCTTACCATGACAATACCTGATATATATTATGCGGTATAGATACTTAGTCAATTCATGCATATGCCAAAAGAATCACACATGAATGCAGCTTTGAAAGTTGTAAGATACTTGAAGGGATGCTCGGGACTCGGTATATTTCTATCTCGTGAATGTGATATGGGGATGATAGCATTTTGCAACACCAATTACGCCACTTGTCCGATGACTAGGCGATCTATCACTGGCATTTGTATCAAATTGGGAAAGTCACTAATTTCGTGGAAGACCAAGAAGCAATCTACCGTATCATTGTCATCTGCTGAGTCTGAATATTGAGCCATGGCAAAAACTACTTGTGAGATAATCTGGATACGAGGACTTCTTTCAGATTTGGGAGTACAGGTCAGTGGACCAAGCAAATTGTTCTGTGATAATGATGCTGCACTTAAGTTAACAGCAAATCCAGTTTTTCATGAGAGATCGAAGCACATAGAAGTCGACTGTCATTTCACTCGTGACAAAATCAAATAAGGAGTTCTCGTGACAAAAGGCATCGGAACAGTGGATCAACTTGCAGACATTTTCACCAAGCCGCTATGCCAAAGACAACACAAATTTCTATTGAGCAAGCTAGGTGTCCTCGACATATATAGGCCACCAGCTTGGGGGGAGTGTTGGAAGATCTTAGTGTAGATGCTTATTATAATTGATTCTAGTATATCTTTGATTAATTTAGTAAATAAGAAATTATGATTATTGTATATTGTCTTTCCTAGTTTATTTTTCCTCCTTACATTATAAGTGTACATTGTACTGACATACATAAATCAATACAGAGAAAACACTTTTCCAGATTTCCTTCTCTCTTCCTCTTTTCTATCAAAGGAACTCATTGTAATTCTTCCCAATACTTCATTTATCAGATTCTACCCGATGTCTTAAATGTTGATAAAAAGAGAAGATTTGTTAAAGATCATGAGGAAACAAAGCTCGTGGAAGTAAAGTATGCTACAAGAAAGGGAGCAAGCAGTAAGTCGACGGATGTATTACCTACAAGTGCACATGAAGTCACTAGTTCAACTAAGAAGAATGGAGTCAATGGTGTCAGCTCTCAGCTAAGAGTCAGTGGCACAACTCAGAGCTCCACATGTTCGAATATGAATGGAGCTATATTACTAAAGAACATTTATTCTGTTTTACAGAACAAAACAGAATAAACAATAGTTTGTTATTTTCTATTAGTTGTGTTTTCATTCTTCTTTACGTTTAGATCTTGTAATATAAAAGGAGAGAAGAAAGGAAAAGAGAGTATGAGCTCTCAGATGAATATCTTCCTTCAACTGATCATTGAATACAGAATACAGAGAATCAAAAACACTCTCAATTCATCGTCATTCTTCTCCTCTGTGCTTTCCATTTTTCTTAACATGGTATCAGAGCTATCCTAAGAGCTCAAATCATCTTTGCTGCCTATTCCATTCAAGCAACCGATTGCTCGCGAAATCCAAACGAAGTCGAGGCAAATCGAAGCAGGTTTTGAGTTTCACTGATTGAATCTTTCGATTATGAATTGTGCGAGGTTTTGTTGTTCAGAGATCTTTGAGTGCCCTGTATTCGCTTAATCCGTCTTTATACAAATTCGATCACCATTGGTGATGCACACAGAACTCCATTTTGTAAAGATCAACAGGTGATCGTGACTACAAACGTGCATCATCAAGGCCCCTGAGAACACAAAATGGCAGCAAGAACATAGAAATACCCTTTCCCAATCCATGTCAATATATCCAACTTTGTCACGATAAAGTTAGTTGAAGACAACTTCCTTTTTTGGCAAGCACAGCTCCACAGATTCTTGCGAAGTCAAGATCTTTTTGGCTTCATCAATGGTGAAATACCATTACCTATTCAAACGTTGCAGATTGAGGTTGAAGGTCATGAGTCTAAAACAGTGAATCCTGATTATACATATTGGGTAAAAAATGATCAACTTGTATCATCATGGATTAGTGGAGCAGTATCTGAGAACATTCTAAGCTTGATCATCGGGTTGGAAACTTCACATGAGGTATGGCAAACACTACTTAATTGCTTCACGCAAAAATCAGTAGCTAGAGAGTTTGAACAAAGAGGGAAGTTACAAGCTTGCCAAAAAAGAGATTGACCATTATCTGTTTACCTCAGGGAATATAAATCAATTTGTGATCAGCTTAATATAATTGGGAAGCCTGTAGATGAGATAACCAAGATGTTTAGTGTTCTGGAAGGATTAGGATTAGAATATGAAAGTTTCAGAACTACTATGTATTGCTTGAAATCTCAACTAGAATATGATGAAGTAATCCCTCAGCTTGAAAGGTTCGAAACCAGGTTGTAGACCTATTCCTCAAGTCAATACAATCCCAATTTAGCCTACTATGGACAAAGAAAGTCTAAAGTTCTGCAGAATTCTAGTTTCAGAAGTCAAAAAGATAATAGTTGTGACAGCCCAAGGAAGGGGAAAGGTCCTCTCTCTAGTCCCACATCGCTTAGGGGGGAGTTCTGGGTTAGTTTATAAGGCTTGGGGGCCCTTTTAACCTGTGTAATGCGTTTTAAAGCCGTGATGACTCAGTGTCCAAAACGGACAATATTACACAGTGGGGCTCGGTCGTTACAAATGGTATTAGAGCCAACTCTCAATCGCATGTGGGGGCTATAGCGAGAACTTTGTACTCTTAAGAGGTGGAGAGTGTGACGGCCCAGGGAAGGGGAGGGGTCCTCTCTCTAGTCCCACATTGCTTAGGAGGGGAGTCATAGGCTAGTTTATAAGGCTTGGGGTCCCTTTAACCTGTATAACGCGTTTTAAAGCCGTGATGACTCAGTGTCCAAAGCGGACAATATTACACAGTGGGGCCCGGGTCATTACAAATAGTATCAAAGCTGACTCTTGACCGCATGTGGGGGCTATAGCGAGAATGCTATGCTCTTAAGAGGTGGAGAGTGTGACAGCCCAAGGAAGGGGAGGGGTCCTCTCTCTAGTCCCACATCACTTAGGAGGGGAGTCCTGGGCTAATTTATAAGGCTTAGGGTCCTTTTAACCTGTGTAACGCGTTTCAAAGCCGTGATGACACAGTGGGGCCCGGGTTGTTACAATAGTCATGGTGGACGTAGTCATGGGAGAGGACATGCAATGAACAATAGAAATCGTGGATATGGTTATTTTGGGAGAAGTCAAAATTACAAGCTAAATAATTTGAGTCAGAATCAAGAAGATCAACGTTTCAAACAGTCAAATAATTGATTTAGCTTTGGACAAGGATTTCGACCATATGCAAATTCTTTCCAAAGGTATCAAGCTACCAAATCATATCCATCCCAAAATTTAACATCTAATAAATGTGTGCAGGATGAGAAAATAACAAACAATGTTCCTTTGGAGTGTCAAATCTGTAAATGACCAGGACATGATGCACTTTGTTGCTGGTATTGATTTGATAACTCATATCAGGCTGAAGAGATTCCAACTGCCTTAGCAGTAATGCACATTGAAGATTCGCAAGGCAATGGATGGTATCTAGATACTGGTGCAACAACTCACATTACTGTAGATTCGGGTATTCTTCATAACTATTCTACATACAATGGGACTGATATAGTTATGATAGGAAATGGTTCATGCCTATCCATTACTTGTATTGGTGATGCGTTATTACATACAGAAGTCAGTACTTTACCTCTAAATGATGTGTTGATAGTTCCTAAAATCAAGAAAAATCTACTCTCAGTATCAAAACTAACAGATGATTATCCTTGCTCATTTGTTTCTGATAAAAATGGAATCTTTATAAAGGACAACTGCACCAATACAACAGTGAGGCTCGAAAGGAAAGTTAAAGGACTCTATTGAGTTGATCCACAAATTATAGAAGCCTTATTTACTCAAATACAGAAAGCTGTAGGAGAAGATGTCTGGCACCAGCGATTAGCAATACCAATTTCAAAACATTGAAGTATATGCAGAATCAACACCTAATTCACTACAATACAAGAACTCAAGACATATGTAGAAGCTGTCAGATTGCCAAGAGTTCTGCATTACCATTTCCCTTGTCGGAATATGCATCTACTATTCCTTTAGAAAAGATATACTGTGATGTTTGGGGTCCTTCACCAGTTGAGTCATTTCAGAAATTCAAATACTATGTCATCTTTGTGGACAACTTTTCTCGTTACAGTTGGATGTATCCAATGAAACTGAAGTCAAACTTTTATGACATCTTTGTCATGTTTCAGAAACAAGTAGAGAATCAATTTGATCGTAGAATCAATTTTTTTCAATGTGATGGTGGAGGGGAATTCACTAGCAAAAAGTTTCAGAATTACTTACAGTAGTGTGGTATCAAACAATATGTTTATTATCCCTATACACTAGAGCAGAATGGGATCTCTGAAAGGAAACATCGCCATGTGGTTGAGTTAGGAATAGCTATGCTCTATTATGCTAGAGTTCCACTAAAGTACTGGGTGGATGCCTTCATGACAGCCAACTACATTATCAATCTACTTCCCACACCAAAGTTACACATGCACTCACCCTACAGCAAAATTATCAATAGAAGCCAAGTTATGACCATCTGAGGGTCTTTGGATGTGCGTGCTACCCCTATCTCAAACCATATGCACAACATAAATTTGATCAACGATCACTCACATGTGTATTTTTGGGATATAGTGAACGACACAAAGGATATTGTTGCCTTCTACCTACTAATGGCCATATATATATATATCAGTCGCCATGTGGTGTTTGATGAAAGAGTCTTTCCTTTCACTAAGAAACTAACAACAGAGTGCAATTAGTGTACTGCCTTGTATCAACAGTGGATAGATGAAGTTCATCTTCTTGACTCCACGAGTGCAGAACAAGCGAAGTATTTCTCAAATGAACATATAGGAGATTTACATGATAATGGAATATTGGAAGACACCCATATCAATACATCATATCATGTTATAATGTCCCAAAATTCACATCTCTTACAGTCACAATCTCGCTCAGTCTTTGGAGAACAAGTAGATCCTATTCAAATACCTGAAATACGAACTGCAATCACTACTAATCAAGCACAGTTAGATTCTCCACCTAATTCACAAGGTACACTCTCTGTTCACCATATGCAAACATGACTAAAATCTGGGATTGTAAAGCCAAATCCTAGATATGCATGTTTGGCTGAATATAAGGTTCCTCTTGAACCAAAGTCAGTTAAATCAGCATTGGTAGATAAAGGCTGGTATAAAGCAATGCAGGATGAAATGGATGCTCTGTATAAGAACTAGACTTGGGAATTAGTTCCTCGAACTAATCAAATGAATATCATAGGTTGTAAATGGGTGTTTAAAACTAAGCTAGCCCCTGATGGGAGTCTTGATAGGTTAAAGGTTCAATTAGTAGCTAAAGGGTTTCATCAAGAAGAGGGCGTTGATTTCACAGAAACCTTCAGTCCTGTTATTAAACATACCACAATTTGCATAGTCCTTTCTGTGGCAATGATGAAGCATTGGTCAATACATCAACTTGATGTTAAAAATGCATTTCTACATGGAACATTAAATGAGACAGTGTATATGGAGCAACCATCGGGTTTTACACATTCTCAAAAATCTCAATATGTGTGTCTTCTCAAGAAATCCTTATATGGTCTTCGACAAGCACCGTGTGCTTGGTTTGACAAATTTAGCAATTTCCTTCTTGAAAATGGCTTCTTTTGCAGCACAACTGATCTTTCACTTTTTGTACTTCATAATGGACCAGATACAGTCCTTTTGCTGCTCTATGTAGATGATATTGTGTTAACTCGCAGCTCAGATTAGCTCTTATCTAAACTGATCTAGTCCCTAAGTCTTTACTTTCACATGAAAACCCTTGGATACCTTCACTACTTCTTAGGTATTGAAGCTAAACGTACATCTCAAGATCTGTTTCTATGTCAAACCAAGTATGCTCTTGATCTTCTTACACGAGCTGACATGAAAGAATGTAAACCTATTTCAACTCCTCTGTCTCTGAGACCAGCTATCATGACCAACGATGACATACTCTTGACCAATCCACTTGAGTATAGAAGTCTAGTTGGTGGTCTTCAATATCTCACCATAACTCGACTTGATCTTGCTTATGCAATAAATCTGTTATGTCAAAAAATGCAGCAGCCAACACTTGGAGATTTTCATAGGCTAAAAAGGGTTCTTCATTATGTTAAATGAACTGTTAATCTTGGTCTTTTTATCCATTCTAACAGCTCTGTGAATCTATATGGATTTTATGATGCTGATTGGGCTAGGTGTATTGCCACCAGGTGATCAACTACTGGTTTCTGTAACTATCTTGGTTCTAACCTCATTTCTTGGTCAGCTAAGAGACAACCTACTGTGTCTCGTTCATCCACAGAAGTTGAGTATCGAGCCCTTGCATCAACTAATGCTGATCTTACATGGATCAGCTTTGTTCTCTGTGACATTGGTATATGTCTGTCTACACAAACAATTTTGTTTTGTGACAATACGTCTACTATTTCTCTTACAGCTAATCCTATTTTACATGCTCGCACTAAACATATTGAAGTGGATTTTCATTTTGTTTGAGAAAAAGTTTCCTTAGGGTCTCTAACTGTTCAATATGTTCCCAGTACTCATTATCTCACTGATATCTTCACTAAATCCTTATCCCGGTCAGCACACTCTACTCTTTGCATCAAATTGGGTATGGGGTATCGACCCCTTCCCAATTTGCGGGGGGATGTTCAAGATCATGAGGAAACAAAGCTCATGGAAGTAAAGTTTGCTACAAGAAAGGGAGCAAGCAGTAAGTCGATAGAT
The DNA here is from genome assembly GCA_017140395.1 of Eucalyptus lansdowneana. Lineage (NCBI taxonomy): Eukaryota > Viridiplantae > Streptophyta > Magnoliopsida > Myrtales > Myrtaceae > Eucalyptus > Eucalyptus lansdowneana. The sequence continues at coordinate 24,609,683 of CM029492.1, forward strand.
GTATTACCAACAAGTGCACATGAAGTCACTAGTTCAACTAAGAAGAATGGAGTCAATGGTGTCAGCTCTCAGCTAAGAGTCAGTGGCACAACTTAGAGCTCCACATGTTCAAATATGAATGGAGCTGTATTACTAAAGAACAGTTATTTTGTTTTACAGAACAAAACAGAATAAGCAATAGTTTGTTATTTTCTGTTAGTTCTATTTTCATTCTTCTTTACGTTTAGATCTTGTAATATAAAAGGAGAGAAGAAAGGGAAAAGAGAGTATAAGCTCTTAGATGAATGTTTTCCTTCAACTGATCATTGAATATAGAATATAGAGAATCAAAAACACTCTCAATTCATCATCGTTCTTCTCCTCTGTTCTTTCCATTTTTCTTCACAAGATTCACCTCCACAGAATAGTAGCTCCCTTATAGTCCTAGAGAATAGGGCATTGGGCAACACAAGCTCAATTTTTTACCTCGAATGGGTGAAATCAGAAACTCAGAATACTCGCAATCCCCAACTATCCCGCCAAGAAGATTGAATAGTGAAGCAAAGTTCTACAAATTGGCCAACTAGGCCCCTCTACCGTCATGTATTGACTAGCAGCTGACCTGGCTGGAGAGCAATGCCCAAGTATGGGTCAGAAAATAATAAAAAACAAATTTTCGGGAGCCAGTCTATAAGTTAAAGAGCTTCATACGAGATCAAAGATGGGGGAGGTCACTTGTCCATATCTTCTCCGTCGGCTTCCGTCTCTATATCCACATTCCTGAGCTGACCACATACGTTACACTCCATTGTCCAGCCGCTGCCTTGCTGGTGCACATATACCTGATGAAGAAGTACACATGGAAGAAGTCGTTCTCCTTCTACCATACCCGCCTATGAAATTTTTTGGCCCATTTAAAATTGCAAAAATTCCCCATATAAAAATTCTCGGCAGAAGTCCAGCATAAGTGCCATAACTTGGCACGGGGGGACATTTAAGTGCCACTTCGGCGAAGATCCTGCCAAATGGCTGATGTTGCGACTTTCCGGCGAGCTCGGTCCAAAACGGTGTCGTTTTGCACGACGTAGCGAGAGAAAATACAAAAACGACATCGTTTCGTGTTTACATGTAAATAATAATATAAAAATCAATTAAATTAATCTAAAATATTCAAAAAAAATTTTAAAAAAAAGAAAATTTTAACAATTTTAAAAAATTTAAAAAAATGTAAAAAAATTTAAAATTTTAAAAAAAAAATTTTAAAAAATTGAAAATTTTAAAAAATTGAAAAATTAAGAAAATTTAAAAAAAATTTAGAAAAATTTTAAAAATTTTAAAAAAAAATTAAGAAAATTTTAAAATTTTAAAAATCTTACAAAAATTAAGAAAATTTTAAAATTTTAAAAATCTTAAAAAAATTAAGAAAATTTTAAAAATTTTAAAAATCTTAAAAAAATTAAGAAAATTTTAAAAAATAAGAAAAATTTTAAAAAATTAATTTTTTTTTAAATTAAGAAAAATTTCAAAAAAATTAAAATTTTTAAAAAAAATTAAGAAAAATTTCAAAAATTTTTAAATTTTTTTTAAAAATTAATAAAAGGGGGGGGGGGAGCCGGGGCTGGCGACCCTAGCCGACCCTCCCTCCTTCGTCGCCGGCCCTTCCGGAGACAGCGGGGAGCCTACGGCGGCGCGGGAGCCGCCCCATTCGGCCTCTCCCTCCCCCCCCCCTTTTTTTTTTTTTTTTTTTTTTTAAATTTTTCTTAGTTTTTAAATTTTCTTAATTTTTTAAAAAATTTTAGAATTTTAAATTTTTCTTTATTTTTTAAATTTTCTTAAGTTTTCTTTTTTTATAAAATTTTTTTTAAATTTTTAAATTTTTCTTAATTTTTTTTAAAATTTTTTTAATTTTTTAAAATTTTTTCTTTTTTTTTAAAATTTTATATTTTTTAAAATTTTTTAAAATTTTTCTTAATTTTAAATTTTTTTAAATTTTTCTAAATTTTTTAAAATTTTTTAAAATTTTTTCTAAATTTTTTTAATTTTTTTTAATTTTTTTTTTTTAATTTTTTAAAATTGTTAAAATTTTAAAATTTTCTTAATTTTCTTATTTTTGTTTTTAAAATTTTTTAAAATTTTAAATCTAATTTAATTAATTTATATATTATCTAATTTAATTAAATTATATATTATTATTTACACGTAGACACAAAACGGCGTCGTTTTTGCGTTTTCTCTGCTACGTCAGCTTGCAAAACGATGCCGTTTTGGACCAAACTTGCCGGAAAATTGTTACGTCAGCCATTTGGTCGGATTTTCGCCGGAGTTGCACTTAAGTGTCCCATTTTACTCCGATATTAGCACTTAAGTATCCCATTTTACTCCGATATTAGCACTTAAGTGTACCAATTTAAAGTTATGGCACTTAAGTGTCCCTCCGTGCCAAGTTGTGGCACTCCAGGTGTCCTCACCTCAAAAATTCTCAGCTGCACATACACATGCGTGTATCTATGGGCTAAAAAGCTTTCGGACATGCCTCGCTTCAAGATATATATATATTTTTTTAATATTTCAGAACAAAATCCGTATGAATTGGATCGATTGCAACAGTTGGTTATGTGGGTCCTACATGACAGCCGCATACAGATTTCACATTATCAATGATTATGATTCCATTCGCTTCACAAAAACAGTTCCAGGAAAGGATATTTTAGGCGAATCCACTCAGAGGACGGGCAAATCTCTTAGGCCCGTTCAGTCCCCTGCTCATGATCAGGTATATCTGAGTGGTGGATAAGCCACTTGTCGATCTGGCCTAATCTGGTTGGAAAGTTCCTTATCAAGAGTTTGACAGGAGTCTTTAGTATCAGAGGATGAAATTCTTTTTTGTGGATTAGCACGTAATTGCTTCTCTTTCTAGGAGAGCCTATACTAATGGTTGGAGGCTGATCTTAGCTTTTAAGGTGAAACGCGCCAAGGTACACTGTCACTTGAGATCCTGCTGCTGCTTTTGGGGGAACACCGTCTCATATAATGCCAACAACCAAAAAAATCATATAAACTAAAAATCTCCACAAATAACGTGGGCGACAAAGTCATTTACAGCACATGATAGGCTTGTAAAACTACATTTACTTTAATGTAACATTGACTTAACCTAGTACAATAATTAGGAAATCACATCTTCATTTGGACAACATTTAAATAGTCTCACATTTACAACTCATTAGTCATTCTACTAAATTGTATCCTTTTCCCCCTTCTTACACACGATACGTGTTCCCTAATGCTTTGTCTTGTACCACCCTAGCTTCACAAGGATACTTCTCAGAGAAAAATTAGTGAACTGCCTTCAATCAGTTATTATTTTTTTGTTAATCAATCTTTGAGCAAGAAGGGAATTTCCTCCAGTTGGTTTATTAAAACTGAATGTGTTCCCTTGGCGAAAGGGACCCGGAATGAAGACGTCAATATGCGTAATTAGAACTAGAACTTAATATGGACAACCAATTCATCAAAGTGATGTATTACTCTGATTGAGCGTTGGAATTAGTCGCAATATATTTGTGTTTTGAGTTGACTAATTATGGCAGTTATTATGGATCCAAGTGCTTCTCTATTGGAGCTCACAAGTTATCATAGATTCGAGCTCTTCTCGATTGGAGCTCATAAATGCTTGCAGCCAAGTGGAAGTATATGAGTTTCACACAGCATGGTTACAGCCTATCTTCTATTCCATGTAAAGTTAATTAACAAGAAGTTATATGATTGTCATGAGCTAATTGTGCACACATAATATTAGAGCATCACTATTTGTGGTAATTTTTTTTCTTTTTCCTATGTGCGATGTATGCATGAAAGAAGTGTGTCAAGTATTAAGTATGAGACTCAAGCAAAAGATCAGGAATATTTCAAATATTCAACGCAAAAATTATTACCAAATATAAGAAAAAAAGTACTATTCTAAATCTATTGTCACGTCAGGTATGCAAAGTCCGTATCCAAATTAGCATTACATTTATTCAACCTATACACACGATCGGAAGATTACGTGCGTTGCGTACTCGCAATTCGAATCCTCTAGCACAAAACTTTGTCCCCCCAACCCTCTTCACTCTTCCCACCTCTCTCTCCATGTCTCTCCATATATTCACCTTTTCTCTCACTCCATTCAGCTTAAAAAAATAGAACACAAGCCACTCGAAAATAGGAACTTGCGGAACCATGCCACCGCGGGACCCGTGCGAGGCCAACTGGATCGTCCAAGTCAACGAGAGCCTCAAGTGCATGCCCACTGACGAGCGACGTAATTTCCCCTTTTCTCTCACTTTCATGGCCGCCATCTTCCTCTGCGCACTCCCTATAATTCAGACCATATATTTCGTGCTCAGAACCCACTCTTTGCCTCTCTGTACAATAATTTCCCCTTTCCAGTCATGTTCGTTTCCCACTTTAAATATACCGAATGATGGACATTTGGCCGTTTATTTATCATTATCATATTATAATTCTCTTGTTTCAGAATTCTTCATTTTTGTCCAATCGTGTGAAGGATGATCAAGTTTTAGGTTAAAATTTTAACGAGTTGCAGCGAATTTAAGTGAACAACAAAGATGGCCTTCAAAGACATCTCTCTTCCCCATCGGCTTCAAATTTCAGAGTCATCTATATATTTTCCGGTCATCAAGGAATCAATCATTAACACAGAGAACATACTTTTATGACTGAGAAAAAAATATTTTGAAACTTCCAACATCCTTCCTGAAATAAAAAGAGCTAAAGATATTCAATGTTCTAGACCACCATTATAGAATCCTAGATCGAAATAAGCTGACAGCAAACTGCTAATTATGTTTAAAGAACATTGAGAATATCTCTCCAGTTAGGGCAGGTTTCCTAAGTTGAAGGGTTTGAACAGTCGCTTGTAGTTGACACCTAAATTTTGATGACCCAATTTGACATTTATTACATAGAAAAATTAGGGATTGACACCACCCCAAAACAAAAATATTACTTAAATTGCATATAGATATTAGAAGCATTTTAATTAAGCCCAAATAATATTGCATTGGAGTTAATGGACTAAAGCAAGGGGGTTTTAAGCCTAATTGAATTATTTGAACTAAGTCCAGGATAACGAAATTAAGTTGATTCAAGTACAAGCACATCTTGATATTCATAATCAAAATATGTGGGAGCTCAAAAAGTAGTGGCAATGAGAGGTCCATCTAAAATGTTTGTAAAAATAAAGGGGTGAGTTAAAGCTTAGTAAATGAAATCCTTAAGTCTAAATTAAAAAAATTATCTTACTACTCAACTTGGTACCGACAAACAACGTGAGTTCAAGATAAGTACAAAATAACCATGTATGACTAATGTAGAAGTAAATGCACTATCTTCCCATCATAATATGCCCATGGAAACCATTAAAAACATTGCATAAGGTTATTCACTCAACTACAAACAAATGGCATATTATTTCATGATGCATAGATACCGTGTACTAGTCCATCGATATATAAGTGAGTTTCTAACTCCTACTTGCCACTAGCTAGGACCCATTTAATAGAGGATGAAATCATACAATACCCATTTGCCACACCTCTTAGCCCATCCATCAAAGGTGTCTTCTATATCAACGGTGATAAATACACAACCGTACATTTGCATAATGATTGTCATTTCATTGTCACCATTAACTCATGGGGATGAAATCATACATACCCATTTGACACGCCTCTTAGCCCATCCATAATGGGTGTCTTCTATATCGATGATAATAAATATACAACCGTACATGCGCATGATGATTGACATTTCTTAACATCATACCATAGGTTATACAAGCCATGTCATCATAGGACTTCATATCCTCTCAACCTTGTAGAACCATATCAAACAGTAGAATATCTAGCTAACTCCAAAGTCTCATACACATACTCATACAAGAGAATTCACTTTGTGGCGAGTGGGCCAATACAAAGTTCCTTATCATGCGGCATCAATGACATACAAATCATTATAACATAACAATTACCACATGCATATGAATAATTTGTCATTTCTCATTCAATTAATCATTAACAAATAATTATATGCACTTCAACACATGTATCCTCATTCTTTTCTTGCTAAGCCATCATCATTTAATCTGAAGCAATAAGTACGTGATCAATAACTTAAAAATCGATACTTGCAATTCGACAACTCGAAATGAACACTTAAGAACCAACAACTTTGAAATTGATGTATTAATCCACAAATTGACAACCTTAGAACAAGACAATTTTGGTTGAAATCGACAATTTGAAATGGGCAACCTTGGTCGGAAGTCTACTTCTTCTAAATTGATTGCTTGAAGTTTGACACATAGAAATGGATAACTTGGATAATAGATTAGTTACTTAACAATCGGTGAGTTGATCAGGAAATCGATTTACCTAGAAAGTTTATTGGATTATCAAAATCAGCAAAAAACACTAGAATTGGTGGATTAGTAAGAGAAATGACAATTGGTCAAGAACGGCGATTCTCATGCAGAGGAAGAAGGACAAGATCATCATGATACTGAAGAAGAGCAAGAGCAAGAAGAGTATATTTCTCCACCTGAAGGCACTGAAACAAGGGGAGTTGTTGATAAAAGATGTACTTCTTCACTTACTTTTACTAGTGATGATGTTAGTCATTCTCTTGCCGATCTAGTGGATGTGTATGCCTCTCAATTTCCTAAAGATGGTAATGAGGCTTCATCTTCAAGTCTGGATGTTCGTGCTGAAGTTCCATCATCAGCCAACACTCCACAATCTAATCATGCTGAAGTGAGTACTCAAATTGACAATTTAGCAGACTTTAAAAGACTGCTCAAGCTTCTTTGGAGATCAAAGCTCAGGTTTATGGGTTGGGGTGTAAATTTTAGACCATGTAGAATGCTCTTAAAGCCACTTCAGATTTTTTGCACGACTAAGTACAAGCCCTTCATCTTCAAGTTCAAGCAAATGCAAAGGATGAGGATATAGAGCAATTGACGGAAGACCTGAGGAAGCTAGAGGAGACTGTCAAGTCTATGGGGAATTTCTAGCTTGTTTGCATCTCAAAGCAACCTTGATTTTATCCAATTTTTTATGTTCTCCACTTTTTGCTATTGACAAAAAGGGGGAGAAGTTTGATGCAGATTTGGCTTTGGTCTGGATTATTTTACCTTTGGACTTATATTTTGTTTGATTGTGGATTGGACTTTTTGACTTTGGACTATTTGATTTGATCTTTTGATGCTTGCAGTAACTTAGGCCGTGATAATGATTATGGAAGGATAGTTATTTTGAAGGACTAACATGTTTTCTATGGTTGCATAATTGTTACTATCCATGTCCTAATCTGCTTATTTTTTTATGAGATATCTTGTTTTGCTTATGTGTTGTTTTGCATGACAAAAGTTTCAAATCTGCAGGAAAGTTTTGAAACCATAAAAAATGGGGAGATTGTTAGAGAAAACTCCTTAACTGTTTTGAAGCTGACAAAACCTTTCCAAAGGTCTAGTCTGAAGACTTGCAGACTCAAATGCTATAGTATGAAGATCTCAAGACTCTTTTAACCGATTAGACTTTATTCTCAAAGTCTAACCTCATTAACAGTTTCTAGACCGACGAAGAGGAAACTTATCCAAATGTGAGTTAATCTTGAAGGATTTAGTTCGTACGGTTTGAAGAAGATCTTACGGCTGGAGATAGCACATTGTAATCAATTATTCTTATTAAAATCAATTTGGATAATTAAATCTGTTGATTGGCGAAGTCTACTTGGAAAGTTCTACTTATGGAAACCTAGATCCTGATTGTATGGGCAAGTAGGATTTGTGGGCTATCATCACATTCCTTAAATAACTCGAGATCTCCTAAATTGATTCTATCCAATGGGTAGATTGGAAGAACTCCTTTGGAAAGTGCCAACAGTTATAAAGGCATGGAGGAGTATGTAAGGAAGATGCTCAAGTTATTCAAGTGTGTACGTTAAAGAAAAATTCCAAAGTCTGAAGCTCTTAATTCTTTGTTGATTCATTTGTTGAGCTTAAATTGTACTCAAAAGAGAGATTAAATACTTGTGAGACCTTGAGGAAGTGTAACAAAGTTTCTACATTAGGGAGTCAAGGACGTGAAACTGTAAAATCTCTTTTGATTCTTAGTGAAATCCAGCCAGTGGGTTGTCAGTGTAGGAGAGTGAACGTAAGCTTAGTCTAAGCCGAACCATTATAAACTTTGTGTTTCAATTTTCTTTCCTTGAACTCTTTACTTTAATTCATAGCTTTATATAATTGTTTATACTCTTTTACATCTTCAGTCTATTGTCTTCAAAAGACGAGTTAATTTATTAAGTCTTGCAAAGCTTCTTTTAACACCTATTCACCCCCTCTAGGTGTCCTTTCTAGCCCTATCACTTTTCAGTTAGAGAGCAATCAAGGGACAATGGCGTGTATCTACCACGATCAGACTGGAAAAATGGTAGATGGCTTTACCATGGGATTTGCGACCTCGTCGGCGTTGCAAACAAAGTTCATGGCGTTTACACTCACCCTCTGCCATCTGCTGGAGCTCAGCAGAGTTCACAATCCATTGATAATAGAATCGGATAGCCTGGTGTTGGTTGAATCCGTTCATGCTTCCACCCCGCCGCTGTGGGAGATCCGAGCTCTCGATGCTGAAGCTGTCAATCTCCTTCTCAGATTCTCTCACCTTAGGGTTCAGCATTGTAAACGTGAGGCCAACTACGTAGCTGATTGGGCGCAAAGGCCCATAAAAATGGTACCCTACCTCAAAATTGGGCCATTTCGCCTCCTTCCTTATTGCTAGATCTACTATGCTCAGACGCTTTGGCTGTTGGTTGTACCTATCCTTTATCTTAAATGAATTTCCCTTTTACGAGGAAAAAAAAAAATCTGGCCTAATCTAGTTGGAAAGTTCCTTATCAAGAGTTTGACAGGAGTCTTTAGTAGCAAAGGATGAAATTCTTTTTTGTGGATTAGCACATAATTGCTCCTCTTTCTTAGAGAGCCGATACTAATCGTTGGTGACGTGCACAAAGGTACGCTCACTTAAGATCCTGCTGCTTCTTTTGTGGGAACACCGTCTTGACATAGTGCCAACAACCGAAAATCTCGTATGTACTAAAATCTCCACGAATAACATGGGGGACAAAGTCATTTATAACATTTGATAGGCTTGTAAATTACATTTATTTTAATGTAACTTGACTTAACCTAGTACAATAAGTAAGTAACCACTTCTTCATTTGGACAACATTTAAAAAGTCTCACATTTACAACTCATGAGTCATTCTCCTAAATTGTATCTTTTCCCCCTTCTTACACACGATATGTGTTCCCCCAATGCTAATGAATTTACTTTTTATCTTATACCACCCCAGCTTCGCAAGGATACTTCTTAGAGAAGAAGTAGTAAACTGCCTTTAATCAGTTATTATTCTTTTGTTAATCAATCTTTGAGCAAGAAAGGAATGTCCTCCAGTTGGCTTATTAAAACTGAACGTGTTGCCCAGGCGAAAGGGACCCGGAATGAGGATGTCAATATGCATAACCAAGTCATCAAAGTAATGTATTAATCTGATTGGGTGATGGAATTAATTGCTTTCAGGTTAAATTTGCCGTCTCGCAACATTTGTGTTTAGAGTTGACTAATTATAGCAATTATTATGGATCCAAGTGCTTCTTTATTGGAGCTGTTATAATGGATTCGAGCTCTTCTCAATTGGAGCTCATAAATGCTTGCAAGCAAGTGGAAGTATTTGAGTTTCACACAAGATGGTTATAACCCGTCATGTTTGCCATCTAAAGTTAATTAGTAAGAAGTTATATGATTGTCATGAGCTAATCATGCACATATAACATCATAACATCACTATTTGTGGTAATTTTTTTTTTCTTTTTCCTACGTGTGACTTGTGCATGAAAGAAGTGCGCTGACTACTAAATATAAGACCCAAGTAAGAGCTCAGGAATATCTCGAATATATGACACAAAAATTATTACCAAATATAACAAAAATATTATTATTCTCAATCTATTGTCACGTCAATATGCAAAGTCCGTAACCAAATTGGCATTACATGTATTCAATCCATACACGCGATCGGAAGATTACGTGCGTTGCGTACGCGTAATTCGAATCGTCTGGCGCAAAACTTCATCCCCCAACCCTCTTCACTCTTCCCATCTCTCTCTAAAAGAATCGAATACAAGCCACTCGAAAATAGGAACTTACGGAACCATGCCACAGCGGGACCCGTACGAGACCAACTGATCGTCGAAGTCAACGAGAGCCTCTAGTGCATGCCCCCACCGACAAGCGACAGTACTGGAAGAAGCGGTCCATCTACCAGGTCCCGACCTCCATCACCGACCTCAACCGCAATGCCTTCAACCCGCAGGCTGTCTCCTTCGGCCCCTACCACCACGGTGAGATCCACCTCCGCACCACCACGTACTTCTCCAATCCTCAGACGGTCTGAGAAGCCTCTCAATCCCTTCCTCGAGTCCCTGAGGGGAGTGGTGCAGGACCTCGAGCAGAGCTACCATGCACTGGACCTGGAGTAGAAGGAGGTCCGCCGAGAGGGCACAGGGGACCGGTTCCTGAAGCTGATGATCCCTGATGGCTGCTTCATTCTTGATATCCTGAGGACCGCGACACAGGAGGAGGACGACCATGAGCCCGATGACCCCATATTTCGCACTCGAAGGATGCTTTACATCATGCCATCATATGGCCAGACATGCTGACGCTGGAGAACCAGCGACCAGTGCTAGTGCTGGATTGGCTAGTCGCCGTCAAGAGCGATGGCAAGAAGGTTAGTTTTTTAGATTTTGCTCTGTCATGTTCACCTAGCAGTACATCTTGTTGATGACAAATGGACCTCACATTGGATCCATCAAATCGAATGCTCTAAACCTGTTGGATGCATGGTTCAAAATCAACTGAGAATTTGATTACTATTATCGGAAATCTTTTTTTTTTTTTTTTTTTTTTTTTTTGCCTTTAACTCGAGTACTATCGATACGACAAAAATCTCACATTCAAACGCACTGACTTCACACCAACGACTCAGGATGACGAACAGATCAACAAGCTCATCCTCAATTACTGCTCCCCTGGCAAGCACACCGCAAGGATAGGCAAATGCCTGCACTTCCTGGACGTTGTCAGGAAGAGCCTACTTCTCCACGAGAAGCCCAAGCTAGATAAGGCGGGGTGCGAGGACCTTCTGTTAGTCCAATCGGCCACTGAGCTCATCGAGCATGGGATCCGGCTCAAGAAGAGTGAGACCCACAGCCTCACGGACATCTCCTTTGCCGCCGGGGTCCTGAGCCTCCCTGAGATCATGGTGGAAGAAGCAACCGATTCCATGTTCCTCGTGATGGGAGAACGGTAATAATTCGAACAATATCGAATCAACGCAGCGGAATAAGATAATCTCCCCCTCTTGTGTAAACCTAATAGGAATCGATATAGTAGAGTAAAATAAATACCAAGCACGCGAACACAAGACGATTTTTTTACGTGGAAAACCTCCTCAATGTGAGGAGATAAAAAACCACGGGACCGGAGTCCACCTGAAAATCTTCACTATCAATAAAATTGTTCTTCTCTAGCAAATACTAGAGGTACATAGCAGCAAACACCTTAAGAACATAATTCTTGGCAATACACATGAACTTCACAAGAGATCAAGGATAAATTTGACCAAAAACGCAGGTTTTGATTAATCCACGAAAAACCTAATGTATGGAGCTTCAAACGAAAATCGAACCGTTCAGATTCGATAAAATTGCGCTATGAACATGCTGACAAAATTTCAGCTCAATCGGACCACGAATCAACCTCCAACGCCAGCTTGATGTAAATCACATATTGCCACAAACCCCAAATTTTCTGCTTTCTCTTTTTCTCTTGTTACTGTTTTCTTTTCTGCTGCTACCTCTTTATATAGATAATGAAAAACCCTATTTCCTCATATAACTTATTATATGGGCTCAAGCCCTTTTTAGGCTTGCAACTCATTGGGCTTCCTCCACATAGGAGTGAACCCAGCTAACAAATCTCCCCCTCACGACAATGTGGAGGGATTCACCATCCCTGCTATTAAACGGCAATGTTCAAGCTTCTCTCTTGGTAGAGTCTTCGTCATCATATCGGAGCCATTATGATCCGTATGAATTTTCTCAAGTTCCAACAACTTTTCATCAAGAATATCCCATATCCAATGATATCTAACATCAATATGTTTCGATCTAGAATGAAAAGATGAATTCTTACCAAGATGAATTGCGCTTTGATTATCACAAAATAGCACATACCTCTTTTGCTTGAACCCAAGTTCTTCTAAGAATTTCTTCATCCATAGCATCTCTTTACTAGCTTCAATCACTACAATAAATTCAGCTTCGGTTGTAGAAAGTGCAACACACTTCTGCAATCTTGACTTCCATGACACAGCTCCACCCGCAAAAGAAATCAAATAACCAGAAGTAGATTTACGAGTATCAATATTTTCTGCCAAGTCGGAATCTGAGTATCCAACTAACTCAAGTTTTCTGGTCCCGAAACTGAGTTTCAAATTTGAAGTTCCTTGAAGATACCTCATAATCCACTTCACTGCATTCCAGTGCTCTCTACTTGGATTTGACAAATAGTGACTGACAATGCCAACTGCATGTGCCAAGTCTGGGCGTATATATACCATCGCATACATTAAGCTTCCTACAGCTGAAGCATATGAAACACTTTACATATCTTTCTTTTCTTTATCAGTCGTAGGACTTTGCATCATATTTAACTTAAAGTGGGCAGCAAGAGGAGTACTAACCACTTTAGCCTTATCCATGTAAAATTTCTGAAGGATCTTTTCGATATATTTCTCTTGCGATAAAATCAACTTCTTAGCATCTCTATCTCGGGTAATTCTAATGTCAAGAATTTGCTTCGCCGAGCCCAAGTCTTTCATGGCAAAAGACTTGCTCAACTGTTTATTCAATAACTCAATTCTTGAAGCATTCCTGCCAACAATCAGCATATCATCAACATAAAGCAAGAGAATAATAAAGTCACCATCAAAAAATTTTTGGACAAACATACAGTTATCCGAGGAAGTCTTCTTATAGCCCTGTTCTATCATAACTGACGCAAATTTCTTATACCACTGTCTCGGTGCTTGTTTTAGGCCATAGAGACTTTTCTTCAATTTGTACACATAATCCTCTTTCCCTTTTACTTTGAAACCCTCAGGTTGTTCCATGTATATCTCTTCCTCCAAGTCACCATATAGGAAGGCTGTTTTAACATCCATTTGCTCAATTTCTAAATCTAGGCTAGCTGCCAAGCCTAGTACCACACGGATAGAAGACATTTTTATTACCGGAGAAAATATCTCATCAAAATCAATACCCTTTCTCTGATCGAATCCTTTAACAACCAATCTAGCTTTGTACCGTGGTTGTAAAGTATGTTCATCTTTCTTTAACCTATATACCCACTTGTTCTTCAAAGCTCTTTTACCTTTAGGTAACTTCACCAACTCAAAAGTATGATTATCATAAAGTGACTGCATCTCATTTCACATAGCATCGAACCAATTGCTTTTGTACTCATCTTCTATTGCTTCTGCATAGCACTCTGGTTCACCTGCATCAGTTAATAATACATACTCATCTTCAGAATACCTAGTGGAAGGTCGTCAGTCTCTAATGGATCTCCGGACTGGAACATCCAGTGGAACATCTAATTGAGCCTCTGGTTCATGAATAATATTATCTATCTCAACATGTTCAGGAACATGTTCGTTATTTGGAACATTGACTTCCTGCTGCTCTTCATCAACCTGTGTAGGGATATTTGTAAGAGGAACTGGATCTAAATCAACCAGATTATCACTAACCTGTGGTGCTGAAATCATCTCCGCTTTCTCAATATCCTCTATTGTTTGATCTTCCATAAACACAACGTCTCTGCTTCTTACAATTTTCTTTTCAAGTGGATCATAAAATTTGTAACCAAGCATATCCTATCCATAACCAATAAATATGCACTGTCGTGTTTTCACATCAAGTTTAGACCTCTCATATTTGGGAACATGCACAAATGCTTTGCACCCAAATACACGCAAATAATCATAAGAAACTTCTTTGCTTGTCCAAACTCTATTGGGAACATCAAACTCTAAAGGAGCGCATGGAGTAAAATTTAATATATGCACAACTGTACTTAAAGCCTCACCCCAAAAGGATCCAGGTAGCTTTGACTGTGAAAGTAAGCATCTTACCCTTTCAACCAATGTTCTGTTCATTCTCTTAGCTAAGCCATTTAACTGAGGCGTCTTGGGAGGTGTCTTTTGATGTCGAATACCTTGTTGTCTGCAGTATTCATCAAAAGGTCCAATATACTCTCTCCCGTTATCAGTTCTAATACATTTCAATTTCTTTCCAGTCTGTCTCTCAACTGAAGCTTGAAATTGCTTAAAAGCATCTAATACTTGATTTTTAGTTTTCAAGTATAAATCCAAATTTTCATTGAAAAATCATCTATGAAGGTAACAAAATAAAGAGAGCCATTAAGTGATTTTGTTTTCATAGGACCGCAAATATCAGAATGTACTAAATCCAATATACCTGACTTTCTTGAAGGAGGGGAGCTTTTAAATGCAACTCTGTTTTGTTTTCCTGCTAAACAGTGAGCACACTTCTTTAGCGCTGAACTTTTCAATCCTGAAAGGAGCTTCTTCTTGGCCAATATTGACAAACCCTTCTCACTGATGTGACTAAGCCTCTTATGCCATAACTCAGCTGCATCTTCGCTAACTACTGTATTAATTTTGTCTGTGGACAACTTTGTTTGCATAATGTATAATGAAGAATACTTTTCACCTCTAGCCATAATAAGAGAACCTTTTACCGAATGTGCTGCAATATCCCTCATCATCCAACTTTCCTGTAGAAATCAAATTCAAGCGGATATCAGGTATATGTTTAACATTATTCAATACTACCCTTGTACCATTGCTGGTTTTTAGGCACACATCACCGATGCCTACAGCTTGAGCTAGTCCATTGTTTCCCATCTTTATAGATCCGAAGTCACCTGACTTGTATGATGTAAAGAAATCCCTACGAGATGTAGCATGAACTGACGCACCACTATCAATTACCCAATTGGTCTAATGAGAAACAAAATTCACCACATCACCATAAAAAATAGTGAGAAAGTCTTCTTTAAGTGCAGCGACACGGTTGTCATCACTGTCATTATCACTTATCTTCTCTTTACCTTTCTCCTTTTGTTTCTCCCTTTTTAACTGGCGACAAAACCTCTGAATATGTCCCTTCTGATGACAATAATGGCACTCAACATTAGCAAATTTATTATATTTACCTTTGCTTTTGTCTCGAATTTTATATCTATTTCTCGGACCTCGAGACTCACTTCTCCCTCTTTTCTCAACAATCAAGGCATTAGAATGTGAAGAGGACGATCCCTGTGTCTTCCTTCTCATCTCTTCATTCAAAATACTACTTTTGACCAAATCCATGGTAATTGTACCATCCGGGGCAGAATTAGACAAAGATGTTCGGAACGTCTCCCATGAGTCTGGCAAAGTACCAAGCAACCATAGTGCTTGTATCTCATCATCAAACTTGATTCCCATCGCAGCCAACTGATTTATAATTCCTTGAAAAGAATTTAAATGATCAGTCAAATGAGTACCATCATGATATCTCAGAGCCATCATCTGTTTTTATCAAAAATAACTTATTATTCCCAGTTTTTCGAGCATATAACTGTTCAAGCTTATCCCATAAATCGCGTGCATGTGTTTCCTCAATAATATGGTTCAAAACATTACCATCTACCCACTACCTGATATAACCACACACTTGACGATGAAATATAGACCATTCAACATCAGTTTTATTCTCTGGTTTCTCCTCAACAAATACAGGCAAATAAAAATCTTTCACATATAAAAGATCTTCCATCTTCCATTTCCAAATATGATAATTCGAACCATTCAGTGTAACCATTCTACTCATATTCGTTTCCATTGTTTAACACAAGGCAGAAAAATCAAGTAATAACCTGATGCTCTGATACCATTCAGATGGGAGAACGGTAATAATTCGAACAATATCGAATTAACACAGCGGAATAAAATAATCTCCCCCTCTTGTATAAACCTAATAGGAATTGATATAGTAGAGTAAAATAAATACCAAGCACGCGAACACAAGACGATTTTTTTACGTGGAAAACCTCCTCAATGTGAGGAAATAAAAAACCACGGGACCGGAGTCCACCTGAAAATCTTCACTATCAATAAAACTGTTCTTCTCTAGCAAATACTAGAGGTACATAGTAGCAAACACCTCAAGAACATAATTCTTGGCAATACACATGAACTTTGCAAGAGATCAAGGATAAATCTGACCAAAAACGCAAGTTTTGATCAATCCACAAAAAACCTGATGTATGGAGCTTCAAACAAAAATCAAACCGTTCAGATTCGATAAAATTGCGCCATGAACATGCTGACAAAATTTCAGCTCAATCGGACTACGAATCGACCTCCAACGCCAGCTTTATGTAATCAGATATTGCCTCAAACTCCAGATTTTCTGCTTTCTCTTTTTCTCTTGTTACTGTTTTCTTTTCTGCTGCTACCTCTTTATATAGATAGTGAAAAATCCTATTTCCTCATATAACTTATTATATGGGCTCAAGCCCTTTTTGGGCTTGTAACTCATTGGACTTCCTCCACATAGGAGTGAACCCAGCTAACACATCGACCTCATTGCATTTGAGCGCTTCCACGTCAGGACCGGGAACGAGGTCACGTCCTACATCTACGTCATGGACTACATCATTGACGATGAGGGCGACGTCACGCTTCTCCACAACTTTGGCATAGTCCTGAATGTCTTGGGGGACGACAAGGAAACCATCGAGTTGTTCCACTTGCTGGCCAAGTACACAACAATTGAACCCAACAACAGTCTCATTGCCGTGTGCAATAAGGTCAACGAGTACTGCAACAAGCCCCGGAACAAGTGGTGGGCTAATCTCCTCCGGACGTACTTAAGGGGTCCTTGGGCTTTATTGTCTTTCATCGCCGCCATCTTCCTTTTCGCACTGACTATAATTCAGACCGTATATACCGTGCTCAGCTCCAACAAATGAACACATCCTTTGTGGGAAAATTACCAAAAATGTTCTAAATCTATTGCATTGATATCAATTCAGTCATAAACATTTTAATTAAAACAATTCAGTCATAAACCTTTTTTTCCCCATTGGCATTAATTCAATCTATCCAGCCAATTTAGATTAGAAATTGCCGAAGTGAACACTAACCGCGTCCTATGTGGCACGGACGGCTAGCGCTAACATGGACATTTTTGAATTATTTTTAAATTTTTTTCCTTTTTTCTTATTTTTTATGCTCTTTCTCTTTGCCCTATGGTTGGTACCAACCATGATCGATGACAAGCCGTAGCCGAGGGCCAGCGAGGGCATCGCAGCCCTCGTCGAATCTAGCGAGGGTCAAGCCCTCACCCAAGTCACAAGGGCCATGCCCTTGCCGGCTGGCAAGAGGGACCCTTGCCTGTGGCTGGTTGCCGGCCATGGCTTGTACCGGCCACAAGGCAAAGAGAAAGAATAGAAAAGAAAAAAGGAAAATTAAGAAAAAAAAGGGGAAAATTAAAAAAATGAACAATTAAAAAACAAAAAAAAATTAAAAAAAATATCCACATCAATGCTCGTTGTGTCACGTAGGACGGCTGGCATCCACATCAGTGATTTCTGCTCTATATTGGCTGAATGGACTAAACTAGTACTAATGGGAAACATTTATGACTAAATTGGTCAAATTGAAAAATTTAAAACTAAATTAATACAAATGCAATAAGTTTATAACTTTTTTACTACTTTTCCACATCCTTTGCCTCTCTGTACAATAAATTTTCCTTTACAGTCATGTTCATTTCCCTCTTTAAATGTACTAAATGATGGACATTTGGCTGTTTTTTTAATCATTATAAATGGTAATTCTCTCGTTTCAGTCTTCTTCATGTTTGTCCAATTGGGTGAAGGATGATCAAGTTTTAGGCAAATGAAATCTTCCATTGCACCATTTTCTTCTTGATTAAAATTTTAACAAGTTGCAGGGAATTTAAGTGAACAACAAATATGGCTTTCAAAGTCATTTCTCTTCCCCATCGGCTTCAAATTTCAAAGTCATCTATATATTTTCCGAATCATTAACACAAAGTAACAAACATACTTTTATGACTGAGAAAGAAATATTTTGAAACTTCCAACATCCTTCCTGAAATAAATAGAGCTAAAGATATTTACTGTTCTGGACCGCCATTATAGAATCCTAGATTGAAATAAGCTGACAACTAACTATTAATTATGTACACAGATTGTTAAGAATATGTCTTCAGTTTGAGTAGGTTTTTAAGTTTGAAAGGATAGAACAATTGCTTATCGTTATCACCTAAATTTTGACAATCCAATTAGGCATTCATTGCATTGAAAAATTAGGGATCAACCCTAATCCATAAATAAAAATAGTTAAATTGCATATAGTTATTATGAGCATTTTAACTAAGCCAGTATAATATTGCATTTGGACTTAATGGACTAAAGGAGAGAGCTTCTAAGCTTAATTAAATTATCTAAACTAAGCTCGGGATAACGAAATTCAGTCAATTCAAGGACACGCATGTCTTCATATTCACAATCAGCATACATGGGAACTCTAAGGTGCAGTGCAGTGGTAGTGGGAGGTCCATCCTACATGATTGTAAAAGTAAAGAGGTGAGCTAAAGCTCAGTATATGAATTTTCTAAGTTTAAGGTAGAAGATTATCTTACCACTCAACTTGGTACCGACTAACAATGTTAGTTCAAAACAAGTGCAATGTCAAAATTAAATGCATTATCTTCCTATCATGATGTGTCGGTAGAAACCATTAACAACATTACATAAGATTATTCATTCAAACATGGATGTTATATTATTTCTTGATGTGTAGATATCACATAGCAGCTCACCAATATAGACATATGTGTTTTTCAACTCCTATTTGTCATTAGCTAGGACCTATCTCGACTCACACGGCATCTTGACTAACAGTCATTATCACCATCAACTTATGGGAGATGGATTCATGCATACCCATTAGTTACGCTTCTTAGCCCATTCATCATGGATGTTCTATATATTTGTGGGATAAATACACTACTATACATCTACATGATGATGGTTATTTTTTAGCATCGTACTAGAGGTTACACAAGCCATGTCATCATAGAATTTCATGTCCTCTCAACTTTGTAGAGAACCATCTCAAACAGTAGAATAATTGGCTAACTCTAGAGTGTTATACACATACTCATACAAGGGAATTCACTTTATGGTGAATGGGCCATTGCAAAAGTCTTTATCATGTAGTATCAATGCCATATAAATCATCAACTACTATATGCATCTCAATAATTAGTACTTTCTCAAGCAATTAATGATAAACAAATAATTACAAGCACTTCACCACATGTATCCTCATTATTTTCTTGCTAAGCCATCATCATTTAATCAAAAGCCATAGGTAGGTATCGGTAGCTTAGGAATCAATACTTACAAATTGACAGCTCAAAATGAACACTTAGGAGGAAATGACTTTGAAACAACATCTTAGTATCTTAGAACTAGATTATTTTGGTTGAAATTGACAATTTGAAATGGCAATTTTTGTTAGAAGTGGACTTCTTCAAAATCGACTACTCAAAGTTTGACACATAGAAATCGATTGCTTGGATAATCGATTAGTTAGTTAACAATCAGTAAGTCAATCAGATAATTGATTTACTTAGGAAGTTGATTGAATGATCAAAATTGGCAAACGACTAAAATCGGTGAACTAGTCAGAGAATTGACAGTTGGCCACGAACGGTGGTTGATCAAAAATTGATGACTTTCAATATTGGAAATTTGCTCAGGAGTCGACTGAATGACCAAAATCGGTAAAACGAATTGTTAGTCATCACTTAATCAAAATCGCGTGAATATTCTTTTTAAGTCCAAATTCCACATTTTACACTTATCTCGCCCAATATACAACAAAGCCTTTTAGGGAGTCGATCACACAATTTCTACGCTTGAAAATAGTTATCAACTTATATCTAGTGAACACAATATTGCCTTTATTGAATCTTGACCACGCTCGGGATTAATATTCAAACTTGGTTAAAAATCATCAACCGACCAAGTCAAAATTACTAACTAGATCAACATAATTTAGGCATAAAGATTTTCACTTACCTTGAACAAAGACTTGGACAACTCTGAAAGCTTAACCACCTTTAAGGCAAAATAACAAGAACAAAGATTAACAATTATCAATCTTTTAACAAAATTAGTTCAATAGAAAAGAATAAAGCCCACAAATTTACCTTGTAAACTCTTGAAAGATGGAATTTTGAAGCTTTGATAACACAAGCATAGAGTCTTTGCTTTTACTCGAAAGATTGAAAAGTGATAATGAAGAGGAAAGTGATGGGTGGTCTTTTTTTTATTTGCAAGAACAAGTTAGAATTTCTTTTAAGCTTAGTTATTTCTAAAGGCTTCATACGATTGTCGCGACCTCTTTTTTTCGGCGCTCGCAATCGCGTACGGGCGCCTAAGGAGGCTAATGGCTCGGCTGAAATTAGTTATGCCCGGACTATCCCAAGTCCACCAATTCACGACTTAATGGTTTAAGTTTTTAACCTGTAAATTAAATTTTAAAATGGAGTCGCCACTAATCGATTTGGGGTGGGTTGATTAGAAACCCAAGCGAAGTATCGGGAGAAGTACTCGCTCCTGCGCAACCAGAGAAATTAGGATCGGGGACTTGATTACACTAGTTAATCACTAATGCCCTTTCGGTACCTAATCTTGTTTAAACTTTGAGGTTTTTTTTGGATGTTTGAGAGATTTTCCATGCATTTTTTAGGGGAAAACCATTTTTTGAGTCATTTTTTAATTTTTTTTGACACAAAAGGGATTTTTTGGGGATTTTTGGTATTTTTGGAAAAATACAAGTCTTTTTGGCTTTTTCATGAATTTTTGGCTTTTTTTGGATTTTTGGCATTTTTTGGAAAATATGAAATATTTTTGATTTTTTTATTTTTTGGAAAATAAAATATTTTTTTATCATTTTTTATTATTTTTCGATTTTCTGGAAATTAAAACATTTTTAAATATTTTTTTGGAAAATAAAATATTTTTTGGATATTTTTGATTTTTTTTAAATAAAATATTTATTATTTATTTATTTAAAATAATATTTTTATATTAAAATAATATAAAAACTGACCCGGGTCGGATCCGCGGGTTGGGTCCGACTCGGGCCAGCGATCCGAATGAGGACGGGCCCGACTCGGATTTTTTTTGTCCTTTTTCTTTCCTTTTTTTTTTAACAAGCCCAGCCCAAATAGATCTATTTTCTCAAAAAGGGCCCGGTCCACATGCGAATGGCCCAAGCTGGCCGAAACCCTACTCGAGCGAGACCCACGCCCGACCCGCTTTCGGCTAAAACCCTACCCGACCACCGACCCGCCTACGACCCGGTTTACAGCCGCAGCTTGCTTTGCCCTATTCCTACGTCGTCCGGTGAAGACGACGGCGACGAGCGGCGATACCGAGGACAACGGTGGGAGGATGCGGCGTGGCGGCACGGCGGCGACGACAACATGGAGATGCAGAGGGGAACGATGGGCAGAGCGCGACTGAGGAATGGATCTCGCGGTGGCTGAGGCGGCGAGGACGGATGGCGAGCGTCGGTGTGTACCTGGCTGTAGAGACGGCGGGACGTGGCGGCAAACGGCGGTGGACGATGGCGTGGCCGGATCTCGTGGATCCTCCTCAGATCTGGTCTTCTGCTTTCCAGATCTGAGGGCAGGGGATGACAGCGGCGAGGTGTGGGGACGGCGGCACGGCAAGATCTGGGGCAGCAGCGGCGTCGGGGCACGGGACCTCCTCCGATCTCCTCTTCTCTTCAGCCTACTCACTCAGATCTGGACGGCGTCGGGGCGAAGCTCAGGGTGGCGTTGGTGGTGGCATGGCGTCGGGGCGGAACGACGGCGGAGCAACGGTCGACGGCGTCGGGAGGGACGGCAGCGACGGCGGGTCCTCGGCTTCTCAGATCTAGCACTTTTCCCTCTGATTCCCCTCTCACTCAGCCCCCACACGCTCGGATCTCTCCCCCTCGGGCTCCTTGCCGCCGGCCTCCCCCGAAGTCTCTCGAAGGGAGGTCGTTCGAGCTTCGTGACCCGATCTCTCGCGTGCTCGCTCTTTAATCCTCCCTTGAAGTCTCTCAAGGGAAGATCTCCGAGTTCGCCGTGGTTTGGCCTTCCCCCCGACACCTTATTTATAGGCGTGGGGGTGCCGATCGGCGGAGTCTAGGCCGGCGGTCCTTGGTGTGCCAACCGGCCTTCCTTCGCCGGCCGAACCGACATCAGTTCCTCCCCCTCTACGAAGGCTCGCTCGCCATCAATGCCGCGTCCTCCTAGCCACCGGCCTATGCTCCTCTCTCTGCCCTAGCTTGTTCTTCACGCGTGAGTTGCAGAGGCGTAGGGGGAAGAAGGAAGAAGGAAGAAGAAGAAGAAAGGGGGCCGGGCTTTTGGGGGGGAAAATGGCTGGGCCTTGGGCTGCGTGGAAAAGAAAAAAAGGGGGCATTTGCTTTTGGCTTTTGTGTTTTCTTGTGCTTTTACTATTTTTTGTTTTTATTGTTTTTTCGATTTTTTTGTTATTTGCTTATTATTTCGAAAAAGACTTAATTAATAAAATAAACATAATAAAAATTGAGGTGTCAACAGCTGCCCCTCTTTGAAGGTGAGCTCGCAGACGTTGCATTCAAAGACAAATTGATGCCTCAATTTTATCTATGCATGCGTAGCAGATTATATTTTATTTAGGACCTATTATTCTATGCGGAAAAAGAGTAATATAATTTTACATATACTAAGACAGATAAGAAGATACCTGTAGTTACTTACCGGGAGTGAGTGCGATAGGGTGTAAACCCCGAGTTTGGCAAGTATCAAGGTGTCATCTTACCTGGTGATATGAGGAGGTTGCTTTTCCAGGACCCGAACCATTCTTCGGTTGCCTGTTGGAGCAATAAGTGGTTTGTCTAGGACTCGAACCTTTCTTCGGTCGCCTTGACGGGGAATTGCTTTTCCAGGACCCGAACCTTTCTTCGGTCGCCTGTTAGAGCAATAAGTTGGTTTGTCTAGGACCCGAACCTTTCTTCGGTCGCCTTGACGGGGAATTGCTTTTCTAGGACCCGAACCTTTCTTCGGTCGCCTTGACGGGGAATTGCTTTTCTAGGACCCGAACCTTTCTTCGGTCGCCTGTTGGAGCAATAAGTTGGTTTGTTTAGGACCCGAACCTTTCTTCGGTCGCCTTGACGGGGAATTGCTTTTCCAGGACCCGAACCTTTCTTCAGTCGCCTGTTAGAGCAATAAGTTGGTTTTGTCTAGGACTCGAACCTTTCTTCGATCGCCTTGACGGGACATGCGCCGACCTTTCTCAGGGCATCTGCTTGTTGGGAGATAGTACTTGGATGCTTGCAAGTACAAACTCTTGGAGGATACCTGGATGATCATAAGCATCGAAAGGGTACCTGGACGATCACAGGTACAAACTCTTTGGGGATACTTGGATGATCACAAGTATCGAAGGGGTACCTGGACGATCACAGGTACAAAATCTTTGGAGATACCTGGATAATCACAAGTATCGAAGAGGTACCTGGACGATCACAAGTACAAACTCCTTGGAGATACCTGGATGATCACAAGTATCGAAGGGGTACTTGATTTGAAAATACTGATAACATACCTTGGATATTTGTGAAGGTGTCCCACCTCCTGGCAATTGGGAAATATCGAGGGCATACCTGGGATATTCGTGAAGGTCTCTCACCTCCTGGTAGTGGGAATATTGAGGATGGATCTCGCATATTCGTGAAGGTTTCTCACCTTCTGGTAGTTGGAATATCGAGGACGTGCCTCATATATTCGTGAAGGTCTCTCACCTCCTGGTAATTGGGAATATTGAGGATGGATCTCGCATATTCGTGAAGGTCTCTCACCTCCTGGTAGTTGGAATATCGAGGACGTGCCTCATATATTCGTGAAGGTCTCTCATCTCCTGGTAATTGGGAATATTGAGGATGGATCTCGCATATTCGTGAATGTCTCTCACCTCCTGGTAGTGGGAATATCGAGGGTGGATCTCGCATATTCGTGAAGGTCTCTCACCTCCTGGTAGTGGGAATATCGAGGGCGTGCCCCGCATATTCGTGAAGGTTTCTCACCTCCTGGTAATTGGGAATATTGAGGGCATGCCTCGCATATTCATGAAGGTCTCTCACCTCCTGGTAGTTGGAATATCGAGGACATACCTTGGATATTCATGAAGGTCTCTCACTTCCTGGTAATTGGGAATATTGAGGACATGCCTCGCATATTCATAAAGGTCTCTCACCTCCTGGTAATTGGGAAATATCGAGGGCGTACCTGGGATATTCGTGAAGGTCTCTCACCTCCTAGTAGGGGGAATATCGAGGACGTGCCCCGAATATTCGTGAAGGTCTCTCACCTCCTGGTAAAGGGAATTTGAATGTAGCACGAGGCTTACCTGGATTGCCGCAGGCACTTAAAAGGGGTGGAACACCTGGATGGCCACAGGTGTACAAAGTACTGGAATACTTGGATGAACACAAGTATTTAATGACATGATCTTGGACCACTCAGTAGGTCCAAGTGTAAGAAAGCATACCTGGGTAGGCGCAGGCACATAAAGCAGCGGAATGCTTGAACAGCTGTTATTATTTGGGGACAACTCGGGCAAGTTGAGTGTCATGAAAAGGGAGTATCCGAATGGTAGCCGGTACTCAAAGACAATGGGATGCTAAAACAGTTGTAAACATCCTAACTCAAGGGACGACTCGAATAGGTCGAGTGTCAACAGAGGGAGCACCCAGCAAGTGGTGGATACTCAAAAACAAGGGGGATACCTGGATAGTCGCAAATATCAATACTCTGGGGACAACTCGAACAAGTCGAGTGTCAGGAAAAGGGAGTATCCGAACGATGGCCGGTACCCAAAGACAAGGGGATACTTAGACAGTTGCAAGCACCCAAACTCAAGGGACGACTCGAATAGGTCGAGTGTTAATAAGAGAGTACCTAGACAGTGATAGGTACTTTAAGACAAATGGGGATAGAGATATGCTTACCTAGCAATATCTCTGATCTCTGAGAGTATGCCTGTTATTTGCACAATATGCATACATGATTGTATACACTGTAAATTCCTAAATTCAAATGTGATTTATGCATGACAATCTTGTCAGTTTTGTATCATTCGAATTCCACTGGGGAAGATTTTGAAAGACAACCTTCATTTAAAATGTAGATGTCTTGAGCATGCCAGATGAGGGATTTTCAGTCTAAAAGGACTTTCCGCTCACTCTCATGGAAAAGGCTATCCTGACCATTAATGCAGGATTTATAAGGACCACACTATCTCACTGTCATCATGTCAGCAGGGGTCTGAGTATTCTCGCAAACAGTACAACTTTACCAATGTGAGAGGTCTTTGTCGAAACTGTGATGAAGTCTTTGTCAGCGGCTCATCAAATGGGACCATCAAGGTCGAAGTCGATGGACGAAAATGTTGCACGATCATCTCCGGGTTTACAAGTCAAGAACCCTGCGAAAAGATATAGAATAGTCTTGCTCGTACTTCTTCGAGCGATGCTTATATACGCATGAAATCCTACGTTAATTGAAGTGCTCCTAGTCTAAAGAGACTTTTACAATGGGAATGTAACGTAGGCTTGGTTCACATGTAAGAGGGTGAGAGTTCATGACTGTCTCAGCATTTGTCACTAGTCTTTCTTCTCACTGTTAGAGGTTCTACGGACCACAACAGTAACTTTTTCTTGGCTGTATTTTTGACTGAGGGGGCATTGGCCTTGCTTTTACCAGGCACCCTGCTTTTTTCATGCCCCTATTTTTATTCCAACTTTTCATTTATGGGCATTGACCTTGCTTTTACCAGGTACACTGCTTTTTTATGCCCATGTTTTTTCATTCTTGTCGTTTGAGAGCTGATCTTGACAAGTTTAATCGAAGCACCATTATTAGACTCTTGAGTCTTCATCTTCAACCGGCGCTCAGGTTATGACAATAACTTCTGCTTTGTCTCGATGTGAGGGTAAAATTACAGACTCACTTAGGTTGTACAATGAATACAAGTGCGTAAAGAAAGAATTGCTCTTCATGACTCTAGGGCACTTAAATTAACGCGAGTGTTCATATGCAATAAAGACACTTGAAGATTGATGCAAGTGCAAGCAAGAAAATTTCTATCTCTCTTCTCACTTTGTGATGTTGATTTGCTTTTGACTTGCCCCAGTGTGGGGTGGTTTTTGACGGGGGTTATAGGAGAAACTTCACCAGTGTAAGGAGCTCAAAGGGGTGAGCAATGAAATGCCTCTCACTGTTTTGGTTATCGTACCATTCGTGAGAGAACTCTTTACCCTGCAGTCATGGAATCTTCTGCACTCATCTCACAAGTGTATAGATGGGGGGGGGATTGTGTGTAGGATATGGCTTGCCTTTCATCATTCTGACGCGCCTCATCCAGCATGCTCAATTAATCTTGTATTCTTCACTTAGCTGTCTATTCTAATAATCCTCAGTGGAATCAGTGACTTAGACAGGCAAAATCATCGTGCAGAATTCATCTGGAAATGACATGCAACATTTCGAATATGATGGAGTTTGAACTCTTCAAAACAAGTGAATGGTTTTGACTCAAAAAAGACCCTATTGACAACTTTAGGGGGCCCTATTGACAACTTTAGGGGCTAACATAATGGTGTTTCCAAATATGTTAAATTTTGAACATCAAAAGGGTTATTTGCAAATGGGTGTCGATAGTTATCCCTATGACACATGAAGGATCAGCCGGGGTTGGGGATCTGATCGGGCATCTCTATTTTTGCCCCTGCAGAAGAGAAGATGAAAATGGATGAATCAACAGGGCCAAAATTAAAGGTGAATTGAGGCGAAGGATCTCGTCATTGGCTTTGGCAATACTTGGGACGCCATTTTGCTTGGGAGAGTTTGTCATGCCTCTCATTGATTTGTTATCTTTGTTTTTGACAAGACATGCTTCTCATTGATTTGTTATCCTTGTAATCCTGCAACAAACAAGACATGCTTCTCATTGATTCGTTATCCTCGCTTTTGACAGTCAGGTGATCCTGTAACAAATAAGAGGGAATGTGTTAGTCATGAACTCTTTCAAGAGTCGAATAATTGGAAGCGATACAACTTTACCCTTCATTGGTTTGTAGATGATTGGGTGAACCTGAAGTGAGAGGGGGGCACGAAGTCCTATGTCCTTTGCTTCATTAGGTCAATTATTCTCTGAATTGGCTCCTGGATGATACGTCTTTTTACACGAAGCCAGGTGAATTTGATGCGGGTCATTTCCACGAACCTCACTTGGCCAATATTGACCATCAAGTTTGGTTTTTGATCCCCAATGTTTCCCTTCACTGGTTTGCAGATGATTGGATGAACTTGAAGTGCAAGTGGGACACGAAGTCCTATGTCTTTTGCCTCGTTATGTCACCTGTTCTCTCATAATTTGCAAGTGCAAAGGAAGCAAAATTTTTTTATTATTTTTTTTACCAAGCGGCTAACTGCCGCGTCGGGGATTCGAACCCCCGACTTCGGACCTTTTTGCTTCTTCCCGGATACCACTCGGCTAGAGGCGCCGATGGTGTCCGTAGGGCGCTTCTTTTTTTATTTAACCAAACCGGCTCCTGGACGACACGTCCCTTCATACCAAGTTAGGTAAATCGATACAGGTCATTTGATTTGTCCAAATTAATCATTAAGCTTGCTTCTTGAATCCTATGCTTCCTGTCAATAGAAGAAAATATGTCAAAAGTGAGTTCAGACACTGAGAGTATTGGAAACGATACCAAATTACTCTTCTCTAAAGTTTGTATTTGCTGACTCCTAGGGATATTTGAATGTCGATGACAGCCTTTTCGTCTTGGCACAATTTGACATTTCTTTCGATTGGCCTTCCTCACTCATGGCCATGTATGTATGATTGATGGTTTGTCGATTTATCTTCAACGCATTCCTTCTGCGGAATTTTTCTTCTGTTTTTGACTATATGGCCATTGGGCAAAGTCATGTACCTCAAGCTTCTATGGAATCTGAGATGGACAATCAAAATCTCCAATTCTCTTATGGCAATTACTTCTTGGGAGAGCATGTGTCTGGAGTGAAGCTTCTAAATTCCAAAGTCATTGTCCAGGGTGTGGGGCTATAGATCGCCTTGACTGTCTAGATTTTCTCCCTGTTGACAGTAATCACTTAAAAGGAAGAGGAGGAACCCCTTCCTTATGTTGAAGTTGATACTGTAACATCTAGCCGTTTGGGCGCGTCGTGCGACAAGATAGTCATTTGGCTTAGGATGGAGCTGGGCAGGAGTGAGGCATGTCATGGATGCTTCGATTTCAACTGTATGCCTGTACCTATTATGTCTCACCTTTTGTATCCTGTAAATAGAAAAGAGGGGTTGTCATTCTCAATATTATGTTAAGGGAATAAGACTTACCCCTTTTTTGAAACGGGATGCTCCTTTCTATTTGCCCCTGTTTTCTTGGCAGGGTGTCTTTGAATTTGGCGAGTTCACATGATGCGCTTGCTTCAAATGCCCTCTGTCACACTAAGTCAAAGAGGACGGGAATGATCTTCTGAGACATGAAGTGAATGAATCAGAAAGACAAACATAATTAAATTTATCATCTTGTTTTAACAAAAACTTTTGGGTGATGAAATATTTTTTATTTTCAAAATACGTCTTTAGGGGAGAAAAAGCATGAGGAAGCCCAGCTCTCAGTATTCTCCTTGGATGATATTTTCTTTTCATGGTTGGATAACATCATTGGGCCGGTTTGGGATACCGCTTCATGCTTTCAAAACAAAATATTAGAATTGTACATTAGATTACTGGAATGGAAAATACAACAGTAGCACACTAGATATGATAAGAAACATGAAATTATAAAAACAAGCAACACCCGTGAAAACTCCTATGAAAAGGAGCACTTTGATAGTGTTGGTTTTGAAATCAAGCGCCTTTGAGTTCCTCGCCTCCAGTAGACTCGAAGTATTCGCATGAGAGTACCACTTCATTGAAGCTACGGAAATACAACCCATGCAACCAACAGCGATGCTTGCGGGGTAAAGCTCCTATGAACAGCTTTATCATTTCTTCTTCGGCCAGCTGAGGGTAGGTTTGCATCATAAAAGCTTCCCACCTCCTTGCATATGCTCGAAGATCCTCCATTGGTCTTCTTCTAAAGTGAACCAAGTTCTCGCAAGACATTTCAGCTCCAATCTGGTGCTGGTACTGATGCAGGAATGTGGAAGACAGCTCATTCCAATTCCTCATGAGGCTGATATCTGCTGTGACGAACCATTGCAATGCAGACCCTGTAAGACTTTCTTGGAAGGCCTGAGTTGTGAACGACATCGGGCCATAGTACCGACTCATTTCCGCATGGAGATATTGCAAATGAGCCACAGGACAAGTTGTGCCATTATACTTACGGAAATCAGGTATCCACATCTCTCCAGGGGTCGTGATCTTATGAGCGTAAGACGGGCTTGATGTATCTTGGTTAGGCCACTGATTTTCCCACTGCATATCTGTTGTAGTGGTGAATTTTTCTGTTTCAAGGAAGTTGATTCTACCGAGATTACCCCATTGCTTTCTTCTTGGTCAAAATTTCCGAATGAGGATAAAGTATTGAAGCTATCCTCATGGTCAGAGGACAAGCTTAGTACTTCGTTAGGATCATAGCGGATAAAGACGTATGCTTCTTCTTCTGACGGGCCTTCATCTCCGGATGAGAGTAGGAAACAGTTATACGATGAATCGTCAGTTTCATTGTTGAAATAACGCTGGAAGTCCTTGGGATTGTATTCTAGGGTCGGGAAGTCTTCAGGATTGTACTCTAGAGGATGGGGGCCTTCAAGGCTGCATTCTTGGGAATGCTCGAAGCTTTGGCGCGGTGGCTCGTCGGTAGATGCTGAATCTATCTGCTTAGGCTTTCTTTTCTTGGCTTCTGGTCCAGACCTTTTGAGTAAGGCCCTTCATTTTGCTAACTTGATTCTATCAAGGGAAGTGAGAGACATTAGAGTTTCACTGTCTGATTCACTTTCCAGGTTGATAGGGGTTGGTATTCTTTGGACCCTAGCTCTTAGAGTAAGCTTGGGAAGTTGTCTAGTCGTGCCCCACTCTTGAACAGACTCTGTGTCTTTGACCTTGTACAAAGGCTCCTTGCCTTTCCTAGTGGGAAATTTTCCAGTAACAAGATGTTGCTCAACTGCCCATTTATTATGCAAGGCTTCATTGACATGCTCCTCTCCTACCTCAGCGGCTAACAGCTCCTCGTGCTCCGCGATCATTGGCTCTTCGTAGGGCAAGGTGATGTCAGGGGTGATGTCAATATCGTATTCTTGATGGAAAACATGAATTAATTCCTTCCAAGTTTTAAGGGGACTAATCTTCTTGACAATGTACCATTGCAAGGCAAGGCCAGTCAAGTTCGATTGGTACGATTGAATCATCATTCAAACCAGGTAGGCCTGCAAGTAGGTCTCTGGGCGGAAGGTATCAGCATACCTTTCGCATTCAGGTGCTTTGAGCTTTTCAGGGATTTCAATGCCGGCATAATTGGAAAGGTCCATGGGATTCTGCCCCTGCAACTGGTTTAACTTTTTCATGATCCTTTCAAACTGTCCATAGTGCTAGCTATTTTCTAGCAAATTTGCGGGCGTCATGACGGTGTTTGAGGCAACTATAGAGTTGGGCTCAGCCCGAGTGGATTTCATTTGTCTCGAGAGTTGTTGAAGGACAATGGACATCTGTCCTACGCCGTCTTCAATGTTAATGAGGCGATTTTGTACATCATTTTGATCGGGTCCTATTGCATGGGGCCAATCATGGGCGATTGGTGGCCGGCGATTCATAATTACCTGTTTGTTGTGAAAACAATGAATGAACACGAAAGTAAACAAAGATTGACCCATGGCAATGGTCTAACTGCTTTTTTATTTATCAAAAGAGGATTTATAGACTGCTAACTCCTAACATCTAGAACTTGAAATTGAAAAGACAGGATGAAATACTAGATATTAAACGAGAGTCCCTAAACAATGGGACAAAACTTTCACACTATTTACACTAAGGGGCACATGATTGCTAATTTATATGTGACGGGGAGCCTTGTTCTTGCGAGGTTGCCTACTTCCTTGAACTGGTTCTGAGGTGTGCATCCAGTCCATTCCCAAATTTCTCTCCATGAGCTCTGCTTGCTCGTGCTGGCTGCTCTCGCTGACTGAGTGAGGGACTAATGGCTTCCATCTTGTTGGGATACAATGGTTGTGGATGTAGGACATGGAGGCGTGGTGGGCTTTTTCTTCTCCCTCAAGCCCTTCAGGTATCACAATCCTTCTACGATGGCACTTGTCCCAGGTTTCCTTAGCAGTAGAAATTTCAAATTCATAGTCACGGCTTGTGTTGAAAAGAACTGGAGGGACCATCATCTTGAAAGGCGGTGGGATCTCCTGAAGGGCTCCATATTGTCGTGCTACCCGATACGGGTAGTAGGGAATGGCGCCGGTGAGACCGAGCAACGGAATTGGGTGGGTGCGCATGTAAGCAAAGCGGGCCCTTTTTTCATGGAACCAACCAGCACACCATTGGAATGCCTCAAGAGCTCGGTTTCTTAGAAAGCTTACCCAATTTAAACAGCTTTGATTGGGAATGTACGGTCCTAAAACCATAAATTTTTGTAATGGATTTTCAAAAGCATTTGTTT
The DNA here is from genome assembly GCA_017140395.1 of Eucalyptus lansdowneana. Lineage (NCBI taxonomy): Eukaryota > Viridiplantae > Streptophyta > Magnoliopsida > Myrtales > Myrtaceae > Eucalyptus > Eucalyptus lansdowneana. The sequence continues at coordinate 24,641,690 of CM029492.1, forward strand.
CAGGCGATCGCATGAAGTCTCGAAATTCGCTTAGGTGAGAAAAGAACCAGACTTGTAAAATTTCAGGAGAGGCTCGTATGATTTTCTCCGAGTTGTCTTTAAAACAATTAAAAGACAAGAATGTTTCAGTTAAAATCATGTTGACATAATTCCCCCCTCTTAAGATTTGATCAACTATCCATGCCATCTTGGGAGTTATGGCATTTCTTTGATGGGGGAAGATGATGAGTCCGAAAAAGGCTAGAAGGAAAATCTCACTTTTCTGAGTCATAGGCTGATTTTGGAAACGGGCATTCATAAATTCTAGTGGGCAGGTATTATGGTTGCCTTCAAGAATTTGTCTTATGACATGGATTTCAGTTCCTAGAAGTCGTGCTAACCTGCGCCGTGGGAGGGCGCCTATCGATGGTTTGACAAGCTTTTTCTCAAGAGGCATTCCAGTGATGATGCTGTATTCTTCCAAGGTTGGGGTTAGCTCAAACCTACCGAATATAAAAGTAATTGTCTTCGGGCACCAAAAATGTGCCATGGCTTGTATGACTTCAGGACGAATAGTGATTTGGATCAACGATAGGAGATGACCAATTTTGGCCTTCACGCGCTCCCCGGGCAAACGATCTAATTGACCCCACCATCGAAGAGCTCCGTTTTGGGAGCGGGAATGAACTGGATATCGTCTTTCCCCATCACATATAAAGCGGGACTTGAAAAGTTTATCCTACATTGCCATGGGCCAAATAAAAAGACTGAGTAAAAGTAAAGAAATCACTTTGCTTTTAAAGAAAAATGGCAAGCACAAAGACATGCGCATGGGACGTGCGGCTCGATTTCTAACTCAGAAGGCTTGATGAAATTAAAAAGGTATCCGCCCATCGCAGTCTCGCGTTAGCAGCATACCCTCCTAACCTCGGCTAAGAAATTCGGGGAAAAGAAAGGCAACCTCTACATCGCAATCTCGCGTTCGAGGTCGTATCTTTCTTAACACCATCCTAGAAATCCTATGGCGGCCCAGGTCCGGCGGCCGGGTTGTGTGTGCCATGTGTAGTGTTTAAAACAGTAAAGCATGCACAACAGTTTATAATCACAAAACATTTTATTTTGACAGAATAAAAAAACTTAAAGCTATTACCCTGCACAAAAGAAAAGAAAAGAAAAAAAAACCCAAGTCAGCCAAGCGTTTAAACAAAGATAAAATGGCCTAAGTCCTCAAAGTCCCCAGCGGAGTCGCCAAGCTGTCGCGACCTCTTTTTTTTCGGCGCCCGCAATCGCGTACGGGCGCCTAAGGAGGCTAATGGCTCGGCTGAAATTAGTTATGCCCGGACTCTCCCAAGTCCACCAATTCACGACTTAATGGTTTAAGTTTTTAACCTGTAAATTAAATTTTAAAATGGAGTCGCCACTAATCGATTTGGGGTGGGTTGATTAGAAACCCAAGCGAAGTATCGGGAAAAATACTCGCTCCGCGCAACCAGAGAAGTTAGGATCGGAGACTTGATTACACTAGTTAATCACTAATGCCCTTTCGGTACCTAATCTTGTTTAAACTTTGAGATTTTTTTTTTTGGATGTTTGAGAGATTTTCCATGCATTTTTTAGGGGAAAAACATTTTTTGAGTCATTTTCTAATTTTTTTTTTGACACAAAAGGGATTTTTGTGGATTTTTGGTATTTTTTGGAAAAATACAAGTCTTTTTGGCTTTTTCATGAATTTTTGGCTTTTTTTGGATTTTTGGCATTTTTTGGAAAATATGAAATATTTTTTATTTTTTTGATTTTTTGGAAAATAAAATATTTTTATCATTTTTTATTATTTTTCGATTTTCGGGAAATTAAAACATTTTTTTAATATTTTTTGGAAAATAAAATATTTTTTGGATATTTTTGATTTTTTTAAAAATAAAATATTTATTATTTATTTATTTAAAATAATATTTTTATATTAAAATAATATAAAAACTGCCCGGGTCGGATCCGCAGTTGGGTCCAACCGGCCAACCCCGATCCGAACGAGGACGGGCCCGACTCGGATTTTTTGTCTTTTTTCTTTCCTTCCTTTTTTTTTAACAAGCCCAGCCCAAATAGATCTATTTTCTCAAAAAGGGCCCGGTCCACATGCGAATGGCCCAAGCTGGCCGAAACCCTACCCGAGCGAGACCCACGCCCGACCCGCTTTCGGCTAAAACCCTACCCGATCACCGACCCGCCTTCGACCCGGTTTACAGCCGCAGCTTGCTTTGCCCTATTCCTACGTCGTCCGGTGAAGACGACGGCGACGAGCGGCGATACTGAGGACAGTAGCGGTGGGAGGATGTGGCGTGGCGGCACGGCGGCGACGACAACGTGGAGATGCAAAGGGGAATGATGGACAGAGCGCGACTGAGGAATGGATCTCGCGGTGGCTGAGGCGGCAAAGATGGATGGCGAGCATCGGTGTGTACCTGGCTGTAGCGACGGCGGGACGTGGCGGCAAACGGCGGTGGATGATGGCGTGGCCGGATCTCGTGGATCCTCCTCAGATCTGGTCTTCTGCTTTCCAGATCTGAGGGCAGGGGATGACAGCGGCGAGGTGTGGGGACGGCGGCACGGCAAGATCTGGGGCAGCAGCGGCGTCGGGGCACGGGACCTCCTCCGATCTCCTCTTCTCTTCAGCCTACTCACTCAGATCTGGATGGCGTCAGGGCGAAGCTCGGGGTGGCGTTGGTGGTGGCATGGCGTCGGGGCGAGGAACAGCAGCAGCGGAGCAACGGTCGACAGCGTCGGGAGGGACGGCAGCGACGGCGGGTCCTCAGCTTCTCAGATCTAGCACTTTTACCTCCGATTCCCCTCTCACTCAGCCCCCACACGCTCGGATCTCTCCCCTCAGGCTCGCTTGCCGCTGGCCTCCCCCGAAGTCTCTCGGAGGGAGGTCGTTCGAGCTTCGTGACCCGATCTCTCGCGTGCTCGCTCTTTAATCCTCCCTTGAAGTCTCTCAAGGGAAGATCTCCGAGTTCGCCGTGGTTTGGCCTTCCCCCCGACACCCTATTTATAGGCGCGGGGGTGCCGGTCGGCGGAGTCTAGGCCGACGGTCCTTGGTGTGCCAACCGGCCTTCCTTCGCCGGCCGAACCGGCATCAGTTCCTCCCCCTCTACGAAGGCTCGCTCGCCATCAATGCCGCGTCCTCCTAGCCACCGGCCTATGCTCCTCTCTCTGCCCTAGCTTGTTCTTCGCGCGTGAGTTGCAGAGGCGTAGGGGGAAGAAGGAAGAAGGAAGAAGAAGAAGAAAGGGGGCCGGGCTTTTGGGGGGGAAAATGGCTGGGCCTTGGGCCTGCGTGGAAAAGAAAAAGAGGGGGCTGGGCTGGCTTTTGTGTTTTCTTGTGCTTTTACTATTTTTTGTTTTTATTGTTTTTTCGGTTTTTTTGTTATTTGCTTATTATTTCGAAAAAGACTTAATTAATAAAATAAACATAATAAAAATTGAGGTGTCAACAACGATCAAGAGATGATGTAATTGGAAGACTTATAGGAGTCACAAAGGGATAAGAATGTTAAGGTCAAAAGCAATGATAACATTGGGTTAAAAACACTAGGTTGAAATTGAGTGAGAGGTGCAGAAATTAGCAGAGAAAAATGGCTCAACTATATGGTCCCCAAGTAGATATTTTGATATATTACTTAGATATCTAGTATTTTTGTACATATATAAAGAAATCAGTGTCCGTTCTAAATTGCGACAAATCATAAAAATATTTTAAACCCATTAAAATGTACCACAAAAGTTACCAAATGCCAGGAGAAACTCAATTCAGTAAATTTCTGATCTACTACTTATTCAATGCATTAATCTCATAGCGTGTTAGTCTCCAAAAATAATTATTAGGGCGATACGTGTTTTATAGCTACTCTTTATAATCAACCTAAGCACGGATGTTTATCAATTCAACCTTAATCAATTCATTTCCAAAAACCACGGTCACAGAAATATATTTTGAATGTTCTGCGCACCACAATATTTTTAACTGGAATTTTCCACGTGTGACATTTTTTATCTTCTTTTCCTACTATTATTAATTGACATAGAAATTTCTGGATGTCATGATATCTCCTTTCCTCCATAAATCATCGGATCTTAAGTTTTTTTTATGATGACATATAGATATTTTGATATTAAATTTGCATGGACAAGTATATTTCAATGAAAAGATTTCCGTCTTTTTAAGCTCATTATGTGCCGATGATTGAAAGGTTTGATAGTATAAATCAAGAATATTCATTGCATTAAAAAAATTGAGGACAAAATTGAAAATTGTATTAGTGAAGAGACTAAATAGAGGTCATTGTACTCTAAAATATGAATGCGAGATATATCATTCTAAGTCAAGTTTGAAAATTTTCTATTACACTTCAAATTGTGCATGATTTCGATGTAATATTTTGAGTCTGCACTTCGTTTGACCTTTTTATATACGGGAATAAAAAGGTAAGTGGTAGAACAGAAAGAAGTATAGGGAAAATTATAAGAAGAAAATAAAATGGAGGAAAAGTTGCTTTAAGAAAATTTAAAAGTTGTCATACTTTATCTCCCAATACGTCTTATTAATTTCAGAATTTGGACTAGAAGTGCTTCACTCTCGTTCAGAAGTCGATGGGACCACAAAATGTTTGAAAAGAAAAACCTGGCAACAAATCGAAAGATGACCCCGCCCAATTTAAGATTTTAATAAAAGCTACGGGTAGTTGAGGTAATCAAGAGCATATACAAGCGTGTCAAGCCCTTTCAAAATGACATGAATCCTTTATCTAGTACGAGAAAATAGTAGGTAGTGTTAAATCTTCACGTGAATCACGCTCTACCCCACTCATTGATCACTGCGTATCTAGATGGGTCACCCACTTTCAATCTCTCGTCTCTCTCTTCTGCACTTTGCATTTCTCCTCTTCTTCTTCGTTTCTTCCACCAAACACTGCAACCTCATGGTTGGCGTTGCCAGATTGTGAATTGGATTTGTTTTCTTTTTTACCACTGTGGAATTAGGGAAGGGGTCATCTTGAGTTTCTTCCTATTGGAGTTTTGCTTGTTTTGGTTCTAAATTGATGAGAAAGATATAACTTTTCTCGGGCGTTTAGATGGTTGTGGAATTAAGAATGGAGGTTATGATGCACATTTTGATTTCTTCATTGGATGGTGATTCCCTTCCCACCAATATTTAGTTTAACTTATAAAATTGACTTTGCCGTATTGATTTGACTTTGATTTATCTTTTTGCCAAAATCATTTTTTCCCGATATGAAGCCAATGGAAGTTTTTGAATTTGACACAAGATGATTTATAACTTGACTTGTGTGCCACCTAAAGTTAATTTATGAGAAATTATATGATTGCCACGAACTAACCAAGTATATATATTATTGCAACGTCACTCTTTGTGAAATATAGTTTTTATATATAAAAGGGGCGTTGAGTACTAAAAAGGAGACTCAAGTAAGAAATTTAGATTATCTCAAAAACAAAAATTATAAATATAATGTCATGTGAAATAGGTTAATTCTGTACCCAAATCACATTGCATGCACTCAATTCAATATGAGCATTTAGTTAAGGCAGACACCTGGGAGATTCATTAAGTCCCAAGGCTCGTACACGATTGTAAGATTATGTGACTGGCAAGCAATGCAATTTAATTCCCATGTTATTCATGGGACATTACCTAAACATTTTTTGTCTTTACCTATTACCTAAACATTTTTTGTCTTTAACCACTGGGATTCGCCCCAGTGGCCACCCTTCCAACATGGAAGGAGGAGGCGAGGGGTTCAAATCCTCAATTTCTCAGGGGGGATGGGGTGGGGATGCGTAAGTTTCAAGAGTGGGTTTCGACTCCCACACCCTGCAAGAGGCAGGGTAAAAGTCTGAGAGTGAGTGTAGAGTAGGAATAGAATAGGATTGACAAAAAAAAAAAAAAAAACATTTTTTGTCTTTACCTAGGGGACAAAAGGTGACACACTCCTCACTTGGACACCTCCAAACATTCTTCTCATATTGATTTTCTTTTTCCTTTTTTGTTCGGCTTCCCATATTAATTTGATTGGTACGAATTAGTGGCTTTTGGATTGAGTCAACATCTTTTATGATATTTTGTGTTTACTGTTAACTAATTACAGCAGTCGTAACAGAGCCAAGTACTTATTGATTGAAGCTTGTTGTAAATTAATGCGAAAACTCTATGCATCTTACGATCAAATCAACATGAATTTATCTAATAAATAAATAAAGAACAATAAAAAATACAGGATATTTACGTGGTTCGATTTAAGTATCGGTATACCTACTCTATTAGGAGAGTCAACGATGAATAATCCACTAATCAATCTAACAATTACAGAGTAACAATCGCTCACATGCTTAAATATTTCTTGATTGATCAATCTTGGATATTTACATAATTGCCACCACTCCAAAGATATTAGATAAAGTAAAGTAACAACCCTCATCTTGGTTGAACTCCTACGGATCGACTCCAATAGGTATTCAATCAAGAATTCTATTCCACCTCATCCAATTCAGATTGAGTATCATATACAAGCTCAAACTCGAGACATCTTTTAAGAAAGCTCTTGATTGAAGCTCATAATTGCTCATTGTCAATCATGCTCGGGTGAATATATAATTTTTTATTAAGGTAATTTTTCTCCATACAGAATAGGTGGACATTATTGAATTTCACACAAGATGATTACAACTCATCATGTGTGCTTGCTGAACTTAATTTATGAGAAGTTATATGATTGTTATGAGTGAACCGTATATTGTAATTATTGGGATATTACTCATTGTGAAATTTTTTTCCCTACGGGCGATGTATATACGCGAGAGGAGCATTGAGTACTAAGAATGAGACCTCAACTAAGAAATCCAACGTATGCCAAACATGCAAGGTAAAAATCATTACCAAATTAAAAAAAAAAAATTATATATATATACTATTACAAAACTAGTGTCGCATCAAATATCAAATATGCGAAGTTCATACCTTAATCGGCATTGCATGTACTCATTTCAAACAACCCTTCTAATTTAGGCAAACAATTGTGAGACTCATCAAATTCAAAGGCTCAGACACAGTCGCCAGATGCCGTGCTTCACATGCATGCGATTCATTTACTATGGCTTCCATGGGACAGGCTTAATCACATTTTCTCTTTACCTTGTGCACAAAAAGTGACTTATACTTAGGCCCGTCAAAATGTGGTGGTTGAGTTGAAAACTGTCCATCTAAAATTTACTTATTTAATCCGTTTTAACCTGGTTTTATAAAATACCAATTTAACATCCATACCCAATCCAAGATCTATTTTAGCTTCTTCTTTTTTGCCTTAAATCATTGTTGTCTTTGAAAAATGGACCATCTCTGTGGACTTATACCAAGGCCAAAGCATTTATTACTGATTTTCAAAATCAATCATACTCATAAACTATGACAGAAATGTTGCGTGAAAAATATGAATGTGATGGATTTGGCGACCAATTGTCCTGCATTGATTGATAACATCAAATTGATTTGATTCTAAGTTCTGAACTACGGCACTTCTTGACCCTTGATTGGCTTACTTTTTAAGGAGTGTGTACATGCATGTCGATTAGCGTACATCAAATTCACAGACTATTGGCAGCGAAAATTCCTCCATATGTTCACGGTTACGATTTTTGGCTCGTATTTTCTTTCATTTATGATGTTTGTGTGCATTTTGTGAGCTCGGACTTTTGTACAGATAATTCACGAAACACTATCTATATTGGGTTTGTTCCTAACAGGTAGTAAGAATAAACGACAATTTTTCTCCCGGAGACTCGAAGACTCTTCACACGTGGGAGGAGGGCGCGCCCAGACTTGTCACGTTCTCAGATCGTCTGCCCCCTTCCCTTATTGCTGGAGCGAGAGGAAGGGGGTCAGATTCGGCCCCGTTTTGTGGTGAACTGTAGTTTCGTGCTTAGGGTGAAACTCATTTAAAATCCATTTTTAATTCGACTTTAGGGCTCAAATTCATAATAATCCATTTATTAAAATTTGACTGACCAGTATGACCCAATTCATTTTATGTGAAAGATCCGTCTTGACACCTCTACTTATATTATATATACATCGCCAACATTGGTCTTGGACTACCCCAAACTTCAAACGCTCTTCCCACACGCTCTCTCTCCATGGATTCTCCTCTTCTCTCGGGCAGAACAGAAACTAATGATATTGAAACTGATTCACAGGCGTTTATCTTGCAAGCCAGTCCGAAGTGGCAGCCGGAGCTGGAGCCACAGTGTTGGAAGAATCCGTGCATCTATAGGGTTCCCGCCTTAATCACCAAACTCAACCCCGAGGACTACAAGCCGCACGTTGTCTCTTTCGGCCCCTACCACCAAGGCGAGAACCACCTCTCCCCAATGGAGGAACACAAGGACCGCATGTACAGCCGCTTCGCCCACTGGGATGAGTCCCTCGATCCGTTGGGGCCTATTCTGCCAAAACTCAAGGAGAGCTATGACGCGCTGAACCCCGATTTGAAGGAGGGGAGCGAGTTCCGGAAGCTGATGATCAGGGACGGCTGCTTCATGCTCGAGATCATGAGGGCCTGGGCCGCCGTGATAGAGGAAAGAAATAACAATGAGCAGGCTGACCTTATCTTCAGCACCCATTGGCTGGCGTACATGACGCCGTAATCAGCTGCCGATGTATCAGCTGGTTGCCTTCGAGAACATTGGTGACGCGGTGGTTAGTTTCTTAGATTTCACTCCGTAGTTAGAGAGGTTATTGCAAGCACGCCAGCCGCCATACTATGTTCACCTAACAGTACATCTTGATGATCTCAAATGGACCCCACGTCTTGTTTCGAGATCAATTAACAATTTCATTATTAAATCTAGCACCTCAATTGGAGACTCCTTTTTCTTCCCTTTTATGCGAGTCGTGTCGACACAACAACACTCTCGTATTCGATGCACTGAATTTACTCCAGCAACGCAGGATGAGGTCAACGAGCTCATCCGAAAGTTCTACTTCCCCCCTGAAAAACAAGAGTTCACGGGGTTGGGCCCATGCCTGCATGTCTTGGACGTCTTCAGGAAAGGCCCTGCTGATGGGACGTGAGGCTGGCGAGGTGATAATTCTTTTTTTTTCCCCCTTTAAGCAAGCAGTATTGACAACAACAACAATCTCGTACTCAATGCATTGACTTTACTCCAACTACGCAGGGTGACTAAAGCTCCGTCGACACGGGCATCATGGGGATGGGGCATGTCGTGGACGTCTTCAGGAAGTGCCTGCCGAAGAAGACCGAGAATGTCCAAAATAAGGAGATAATCCGGTCGGCCACCGAGCTCTATGAGGCCGGGATCCGGTTCGACAAGAACAAGACCTTCAGTCTCAAAGAGATCTCCTTTGCCGGAGGGGTCCTGAAGCTCCCCGTTATCACGGTGGATGACACCGTCAAGTCCATGTTCCTCAATGTCATGACGTTCGAGCGCTTGCACAGCGGGGCTGGGACAGAGGTCACATCCTACGTCATCTTCATGGACAACATCATCAACGACCAGCAGGATGTCGCGCTGCTCCACACCCGTGGCATCATTCAGAATGCCATCGGGAGCAACAAAGCAGTTGCGGAGTTATTCAACTCACTATGCAAGGAAGTGACGCTCGTATTTAACAACAGCCTCGAGGCCGTGCAAAAGGACATGAGTGCGTACTGCAATGAGCGCCGGAACAGATGGAGGGCTTATCGCAACCGCACCTACTTCAAGAATCCTTGGACTATATTGTCTCTCACCGCCGCCATCTTCCTCTTCATGCTCACCATAATTCAGATCGTATATGCGTTGCTCAGTTACTATTGAAACCTCCCGTTGCCTCTGCATAATAATTTCCTTTTTCCATCTTTGGGTTTTTCTCCTAATGTCTGATGCTCGATGGTTATCTGTTGATAGGTTGTTGTCATGAATGGTTTTCCTCCTGTTTTTCAGTTGTGCTTATTTCCCTCTCTAAATGTTATGAACGATGGACATTTGGCTGTTTATATATCATTATGAGATGATGATTCTCTTATTTCAGTCTTCTTCATTTTTGTTCAATTTGGATTGATAGGTAATCTGAAGGATGATCAAGTTTTAGGCAAATGTAACCTTCCGTTGCAATGTTTCCTTTTTGATTAAATTTTGTTGAAGTTGTGGTCCATGAATCCAGAAAAGCCAAGATCCTGCTTGTTTCTAGATCTATAGCGAATAGTTGAAGTTTGTGGTTCTAGCTTAGTTGGTGGTAATTAAAAGTAATGGCAGAAAAACTGTCAAACATGTAAGATGAAGCAAATGTTTCTATTTGTGACACAGATTCTTTGCTGAAGAGTCAAATATGAAGGACTATAAAAAGGCGTCATGCTCGTTCATTCATGCAAAGTTCAACTACAGCTCCACGAATCCCTCGCACTATACATTTTCATGATACACTAATCTCCTTCCTTGTCCCTTTGCTAAGTAAATAACAAACTTTTTAGAAGTTGCCACGAATTTAAGGGAACAAAATTTATGTACTTCAAAGTCATCTAGTCCCCATCGGCTTCAATAGTCAAATATGTTTTCCAATCGCCAAGCAATCAATCATTACCATCAAAGAATAAACGTACTTTTATGCCTAAATAAGAAATTTTTCGAAACTCCCAACATCCTTCCCGATATAAAAGGAACAAACGAGATTCACTGCCGGAAAAACCCCGAAACTAGGTGAAAACTGCGGTTCTCTGGCCAACAAAACTTATATTTTCCGTATGAAGTGCAAATGAACCACATTTTGAAAAGATGGGATTAGTTGCATTAATAAATATTCAGCGGTCGGGAGTGTCCTTCCGGAGGAGCAGCAATAGCTGGGTATCAAGCTTCCCATTGTCCTCCAAATTCCGATTGAGCTCGGCCACCATTAGAAGAGTTATCAATTTCGCCACATTGTCGGACAAATGATAATTGTAATGTTTGGTAGTTGAAATATTGAAATGGGAGGCGAAGCAAACATATAATATTATTCTCAGGACGCCTCCAGTAGAAGCCCCGGAGGAAAATGGGCATAGACATTTGCAGCGGTCAAGGACATAAATAGTCCACGCGTTATTCCCTATCCACGCCAGAAACGGGGTAGCACGCCTAAGTCCACCGAAAGTCGCATATTCACGACCGTGTGAAAATGCTCTGGTTTAGGATTTGCATGCATGGATCGAAATTTTGAGCTTGAACTGTTCATGTTCTTGTAGGCTTTTATGGTTTTCCTTAGATCGAGCGCTCAACACGGAGGATGTCGGTTCCTCTTTGGAACGACGTGACAAATTTAATTGTGCACGAGTCAGTCGACCCTTTTTCCTTTATCGGTTATCGTAATGAGTGCCAAGAAATTTACCATAGTTCAGTACGAAAGGATTAGATTTTTAATGCTTGGGTGATTGTCGTCGTGTGTGGGGTTTGATGCAAGATCCTTATGGGTTTGCTTGGATTCAGAGCTTTGCCAAGACATCGGCCATTTCGATTTTTCATTGGCACATTTCGTTCTTGCATATGTTTAAGTTACAACATAAATATAATGATGATTTGGCACCATTAAAAAAGGTAATTTCGACATACGTAAAGTTATTTGGAGTATCTTTCTATTAGTTGACAAAAAGGTTTTAAATAGGCATATGTGTGTACATGGATTGTAAAGCCATCAAAAAGGTGGGTCGGTCGATAATGTTCTAACCAAAATCACCTATTTAACCCATTTCGACATATTTATATGCGACATAAATTTAACAATCATTACTCGTACTCAATCTAACACGTATTCTTCCTTATATTAGCATTGCTCTTTTTAATTTTCTTTGTATTTCGATATTTTCTTTAAATTAGAAAAACATAATGCCTACACAATCAAAATAAATATAATTACGATTGTAGCTAATGATTATGATTATTCTTCAAAACATAAATTTCTTGAGAGCCCCGATTATGGTCATCGCATACGTACACAGAGTGGCAATCTCACAATTGGGTTCTCTTTTGGAACATAGTTGGCAAGCTCTACTCTTACCCACTCAAGCCATCTAATCCATCATTTCTTCGAGAAAATCCCTTGACTGGCATTTCTTCAAACAACTCGAGGGCAAACTGAACGAATTACAAGAATTTCAATCTCAACACCTCCAAAACACCCCCAATCAAAGCAATCTCCGAAGACAATCAGAATCCCAACAGGAACCAAACTTACCTAGGGGAGCCATCGGGACAATTAATGAAGCGTCTCCCCGGTGTGGTCCTAAGCGTCTAGCAATTCATTTCGCGTAAGCCCATGCCCCAAAGCCCCACCTTTCCTTCACCACCCGAGCGACCGACGCCGACACTCCTCCCTCCGAGCCTGACTCCATCGTTGTAGCGGATGGAGACGACGGCGATGTTGAGCTTCTTCAGCTGCATCACGCGGTCCAGCAAAATCAACGCCTCTCGACCAGCCCTCATTCCTCTATCGCTTCGGACACGCGCGAAGACAAACAATTGGGGATTGTGCGTGGGAGGATCCAGCTTGGTTGGACATGGCCTTCAATATGAGAGTGCAGAGATAGAGAGACAGAAAGATGAACGATATTGTTCAACTCAAGTAAGACTGTAAAGTGAGTGAGCTAGATTGAGCGAGGGCCAAAGAGATTCATAGAGGTGGATTGGATTTTGGTAAATTCTGAATCCATCCAACACTCATATTTTAATGGATTTTGCTATTTTAAACCCACTTATAACTCACTTTCTAAATTTAACAAAGGGAAAAAATCACCAAAAATCTTAAACTATGTCCGCTCTAACATATTTACTCTAAAATTTTCTTCTTTTTTTGGTAAAGGTAAGAAAAATATAGATTTAGCAGAAACTTACAAGGAAGGGGGGAAACCAGGCACCAACAGAGCAGACACTCAAGGCGACCAAAGTCGAAAGAGAGTGTAGGGGTGCCATGGATCCAAAAAGCAGCAAAGAAAACCAAAACAGGACACCTAAACAACAAAGACTAAACTAGACCGAAAGACCCTCCATCAATCAAAGATAGACGGACTCAAGTTCCAGCTCTGTTGCAGCCTTCTGTTCGTCGGGGTATCCAAGACATGCTTGAACGTCATCGCTTTGTCTTTAATTGCCTTACAAAGATGCATCTTCATCGCCGGGATAGAGTGAGTCTGATTCCGGAAGATGATGTTATTGCGCTCTTTCCATATTATATAACAAAGAGCACCAAAGCTGAATCGAGCCATAGAGTGATAAAAGCCCCTATCCGAGAATCGTCTGGATGCCCAATCAAGATTCTCCCGCCAAGAATTGTTCTGCCACAAGACATTGAAATTCGCAGCCCAGAAGGAGGCGAGATTCGCCGGTATACGGCATGCGAAGAAGAGGTGATCCACCGAATCAGGCCTGCTTGAACAAAAAGGACACGAAGAAGATGCTGGAATCAACGCAAATGAGAGGAGAAGAACTTGAGTTGGCAACCTATTACGGGTAATAAGCCATAGGTGGGTTTGGTATCTTGACGGCATGGATGAGCTCCACACAAACGAAGACCAAGACACCACATTTCCTTTGGGTCTGAAGAGATCCCAAGCAGACGCCGTTGAGAATTTCCCCGATGGATGCCGTAACCATTGGAAACGGTCTTCTTGTTGATTAAACTCAGGTAGGGGATCCCACCAATTAGCCCTAACATTAATAACATACCAACCAAGAGGCGTGGACAAAGCATCAGCAACAGAGGCATCTCGGGGGATGCCGGAACGATATATCTCCTGGTTGGAAAATAGGATATTGAGAGGGCCATTAGGGTGCCAAGGATCGAACCAGAATGACACAGCTCTTCCATTCCCTATCCTCCATTTGAAATGCTGCTGGTAAACATATCGAAGGCGAAGGAGTCTTTTCCAAGCCCAAGAACAATAAGTGGGGATAGGAATAATCCAGAAATTCTTCTGGTTTAAGAATGTGGAGTGGATCCACTTACACCAGAGAGATTCTTTGTCCGAGAAGAGCTTCCAAATATGCTTGAGCATAAGGGCGAGATTATTTTCTCTCAAGGTCCGAATTCCAAGACCTCCATCTTCTCTCGGGAGGCAGACGTCGCTCCAGGCTACTTTGGCCCCACCCAGACCCATATTCGGACCTTTCCATAAGAATTGCCGAAGTATCTTCTCAATTCGATCAAGGACGGCACAAGGCAGAAAAAATACACTTGCCCAAAATACTTGAATGGAATAGAGCACCGATTTAACGAGCTGAACTCTACCAGCAAATGACAAGAATCTATGAGTCCAAGATTGAATTCGAGCCGTTATTGCATTGACCAACGTTATGCAATCCGTCTTCCCTAATCTTGCAGAAATAACAGGGACACCAAGATAACGAAAGGGCAAGGAACCAACTTGGAAACCAAGCATACTTAGGATGTCATTTCGAAGGCCAGAAGATCCCCCAGACAGAAATACTTCACTCTTGTTCAGATTCGGCACCAATCCACTCCAGCTGGCGAAAGAATCAATTCCAGATTTTAATAGACCAACCAAGGCTAAGGTAGCTTCCAAGAATAAGAGGACATCATCAGCGAAGAACAAATGGGAGAGCTTAGTCGATTTGCATCTCCAGAAGAATCCAAATTCAGGGCTACTGGTTTGGATGTCCAATAATCCGGTAAATGCTTCCATCACAAGTGTGAATATGTATGGAGACATCGGGTCGCCTTGCCGGATGCCCCTTCCACTAGCAAAGAATCCATGAAGATCCCCATTTAAGCAGATAGAAAATTTGGGGGATCGGATACACGTCATAATGCGATCAGTAAGACTTTGAGGAAACCGAAAAGCTTGTAAACAAACTTCAATGAATTCCCAACTTACCGTATCATAAGCCTTTTTAAAATCAACCTTAATGACACACTTAGCACGATATGGATCATGCTGAAATCCGCTAAATAATTCCTGAGCAAGCAAGATACTATCGCTGATGTGTCTTCCCTTTACGAATGCATTTTGAGGTAAACTGATAATGGAGGGAAAGACACGAGCCAGACGGTTAGCAATAAGCTTAGTGATGCATTTATATATAGTATTGCAACATGCAATTGGCCTGAAGTCATGGACGGTCGAGGCATTGGGAATCTTGGGCACAAGGGTAATAATGGTTGTGTTAATTTGTTTTAACAGCTTCCCGGTCACAAAGAAATCCTTAACAGCCATGATAACCGAAGCACCAACAATATCCCAAGAATGTTTAAAGAAATCCACATTAAAACCGTCGGGCCCAGGGGCTTTACCGGTTGCAAGAGAAAACAGAGTATCCCGAATTTCAACGTCTGAGACAGGAGAAAAAAGGTAACGAACCTGATCCTCATCCAACGAATGATTAAGAACCGCTTGGATCTCCTCTTTAACAGGGCAGCCCAAATTAGGAGTAGCAGCAAGAAGATCCTGGAAATGATCAACAAACACCTTCTGGATTTCGGACAGATCAGATATAGTGGTATCTCCACTAGTCACCGAGGTAATTCTATTTTGAAGATGTCTCTTGTTCACCATTTGGTGAAAGAATTTAGTATTAAGGTCTCCCTCTTTCAACCATCGCACTCTAGATTTTTGCCGGTAAAAAGATTCTTCTTGGAGGCGAAGGTCAGTAAAGACTTGAATCTGCTGATTTTCTGTATCAGTAAGGGTGGAGCTAAATGGGTCTAACTGCATAGCACCTTAAGTAGCTTGAAGGGCACGCCTAGCCTCTTCCGTCCTCCTTGAGAGGTCAGAAAACAATTCCTTATCATTCTGCTTTAGCTTGCATTTCAGTAGGCGAAGCTTTGCACATAGGATGTACATAGGCGAACCATGGAATGGAGAGTCCCAAACTTCTGACACCATTCTATCGAAATCCGGATGAGACATCTAGAAATTGAAGAATTTAAATGGTTTTGAGGCTCTGGGAATTGGCATAACTTTGATAACCATAGGAGTGTGGTCTGATATACCTGGGGCTAAGAATGAGGCTTCCGAGAAGGAAAATTCCGAGTTCCAGCATCCATTAACCAACACCCTATCTATCTTCCTTTGCTTTCTATTGGGGCCCGACGAGGTAGCCCACGTGAACCTATAACCAGTGAAGCGCAAGTCATCCAGACCAGCTTGGACAGGCAATCCCGGATTCATCAAAAACAGGAATATCCGAAGGGTCTCGGATGGCGTTGAAATCTCTAGCTATAACCCGAGGCACGAAGAAAGAATACCACTAGATTGAATAAGATCTTCCCATAACGGCCGCCTTGAAGTAAAGCGATGCTCAGCATAGATAACCGAAAGAAACAGAGCTTTTCCAGAAGCCAACCAGATAAGCCTACCGTGAATGGCTTGAGCCGATAAAGCATTGATAAAAAAATTGACCTCACGGGGATTCCAACCCACCCAAATTCTCCCTTTATGGGAGTGATTATAGTTATTGGCCCAACTCCAGCCAGGTAAAACTGCAGAAGAAACCGGAGCAAAAGCAGCAGCAGAGATCTTGGTTTCAACAATTCCAACACAGCAGAGATTATTGGACCTAACAAAATTTCTGATTTCGGCTTGCTTAACGGGGTTACCGAGGCCCCTAATATTCCAAACACCAAAATTCATAACCAAAAAACAGGGAGAGAGGGCATCTTACCGACGTCTGGGCCTTCCTTTGCTCCGCCCTTTGCCCGGAGCAGTAATAGGAGTTTTTGAGACAGCAGCCTTGGGGACGTCTTTTTGATTGGGAGGGGCCTCAGGACTAGATTGCGGGTCATCCAGGTGGCTTGGATCAGCACGAACCGTATCCTCACTTTCACTACTACTACTACTGACTCCACTCGCACCATTCTTCGAGTCTTTGTCAGGAGATAGAGCTGCGGATGCATCATTAGGATTAGAGACTACAAGAGCCCTTGAGCTTTCTTCATTAGCTACCCTTGGGCTATTCTGATCATCGGAATCACTCTGATTTGACTGGCCCTCTATAGCTTTAGCCTTCAAATCTGAACTTGGGGGTGCTGTTATAGCCTCCATCTGCCCTGCATTTTGTTTTTTCTTCCTGTTTGTAACCTGTTTCCAGCCATCCTCAGAGGCAGATGATATAAGCCGATCAGGATCAGCAGCAACAGCCGATGATAAATTCGGATCTGTATTAACAGCAACATACTTAACAGCAATAGGTTTTGCAGCAGCAGGTTTCCCAGTAGCTGTACTCACAGGTTGCTTGGGATCCTCCTTTGCTAAGCAGTTATGTCAAAACGCACAACATTTGGCACACGAATTAGGTCTCCATTCATAGAGAACAGACACCGAGAAAGATTCGTCATCCACCAATACTTCTACCTCCTCGCATTTCTCCACTTTTGCAGAGATCTCAACGCATACCCTGGCGAAGGATAGGCGCTTCATTTTCTCAGTTAAGGGATCTACATACAGGGGCCTCCCTACTGCACTCGCAATTTCATTGATTCCCGGAGCCGACCAATACGCAAACGGGATGTTCTTAAGGCGAATCCAAACTGGAACAGAAGATTGGAGTTCTTTCTTGAGCTCCATATTTCGGTGCCATTGTTTCAGCACAAGGGGGACTCTAGCCACTGTCAAGTGGCCTCCATCCAGAATTTTTCTCCTGAATTCATCATCCGGAATGATGAAGAAATAGAATCCATCATCATTTGCCAAGACTTCCACAAGATGCGCACCCCAGGCCTGTTTCAAGGCCAATTCGGTGATCTTAATGGCACATTCTTGCCCACATAATATCCAACCAAACACTTATCCCATTTCGGGTCACCAGCATACTTCGCATTATCAGATAAGCGAACTACCGACTTCCTCCCAATCGAAATAGGCAGGGCAAAGCCTAATTCATATCCTTTGGCAGACAGGCTAGCCACATTTACCTATGAGCGGGTCTGAGGAGCTTTGGATCTGTCCCGATTAAGGGTGTTGGGAGGTCTTCCCTCTCAGCCACGAGATGCATATCTTACGCGGCTTCGACTTCGGGCATTAGGAGCCTAAGGCTTACCTTTCCCTCGACCAAGAGGGTCCTTGCTCGTAGAGGCCATATACCGTGCACAAACTCAGAAAATCGCACCAGAAATCTACTGTCGATCAACAAGCTATCCGGGCCATAGCACAGGCCGAGCTTCAAGAGAAGTCCTAGGAGGAGGGATGCGAGTCTTACCTCCAAAGGGCGCGGCCAATGGAAGGCTGGATCGGGTCGCTCACTTCCAGAACATAGATGAAGCCGATTCCGCACCAGAACCCTAGCTACGATCGACGAGATCTTACGATTCAAGCCATGCCAAGCAAAATGCTTCGATGAAGATTTGAGGGGGTGAAAGGCGAGCCTTTCCTCAAAAAATCTTGCCCAACGGAAGGCTGAAGCGATCGGAATCGCTTGCACACCAGAGCACGAGCTACAGTGCTCGGGCGCCCTTTGTCGAGAGCCAGAGAGCTACAGTGCTTCGCTCGTCTAAAATTTTCTTTGTAACATTAAAAATCATAAATCTTGTACTTGTGTGATAACTGTACCCCAATCAAAATATTGTGAGTGAGAATGGTTAAAAATTTGCTTACATGGATGTCAATAAGGAAATAGTGTCAACAAGCACCCACATAACTAAAATGAAATAAAAATGTCATTATTTTAACTGAAGAGTCATCTAATGGAACACTAATGCAAAGTAAATGGGTCACATAGGTTCAAATTTGAGATATTTTTCATTTCACAAGAAATAAATACATGATAAATGTGTCACGGTATGCATAATTTAGGGTTTTTAATGTGAAAAAGAAAATTAGGGTAATTATGTCATGCTGAACATAGTTTGAGATTTTTTGCGACTTTTTCCCTTGTACAAACTCATATAATAGCTCAACCTATCAAATATGATTTAGGAAATGGATCTATAACCCTTTTTGACAAATCTAATATATTCTTAAGGCATAACATCCAATCCTAATAAAGTTTAGCAACAACTAATGTTAAATGTTTGATCTCGTCAGATTTAGAACTTTTAGATAATTTAATTTAGTTATAATTAGATTCTTTTGATTTTAAAAGTACTTAACAGTTTTTTTAGCACAAGTTGTGGGTCATAGTTTATTCTAAAGAAAGAACATCCATTTCGAAAAAAGTTTGGCTAAAACTGAGTCAGATGCTTGATTTTGTGAGGATTAGTGCTTTTAGATCATCTATTTACGTAAATTTAGATTCATCTTGATTCTAGAAGAATTTCTCAAAATTTGGAGGACAAGTTGTGGGTCATGATTTATTCTAAAGAAAGAATCTCCAATTCTAAGAAAGATTTATGCGTTTTATATAAACCTTATTTCGAGAAAAACTACTGAGATAAATTGAGATATATAGAGAGTGCTAGTAATGTTGAAAAACTCAAATAATAATTTAAAGAGGATAGCACATAGAAAAGTGATGAGTAAAGATAGCAAAACAAAACAATATAATGTCAATTGGTTAGTGTATTAACTCCTTAATGGTCAAAACATATACATACAGGAAGAACTCGTTCTTTCATTTAATTGGCATAATTAGGATAATCTTGTTAAGCATACCTAAACCATAAGTGTGGCGACCACTTGCAGTACTTAATTTACTTTGATAGGTAAATTTTTTTAAAAATAATTTTTAAGTAATGATGAAAAATAGGTTGACTAAACTGAATATTTCAGATACAAATTGATTGGATTACAGTGGAATTTTGTTTTTATATGTTGAAACTTACTTTTGCGTCAAACTTCAAATTAACCTAAGAAAAAAATAAAATTTAGAAAAAAAAGTGATAAAAATGAAAAGGAAAAAGTTTGTCTTTGATCTCAGAAAAAAGGAAAAAGTTAATTAGGTGCATCATCTTCGATGATAATTTAAGAATAAAAGCAACAAATGGCTAGTGGATTAGAAAGAACGAAGCCGACTTGCTTCAATTCTATACTCCTATACATCCAAAAAAACAAAAGCCACGCTCCTTTCATCTTATTTTATAGATATATGAAACAAAACTTCATTGAAACCCTAAGAAAAGTATCGCTTTAGCAAATAAATAAAAGTTGCTAGTTTGATTAACGGAGTTACTCCTATTCCTTTGTATGGTTTGACGTTTAATCACAAAGAAATAGAGATAACATTCCCAAAATACTCTTTTACTTTTTGTCTCTTTAATAAAGTAATTAAATGATTGATATAGCTAGTACGAGTACCTAGAGGGGAGTGAATAGGTATATAAAAGATTTTTCTTGATAATTGCACAATACTTAGACAGTTGAAAGATTTGCAACAAATAATAATCAACGTAAAACTGAGTAAAGGAAAGAGAGAATTGAACACGCGGTTTATAGTGGTTCGGCTTGATTCAAGCATACGTCCACTCTTCTGCACTGACAGCCAATTGGCTGGATTCCACTAGGATAAAGAGATGTTACAGCGTTGATCTTCCTTGATTTCTAGGTGTAGATGATCTACCACACTCGCTCAAAGTATCACCGAGTATAGACACTCTCTGTGTATACAATTTCGCTCAGAATGTATCGACTAATAATCAAAGTGCTTCAGACTCTGGAATTTCTCTATCGATCACGTACTCAAACAACTAGAACATCTTCCTTTTTATACTCCTTTATGCCATCATATCCGTTGGCACTTACCAAAGGAATTCCTCCAATCTACCCATTGGACGGAATCAATTAAGAAGATTATTCGAGCTATTAAAGGAACCTGACGATAGCCCATCAATCATGTTCGCCCATACAATCAGGATCTTGGTTTCCAAGAATAGAACCTTCCAAGAATATTTCGTCGACCATCGGATCTTCAATCGATCTAGATACGAATAAAAGAATCCGTTATATTTATCCAGCCAAGAGATCTTCTCCAGAGGATAGGATTAAATCCTAAACCATATACTTCGGCTCTGGATTTCCTTCATCACTGGATCAGAAAGACTGTCAATGAGAATAGTCTTGAATCTTAAGTCTTGAGTCTTGAGTCTTGAGTCTTGAGTCTGGTGATCAAAAAGTCTTCAGACTCTAAACAAAAGGTCTGCGAATATCCAGACTAGACTGATAGAAACGTTTTGTCAGCTTTAAAATATTCTGGAAAGATTTCTCCAACAATCTCCCCCTTTTTTATGGTGACAAAACTTTCCTGTAGATTTGAATAACTTTGACCTGCAAAAAAATTTCTCAAGTAATATGGTTATCTCATAAAGATTAATAAAACAACCAGACTCTGCATCCACAGAAAATTGGTTAGTCTTTCATGAGTAATACCATTTAACAACACTTGATATAAATGCAAACAGTCAAGCATCAAAATCTACAGCTAGTTTAGTCAAATTCAAGTTCACACCCAAGTTCATTCAAGTCATACTCAAAAACAAATTTAAAGTCAAAGTTTAAAGTTCAAATTGGTTCAAATTTATTCTCCCCCTTTTTGTCATCATGAAAAGGTGAGAAAAGAGTCAGGTCTGCTTGGGAATGCGCACGATCTGGAAATCTCCCATGGACTGGACTATACCTTCTAGCCTCTTCAAGTCTTCCCTTAGTTTAGCTACCTCATTTCCTTTGGCATTGGCTTGAAGTTGTAGAGCGAGGTCTTTCATTTTGTCCTCCAGGGTAACCAAAGATGCTTGTCCAGCATTCTTTATGGCTTGAATTTCACAGTCCAAAGCATAGATTTGGTCCCGCATTTCCAAAAGAACATCAAGAATACGACGAAAATCTGCTGAATTGTCCGTCTGTGTACTTGCATTGGCTTTCTCGGATGGAGTGAATGCAGACGATGAAGCTTCTGTATAGTTTTGCAGATTTGGTGTTGACGTATCGTGTCCTTCTTCAAGCAATTGAGAAGCCTGAAACTCTTCTGGATCTGCTGGAGATTGTCTTAGACCTTCACTATTGGCAGCATGAGGTGTGGACCTTTCTTGCTCGCCAACTCCCCCGTCTCTAGGACCTCAAATGGGGAAGAGTGATGATCATGCTCTTCTGTATCTTGATTCCCCTTCTCTCCAAATTCAGCTGCAGACTTTTCTTTCTCTTCTTCTCCTTCTTCTTCTGCTTCTTTCTCCTTCTCTCGCTGCTCTTCTTCTTCTCTGTTCTTGGCTTGCTCCTTTTCTTCTCTCTGTTTCTTCTGAAGTTCTGTCAATTGAGGTACAGAACGTCTGGTCCTTATCAAGGCAGAGATTGTGAGATCTTCCTCCTCATCTTCATCCTCCAAGATGAGAGTTCTTCTCTTTGAGGATGGGGCACCAATGGCCTCCTTCCCTTTTCTCTTTGAAGCAAACAGTACTGGAGTCTTCACTTTGAATTTCTCCATTGCCTTGGAAAGTTCTTTCAGACGCATCTTCGTCAACATCTTCAAACCTATCACCATCTTATCGCACGGTCGAACACAAAGCGTATGTGGCGGTTCAATATTCATGTGTCTGAAGATCTTGGTCACCAAACCTGGGTAAGGCAATTGACCCTTGTCCTTCGACATTGCTCTGTACATGTGAAAGAGAATGATGTGAGGAAGAAAGAACTTCATCCCTGAGTTAATCGCATACATCAATTTTGCCTTGGAATTGGACACATCAGTCTTTGATGTAGACTTGGGCCTGATGCAATTGATCACAATTTTGTGAAGCACTATATTGATGGCGCGCATCCTTGAATAGATGATTCTTCCCTCTGTATCTCTATCTTTGACAAGTTCCAATGAGGCACGAGCAATTGAGACTTTGATTGGTTGATAGCGCCATCGTTCAACTCCAATTATGTCCGCCAACATGTCCACGTCCACCACATGGTCTTGGTCTCTAACACTGAATAATATTCTATTCGCATCTAAGAAGCTAAGATTCGAATAGAAGTATGCTGTTAATTGCGCATAACCATCTGTGGTATCAGTGCAAAAACGTTCCAGTTGAAGCAGATTGAACTTCTCCCTTAAGTTCAAATTAATGGCATCCAAGAAATCGAAATCAACACTTCTAGGGTTTATCACCCCTCGTTTCAGCAGTCTGAAGAACAAATTCTCTTGCTCCTTTGATTTAAACAACTCCATTCTTTTTCCCTTCACCCTTGCAGCAACACCCATTCTAGGTTGAAAATCATTGAACATTTTATCATCATCGTTCCCGTCAGTCGGATTCGGTCCCGATATACGAGAGTCACTTGGAATGTTCGCAAGTACTTCCTTAGCCTTTCCTTTGGGAGCAATTCCCAAATCCTCCATTCGTTTCAAAAAGATATACTCATTCCCAAAATTCTTATCTTTAAGAAATCATCCACGTAGTTCAACGGAGTCCCAGTACTTTTCAATGCATAGTAGAGTTTGTAAATAAAAGAGGGTTTTTGGACTCTTACAGGGTCTGCGTCCTCTATTATTTCTTCCTCCAGTTGATGACCCGCACCTTGTGGGGTAGATGGTGTTGAGTGACGTGGTGGAGAGTGAATCGGGCTCTGTTGCTGACTCGATAATTCTTCCTTTTCGGTGAGATCGAAATGGGTAGGTCCCTCCCTCATTCTCTGTGGTCCCTTGTTCGCGATTCTTGAAGACTTCCTCGAAGAAGACATCATTCCTTGTCGTTGAAAGATTCCTTTACTTGCTTTCCCAAGAAAAGATGACAACTTTCTCGAAGATGAACACGAAGTAGAAACCGGATTGGGAGGAGAATGTCTTTTAGGTTTCGAAGATTGGGCGAAAAAAGAAAACTGTATATATATAACTCAGTTTTGAAAAGGAAAGTTCAATCGGCATAAGGAAAGAGTACGAACACCTCTTTTTAAAATCATTAACTGCCAAAATTAATCCTTTTGAAAAGACAAGATTCCCTTTTTCACGGAAATTATAAATTAACTGAACAAAAGATCTTACCTTTTCGAGTTTAGATATAATATCAACTTACAGTTTATAGCCATGAATGTCTGAGTCTGACGGTTTAGAGTCTGAGGGTTGGAGAGTCTCTAGACTTTAACTTCCTCGAGCTTCAAAATGTTGAGTCTGGAACGGATAAAATCGAATTGATTTTTCTCCAAAGGCTTTGTGAATATATCCGCTAGTTGACTTTTTGAATCAACAAATTGAATCGAGATTTCTCCATTTTGAATATGATCTCTAATGAAGTGATGTCGAATCTCTATATGCTTTGCTCTTGAATGAAGGATTGGATTTTTAGTGAGATTGATTGCGCTGGTATTGTCACATATGATTTCTGTGCATGAGTCTTCAATCCCAAAGTCTTGTAGCTGTTGTTTTTATTCATAGAATTTGCAAACAGCAACTTCCAAGAGCTACATACTCTGCTTCTGTTGTTGAGAGAGCCACAGTGCTTGGTTTCCTTGAAAACCAAGACACTGTTATGTTTCCAAGCAACTGGCAAGTTCCTGAAGTACTCTTTCTATCGACTCTGCAACCGGCCAGATCTGCGTTTGAATATCCCAAAAGATTAAAATCTCCCTTCTTAGGATACCAAAGACCGATGCTTGAAGATGAAGCAACGTATTTAATAATACGTTTTGCAGCACTGAGATGGGATTCTCTAGGATCTGATTGAAACCTAGCACAGAAGCAAACACTTAACAAAATGTCAAGTCTAGAAGCAGTAAGATAAAGAAGTGAACCAATGATGCTCATGTACAGCTTTTGATCAACTTTCTTCCCTTCTTCATCTTTGTCTATCTTCAAAGAACTTGACATTGGTATATCAGTCTTTTCGCAATTTTCCAATCCAAACCTTTTGACAAGATCATTAGCATATTTTTCTTGGTAAATGAAAGTTCATTCCTTCAATTGCTTTACTTGAAGACCAAGAAAGAATGTTAATTCTCCCATTATACTCATTTCAAACTCATCCTGCATAGACTTAGAAAATTTCTTGCATAGACTTTCATTAGAGGATCCAAAAATAATATCATCCACATATATTTGAACAAGTAAAAAGCTTTTGTTTTCCTTTTTGATAAATAAAGTAGTATCTACTTTACCTTTGACAAAACCATTATGTAATAAGAACTTACTTAGTCTGTCGTACCAAGCTCGAGATGCTTGCTTTAAACCATACAAGGCCTTTTTCAGTCTGAAGATTAAGTCTGGCTTCTTTGGGTCTTCAAACCCAGGTGGTTGTTCCACATAAACTTCCTCATGGATAAATCCATTTAGGAACGCACTTTTGACGTCCAATTGGAATAACCTGAAATTTTTATAACAAGCAAACGCAAGTAATAGTCGAATGGCTTCTAACCTTGCTACTGGAGCGTAGGTCTCATCATAGTCTATTTCTTCTTCTTGCGTGTATCATTTAACCACGAGTCTTGCTTTATTTTGTACGACTTTTCCTTCTTCATTCATCTTGTTTCTAAACACCCATTTGGCTCTAATAACAGTTTTACCTTTTGGTTTAGATGTCAATTCCCAGACATCATTAATATTGAACTGTCTGAGCTCTTCTTACATAGTTTCAATCCAGCTTTCATCAGATAAAGCTTCTTCTATGCTTTTTGGCTCAATTTCATAAATAAGAGCTACAACACTAGATTCTTCACGCCTTTTAGATCTGGTGCGGATTCCTTCATTAATTTCGCCGATAATGAGATCTTTGGGATGACTGGATTTATGCTTCCAGTTACTGGTTGATTTGTCTGAATGATGATCTCTTTCTTTATTTGAATCTTCATGAACAGCTTGATGCTGATCTTCCAGAGTCTAAGATGCTTCTTGAGTTGTAAGCTTTTGAGGGTCTGGAGCAGGTTCAGACTCTTCATGATGAGTCAGACTAGATTCATCTTGCGTAGAGTCTTGAAATTTGACGTTCATTGACTCCTCCACAGTCTGGCTCTTTTTGTTATAGACTCTATAGGCTTTGCTTGATGTAGAATATCCAAGGAAGATGCCTTCATCTGATCTTTCTTCAAACTTACCAACTCGATCTTTTGCATTTTTCAATATAAAGCATTTGCAACCGAACACATGAAAGTATGAAACAATAGGCTTCTTACCTTTGAATAACTCATAAGGGGTTTTCTCTATAATAGGTCTTAAGAAGACTCTATTAATGATATAGCACGCTGTTGAAACAGCTTCAGCCTAAAATCATGAAGAAATCTTACTTTCAATTAAAAGAGTTCTCGGGAAGATTTACTTCGCACTGAGAAGAAGAGGACGGAATCTTTCAAGGCATATGTCATGAGATGGAGGACTGTAGCTGCTCAGATAACTCCAGAACCAACAGAAAAAGAGCTGATGGATTTGTTCATGAAGACACTCCCCCCTGAGTATCGAAATCGAATGCTGGGTTCGACTGCCGAGTCATTCAATAAGCTAATCCCTGTTGGCGAGCGAATTGAAGTAGCATTGCGTGATGGATGGGCGTCTGATCAAACCAACTCATATGGGAGAGTCTCAACCAAGAAGGATAAGGAACTTGTAGCAGAGGTTAATGCAACTTATGTGCAACCACCTCGCCCTACCCCGAACACCCATCAAGGAGGAGCACGACCATTCTTTGGCCAGCATAAGAACTCTTCTAAGCGTCAATTTACGCCTCTTCCTAAGCCATTATCAAAGATCTTGCCAACCCTTCAAAAGAAAGGATTACTCGCTAAGGAGCCTAAGCGATCTAATCCCGAACGTTTCCCCAACTATGATCCATCCAAGACATGTGCTTATCATATGGGAGAGGTGGGGCATTCTGTTGACGATTGCCATACGCTGCAACACAAAATCCAAAATCTTTTGGATGCCAAGGTGGTCTCATTCCGCGATGCACAGCCGAACATCCAGAATAACCCACTCCCTGACCACCCAGAAGTTGTGAATGCCATTTTCAGTTTAGATGCTGAGCCCACCATGTTTCAGATGATGCATAAGGAAGCAGAAGTGATGGACACCCTGGGGCAACCAAGTGGCAAATTCGATTACTATGTAAAGTATTCAGCTCCTTCCAGCTCTTACTTCAACCCACGGGATATCATCCCAAATGGATGGGGTGGCATAGATGATCCCGCACCTCCAAAGATTGAGAGCTCAGATGACACACTTGAAGGAATGACTGAATTGTTCATCGATGAAGCTCGAGAGTAGGACACTCCTTTACACAGGAGTCTTTATTGCTTTTCGTATCTGCATTTTCAATTCTAGGATTTCCCTCATTTCAGTAATGTAATTTGCTTTTCATCCAATAAAATGCATGGAGATTTTTTATGTTTTAAGGGCATGTTGAAGTATACCAAACTAGCCCTGTGATGAAATCCTACCAAAAGAAAACGGCAAGGAGCTAATTTCGAAGGCCGGGCTTCTTCATGTTCCCTTGAAAAAAAAAAATTCAAAATAAAATAATTTTCCAGCATGCATTTAATTTACACTGTTTGTTTCTTTTAATTATTTGCTTTATGTTTCAGGTGCAGCCCTGCCCGCATTTAAGGAACCTCTATGAGCTCTCTTGCAAAGAGGGGCAAGACACAAACATTTAACAGTTTTGACTTTATGATTTGATGTGCTAGAATAGAGCATGGCCTTTTTATCATTATAGAATGCTTTCACATGATATTGAGCAATTCACCAATTCCACTTGAAATTTATCAAAATGGATAATTCAGTGAAGGATGTTGAGTTACTTGAACATGCTAAATGATGCTAAATGAGGCGTGAAAGGCAAGCATTATCCCATACACAGTCCCTTGTTTACACATTGTGAGGTGAGTATGGAAACGTCTTGTATTTCAAGGTGAAGAGTTTTCTTGCGAAAAGTACGACAGCTAAAATGACGAGAGGCGGTTCATTTGTCTATCCCAAACACTAAAAATAATTCATCGCTTAACCCTTTTGAGCCCAAATACTTGAATAATTTCTTTCATACTACCCCTGTCAAGGACCACCCCACATCGGGGCAAATGGAGGTAAGTTGACATTAAAGGAGAGTGAAATTGATAGAAATTTTCTTGCTCTCACTTGCATCAATCTTCAAGTCATGCTATTACATTGAATTCATGTGGTAATTTAAGTGCCTTAGGATGATGAAGAGCATTTCTTTCACTACCCTACACACTTATATCCTTTGCATAGCCCACTTGAGCCTATGAATTCATTTCATGTCAAACCTAGTTGGTGATCATCCCCCACACTGGGGCAAGATGAAAGACAATCATTCGAATAGCATGGTCTAAAATGCTAATGAAAGAAGACTGTGTGAGTCCAAAGAAAATAAGTGCAAAAAAAAATAAGGGGCATGAAAAAGCAGTGTGCCTGGTAAAAGCAAGGCCAATGCCCATGAAAAGAAAAGAGAAATGACTGATGAATTGGGGGGCATGAAAAAAAGCGGTGTGCCTGATTGATGCCCATCATCAAAGAAAATAATTTTTAAAAAAGAAAAAATGTTGAGAAAGGATCTCCAGTTGAATAATTATTGGCATCAGTGATAAACTCTTGAGCCAATAAAAAAAATTCGTCAAGAAGACGATTCATGGCGAAGAAAACTGGTGGTAAGGTCCAGATGATCACCAACTCTCACCCTTTACACACATCTTTGAGCCTAACGATCCTTTCGTTTCTCAAACCCAAGAACCAAGCCTATGTTACGTCCCTTACAAAGTCTCTTCAGATTAGGACGCTTGAATTAACATAGGAATTCATATGTTTTAAGTATTGCTCGAAGAAGTGCGAGCAAGATTATTTCTTTCTCATTTTGCAGGGTTCTTGACTTGTAAACCCGGAGATGATTACAGAATGGTTCTTTCAATAGCCTTGACTCAAAGAGTCCCTTTTGCTAAGCCATTGACCAGGCCCACATTACAATCCTTGTCAAAGACCTCTCAGATTGGTAAGGTTGTACTGCTTGTAAGAAAATTCGAACTCTTGTCGACAAGATGATGATAAGATTGAGTGATATATTCTCGCATCAATGGTCGGGACAAATAACCCCTCCTAAATGAGAGTGAGTGAAAAAGTCTTTCACACCAAAAGTGTCTCGTTTAGCATGTTCGAGAAATTCACAGCTTAGTGAAAGTTGTCTTGATAATTTTTCTTAGTGGAAGTTTGAAAAGCCATCATGCATGGACGTTCATTGAATAAAATGAATTTTTCCTCAAAGACCAAAAAATTGTCTTTGAAACCCTGAGTTTGTTCAGTCATCTTGGTGCTTGATGAGAATTCCAAGTACCCATTTATAAAATGTTTTCAAATGTCTAGTTTAAGTTCCGATGTTTGAACCTTTAAACACTTGATGTGATTTCCAAGTGCTTGTCTTTTCAAACATTTGATGTGATTTCCAGATGTTTAGTAAAATATTTTCAAATGCCTAGTGTGAACTTGAGATATTTGAACCTTTAAATGCTTGATGTAACTTCCAAGTATTTGTCTTTTCGAGTGTCTGATGTGATTTCCAGATGTTTAGAATTTTTAAGTACTTGATGCAATTTCCAGGTTCTTGGGATTTGATGAGAGTCTCAAATCCCCCAAAGATTTTTCTTCAGATTCAGTTTGATTTAGGCGACCGTAGAATGGTACGGGTCCTAAACAACATTTATTGCTCTAACAGGCGACCGTAGAATGGTACGGGTCCTGGAAAAGCAGTTTCCCCATTCAGGCGACCGTAGAATGGTACGAGTCCTGAAAAATCAATTTTCCGTCAAGGCGACCGTAGAATGGTGCGGGTCCTCGACAATACCTATTCCCTATTTAGGCGACCGTAGAATGGTACGGGTCCTAGAAAGTGAATCTCGTTTAGGCGACCGTAGAATGGTACGGGTCCTAGACAAAACCTATTTCCCTATTTAGGCGACCGTAGAATGGTACGGGTCCTAGAAGGTAAATCCCCGTTTAGGCGACCGTAGAATGGTACGAGTCCTAGACACAACCAAACACTGTCATACTGGGCGACCGTAGAATGGTACGGGTGCAGTTTCTTTGTAAAGTTATGTTACTATTTTAGGCGACCGTAGAATGGTACGGGTCCTGGACATGTAACACCAACTGCCTAGAACTACTCTATCCTTCTTGAAGGAGGGTTATTCCGGGTGCTTGGGATCTAATGAGAGTTCCAAATTTTGAGCATTTCAATTATCTGAAGAGATTTCCAGATGTTTGTTAGGTCTCATAGGAATCATTTCACACCTAATAATACTTTTCTGAATATCCAGATAAGTATGACAGGTACGTGTTCTTCTTTGCATTTTGCATTTCATTAAGCATGGAGACATATAAATATATGCTCTCGACAAAATCATTGCTGTTGACACCTAATTTAGATTCAACTTTTAGAAAATAAAAGATTAGAGGGAAATTTTGAAAAGAAATTTTGAATTCAAAATAATTCAACAGCTGGATTTTGGAGCCATTTCTTTGTTGGAGAAGTTGAGCGAAAATCTCCATCGGCAAGAGGTTGAGCAAAAATCTCCACCGGCGAAACAAACTCGAATTTTCGCTTTATAAATAGAGGGGTTCTTCTTCACCTTTCGGGGAAAAATATAAAAATAAAAAAGAGAGCAAAAATTCTGTTGTTTAGAGGGCTTCTCTTCATCTTTAGTCCAGGAGAAAAAAAATAGAAAATTGAAGAGAAAGAGAGAAAAAGTACAGAGGCAGAGAGAGAGACAGAAGGGGAAGGCGTGAAAGCGACGTGAGAGAGAGAGAGAGAGAGAGAGAGAGAGAGAGTGAGAGAGTGAGTGACCAGTCAAACAAAGAAAGGGGGCATCGTCTTCCTCCCCGCACTCGCCGCCCGCACTGTTTTTTCTGCAACTCACAGCAGCTTCCTCGCCGCGCCATCGCACCGCTCCGCCGCTTTCGTTCGTTGTCGCCGGCACGCCAGCAACTCGCCGCACTGCCACAGCGACCCCGTCCGCCTAGCCGCCGTTGCAACCCGTTGCTGAGCCTTCCTCGCTACTTCGCCCACCAGATCTGCTCGAGCACCGACGCCCGCACCCCCAACACCTCCGCCGATCCGCAACACCGGGACCTCCGGCTCATCGTGTGACGCCCGCAACCAATAACATCTCAGCCCGACGCCTACTCCTTCCGGCCACCACAAGAGCTCGCGCTGCTCCATCACCCCTCCGACGTCGCCGCCGCCCCGGCCAAGCGGACCCGCCGCTCGCTCCTCCGACGTTTTCGCCGACTCGCGCCGCGCCGCCCTGAGTCCCCGACACCGGAGCTCTGCTGCTCCCGATCCGTGCATCCTGACGCCGTCCGCCGCTCGTGTCTTCCCCTCGCGACGCTGACGTTGTGCCTTAGCCCGAGCCACCATTGCTGCGACTGCGACCGCTGTTCGCCGGTCATCGACGCCGCACCTCCTCGCTGGCTGGGCTTGCTGCCGCTCGTCCTCACCGGAGCTCGATTCCGGCCCGCTCCGACGCCGACCAACCTTCATCCGAAGTTTTCCAGCAAGTTTAGTACTGTTTGTATCATTTTCTTTGTGCAGGTCACTTGAGGCTTGAGAAGGGTGAACTTGGCATCATTCCTCACCAGTTTCCATCTTGGAGATAATTTTTCCGAGCTAGGTAAAATTTTTAGGCTAAATTTGGTTCAAGTGTTCAGGCTCATAGTTTTTTTACTCTAACATTGATTTGCTTTGATCATTAGGAAATTTGTCATATTAAGTTATAATAATCAAAAATTTTGACCCACAAGACGTCGGGTTAGATTTTTTATTATTTCGACTTTTTATGGCAAAATTCATGAATTACTTTCCATCATTAATTCATATTCAAATGCCATTGATTTACATGGATGGATTTTTATTTAGCATGTTATTATTATTTGCTCATCACATATCATGCATCAAATGTTATGTCTAGAATTTAGATATTTAGGTCCACATGCATTTCATATTTAAAACTTCGCATTTTAGGTTTTTCTAAGATTCATATAGAATTAGGATGATTTTCCTTTAATAAAACCAAAACAAAACAAAATGTTATTTAGGTTATATAGATTTCATAATGTGCACATTACATATTGCGTTTTAATTAGTGGATTATAAGTTAATGTTTTAACATTCTCATTATGTAGTTTTTTTTTAAAAAATATATATAGAAAAAAAATGCCAAAAAATTAACATTGTATCATTACGTTACTTTCTTTTTAATAAAAATTACTAGGTCATTTCAAATAAAAAAAGAAAACACAAAAGTCTTTTATTTGGTTAGTTAACAGATTAGCTCATAATCAATCTCATTTCATGTCATCATTGTTAGTGTAGGTTGCATATGTGTAATAAAAAAAAAATCATTAAAAAATCATAAAAAGAACATGCATATAGAATTACGACGTCATACATCTCATATCATACATCATATGCATATTTAGGGTTATGTAAATTAGATTGCATACATATTGTAATGATTTAAATTATGTCACATGAATTGCATCTCATATGTAATTAAAGTAAAACTCATGCATATCAAATTTAAATTAAGATTGCACATAATTAATATTTTTTTTAAAAGAAAAAGAAAAAGTAGGTGTCCTGTCATTTAGAAATCATGTTTAGGGCATGCATTTTTATAAGCATTTTTCATTGAATGTTATTTTATTGTTTGTGCACCCGCATGTCCACCATTTGCATGTTAGTAGTTTAGGTTAAAATTAATTAACATTGCCTGCTAAATATTTCTTTTTAAATAGAAGGTACCGAAAGGGCGTTAGATTAATCTAGCGTAATCATGTCCCCGGATTTATTGAATCTCGGTTCGTAAAAATAAAGTATTCTCCCATACTTTATTTGGGTTTTTAATCAAACCCTAATTGATTAGTGGCGGCTCCAAATTGAATTGAAATTGCATATTTAAATGAGTTAATTTCCATCAAGTCGCGATTGGTAGGACTTGGGAGGGTCCGTGCCAAGTTTTCGAACTTAGTAATCCATTAACCTAAACTTTAGGATTGCCCTGAAAATTTAGGTCGCGACAAGAGTTATATTCATTTCTTGAAGAGATCTATTCTTTCTTTCCACAACTCCATTTTGCTGAGGAGTATATGGAGAGGAGAACACATGCTTAAATCTAGATTCATCACATAATTTTGTAAAATCTTGATTTTCAAATTCACCTCCATGATCTGTTCTTATACTTGAGATAACACAACATTTTTCATTTTGAACCTTTTTAGCAAATTTTTCAAAATACGAGAAGGTTTCTGACTTACTTGTAAGGAAATATACCCAAGTAAAGCGGGAGTAATCGTCCACAATTACTAGGCAATATTTCTTACCTCCAATACTCTGGGTTCTGGTTGGTCCGAAGAGATCCATATGCAGCAACTGTAGTACATGATTAGTAGAGACATAATTTATTGGCTTAAATGAATTTCTTACCTGCTTTCCCAGAATAAATGGTGTGCATGGATCGAACTTTTAGTATGGCAGTCTGGGTAGACCTCGAACAAGCTGCTTTGATGAGATTTTGGCTAATTGCTTCATGTTGACATGACCAAGCTTTCTGTGCCATAAGCTTGCTTCATCTTGAATTGAGATTAGGCATTGTGATTCATTTGGTTTCATGTCTAAGAGGTAGATATTTCCATGTCTTCGACCCATGAAAGATTGAGTAGAGTCTTTACTGATTCCAGAGCATATTCCTTCTTGAAATGAGATCTTGAAACCAGTATCACACAATTAGCTAATGCTGAGAAGGTTATAGTTGAGTCCTTCCACTAGTGAAACATTGCTTATTGTGAGATTTCCAATTTTTACAGTTCCAAATCCCACAATACTTCCTTTGCCGTTTTCTCCAAATAAAACTTTTCCACCATTTACTTGAATAATCTTTATGAAGCAATTTGAGTCTCCTGTCATATGTCTTGAACATCCACTGTCAAGATACAACTTTACCTTTTTCTTGACGGAGACCTGCATTTAAAAGAGAGTCTCAAGCTTTCTTTGATACCCAAATTTTCTTGGGTCCTTTGGTGTTAGTAGGATAAACATTATTAGGCCATACTTTTTTAACAGGTTTCCAAACCAGAGGACACTCTTTTTCAAAGTGATCCCGATTGTTACACTTTGAACACTGAGAGCATTTCGACCTACGAGACTTTACAAAAACTTTCTTGAAATGATTTTTGTAAGCTTCTCTCGACGGTTTTTTCTTAATTCTTTCTTTTACTTTAGGAAAATCAATCAAGGGAATTGTTTTTCGCTGTCATACCTAGACCAGACTTATTGAAATAAGGTCTTTGAGCTGAAAGAATCTTTTCAAGTTTTTCAGATCCTATTGAAAATTTCTTTGAAATATTTGATAAGTTAGTTTTTAAAAGAGCATTTTCTTTCAAAAGATTATCTTCCTTTTCTTTAAGAGTGGAAACATTTAAATCTAAATTTTTAATTCTTTCTTCTAAGACTTTTTCATTTTGTTTTAGAGCTGAGTTTTCCTTTTTAAGTTCGGAAATTCTTTTGAGAGAAGTCTTAAGACTAAAACACAGTTCATCAATGTATTTAGAAACTTTGACAGGAATTTTAAAATTATTTGCCTCAAATTCACTGTCTGAGTCTGATCTAGAATCTGAGTCTAATTGTGCCATCAGACACAGGTTGGCATATTCTTCATTACTTTCTTCACACTCTGTATCACTCCATGTTTCGGCTTTGAGAGCTTTACGAAACTTTTCAGCTTTTCCTTTCTTCTTCTTTAGAAGAGGACAGTTGGGTCTGATGTGTCCCTTCTTATTACATTCGAAGCAAACTACATCTTTGTTTGGTTCATCATCATCTACAGACTTGGTCTGCTGTCTTTGGAAACTTTGTTTCTTTGAGTTGAACCTTCTTCCTTTTCTATTCAGCTTTTTGAATATTCTTATCATAAGAGCAAGCTCCTCATCGTCCATATCATCTCCAGAATCTGTATCATCAGAATCATCATTTGATTTTAATGCAATGGATTTCTTACCTTTTGGATCTTCGTCTTCATTGACTCATTCCACTTCATAAGACTGAAGAGTTCCAATCAGCTCGTCGACAGATAGTGGCATAATTCTTTGCGTCTCTCTTATTGAAGTCTTTATATGATTCTAATCCTTGGAGAGTCCACGCAGTAACTTGTTTACCTTCATGGGATCGAAAATTTTTTTGTCCTTGGTTCTCAAGACCATTGACAATATCTATAAAACGACTAAACATGTCAGTTATAGTTTCTCATGGTTTCATTTTGAAGGCTTCATATTGACCGAGGAGAATGTTAATCCTGGTCTCCTTCACTCAATCTGTTCCTTCATAGGTGATATGTAATATGTCCCATACTTCTTTTGCTGTAACACAAGAAGATATTCTGTTATATTCAGTTGGTGACAAAGCACAATATAAAGAGTAAATTGTTTTTGCATCGAGTGCTTGTCTCTTGATTATCTCTTCTTGAGTCATTTCGCTGGTCTTAACAGTTTCTTTCCTTCTTTCAGAGACAAATGCAGCTGTAGGAGTGATTCCTCTTTCCACAACGTTCCATTCCAAAGGATCCTTTGATCGTAGGAAAGCTTTCATCTTGTTCTTCCAGATGTTGTAATCATTTCCATCAAAGTAGAGTGGTCTGGTATTGCTTTGCCCTTCCACCAGCCCTGGTGCTAGCATACTAGCCATGGATCTTTTACTCTGAAGTAAAACACTTCAAATAAAGTAAGAACACGAGCTCTGATACCAATTGATATAGCTAGTACGAGTACCTAGAGAAGGGTGAATAGGTATATAAAAGATTTTTCTTGATAATTGCACACTACTTAGACAATTGAAGGATTTGCGACAAATAATAATCAACATAAGACTGAGTAAAGGAAAGAGAGAATTGAACATGCGGTTTATAGTGGTTCGGCTTGATTCAAGCCTACGTCCACTCTTCTGCACTGACAGCCAATTGGCTGGATTCCACTATGACAAAGAGATGTTACAGCGTTGATCTTCCTTGATTTCTAGGTGTAGATGATCTACCACACTCGCTCAAGGTATCACCGAGTATAGATACTCTCTGTGTATACAATTTCGCTCAGAATGTATCGACTAATAATCAAGGTGCTTCAGACTTTGGAATTTCTTATCGATCACGTACTCAAACAACTAGAACGTCTTCCTTTTTATACTCATTTATGCCATCATACCCGTTGGCACTTACCAAAGGAATTTCTCCAATCTACTCGTTGGACGGAATCAATTAAGAAGATCATTCGAGCTAACAAAGAAACCTGACGATAGCCCATCAATCCTGTTCGCCCATATAATCAGGATCTTGGTTTCCAAGAATAGAACATTTCAAGAATATTTCGTCGACCATCGGATCTTCAATCGATCTAGATACGAATAAAAGAATCCGTTATATTTATCCAGCCAAGAGATCTTCTCCAGAGGATAGGATTAAATCCTCAACCATATACTTCGGCTCTGGATTTCCTTCGTCACTGGATCAGAAAGACTGTCAATGAGAATAGTCTTGAGTCTTAAGTCTTGAGTCTTGAGTCTGGTGATCGGAAAGTCTTCAGACTCTAAACAGAAGGTTTGCGAATATCCAGACTAGACTGATAGAAACGTTTTGTCAGCTTCAAAATATTCTGGAAAGATTTCTCCAACAGTGATAACGCCATAAATATGCAATGCCCATACCCTATAATCGAGACTCGTTAATCTAATTACCAATGATTGATAGTTTCGATATCCATCTGTATTTTAAATGACCTGACTATTAGTGTGATATATAATGAAAGGTCTCATTATATAACACTTACAATACATGAATAGCAATTAATATACTCACCATTCCAATTACTAAATAATTCATCCGACCAAAAAAAATTACTAATAATTCCTATAATAATCATTAAGTACGATGTATTACATAAAGGGATGAGATCTGAGTTTCCACGTTGAGTTATGCAATAAATTTGAGAAGATATAATATGGGAGACAACCCCTTTTTTTAGCTTATGCTGGCTCCTTGAAGCCTGTAGCCGTTTCAGTATCATTTTTGACAGACGGAAGGACGAGGTTCCTTCGGTCTCACCCCGTCATCTTGCCGTCGACAAACATGCCGAGAAACATATAACTGGGACCAAAATCAGTCTCTCCACAGGCTCACGACAATGAAAACATGAGAACGAGACACGCAAATAGAATGCCAATCAATGTTTCCTCATACAAGTGAGATTAGGGATATGAGGCGGGATCATTGAGCTCGGATTGGAGAAACTAGCATCATGCACCGAACGTATCCTTGGCCGTCAAACTAGTTATGGAAGAAGCAATGGAAATTTTATCAGCTCATAAGTCCAAATACAACCAGGCTAGTATGGCCCCAAGGATTCTAAAGAAAGAAAAAGACCTGTCCCTTAAGATCCACAAACAGCCTTCAAATTGAATCAAAGCATATATGGCAAGTCTTTCCACCTCCCAACATCATAGGTGGGGAAATCATATCCTCAGATCAAATCTCTTATCAATAGATTCAACCACCGTTTCTGTTGGGATATAATACGCGGAAACGACAGGATCTTGTAATTTACGTCAATGCAAAATCACCAGAGAAATAAACGAGAAAATCAGGACACCAGAAATTTACGTCGTTTGGTCCGAGTATCGGTACCTACGTCCACAGGGAGAGCTAGCAACAAATAATCCACTAAAATTGGAGAATCAGAGTTTACAATCGCTCAATCACTCAAGTGTTTCCCGTACCTAGATTTAACCCAAAACCCTAAGTGTTTATAGATAACAACTTGCTTGGGTATAAACTCACGGCACAAATTACCGTGCTTTCAAAACTCTTTACGTACGGCTTCGTGAGGCTTCAAGATCTTGAGGATCTTCTTCAAGTGAAGTGGACGTGCGGCTTCTCACGTACATAGGGTTTCTTTCATAGCTCCTTCGACGGCTTATTTTTCACCTGCAAAAGAATTTTGTTTATATATATGTTTACGTGTGTGCCCAAGGTCAAAATTTTGACCTTAGGCCCACCACTAAATTTCCTATTTTGGCTTCACAGAATGGTGCTGCAGAGTCTTCTTTCTTCGGACGTGAGTTTGTTGACTTTTGGGCCCCACCTGGATAAGAAGAATTCGGCCATCCTAAAAAATAGAACCTCTCGGAGACTTCAGCGTAGACGTCCAAAGAAGAAATACTTCTTCTTTTTCATCTTTATCCGAGTTGAAATCTACTTGGGAAAAAAAACTTTATTAACAAATTCAATTTATCTAAATTCAAAATCGAGACATTATTCAATAATTCTCCACCTTGGCTCGATGTTTAAAGCCAGGTTATAGTGCTTATCATCAGTGCTGCTCTCTCAACGCCCCGATGGGCATTTACTCTCCACAGACGCTAATAAAGCTCAAGCAGAGCTTGAGCTTCGCCACAGGAACAGACTTAGTTATCATGTCTGCCGGGTTATTTGCTGTAGCAATCTTTTTGACCATAACAATACCCTTAGCTAAGACATCTCGGATGAAATGGTACCTGATGTTAGTATGCTTTGTTCGCTCATGATAAACTGGATTATATGCCAAATATATCGCAACTTGGTTATCACAATGTATATCCACAATTTTCTGTTTTAACCCAAAGTCCAAGAGCAAACTTTGTAACCATATCGCCTCCTTCGCTACAAAGATTAGTGCCATGTACTCTGCCTCAGTCAAAGACAAGGCAATGTGATCCTGTAAGGACACTTTCCAACTAACTGCACCACCCGCTAGCATAAACACGTAACCTACTAAAGACCTGCAATCATCCAAATCACCAGCGTGATCCGAATCCACAAAACCAGTGGTCTCACTGTCACTGCTGTCCCTCTGGTATACTATACCCACGTCTGTTGTCCCCTTCAAATATCCGATGATCCACTTCACAGCTTCCCAATGAGCTTTACCAAGACTCTTCATATAGCGACTAACCACGCTCACAGCTTGTGAAATATCAGGCCTTGTGCACACCATAGCATACATAATACTACCCACGGCAGTAAAATAAGGAATACGGGACATATGCTCCTCCTCCTCCTCAGTCTGCGGTGATAATTTATCTGAAAGTTTAAAGTGCTTCGCTAAAGGTGTACTTACAAATTTCGCCGACTGCATGTTAAAACGTGCCACAATATTCTCAATGTATTTCTTTTGAGATAGACATAAAACTCCTGCAGTCTTGTCACGCAAAATCTCCATACCCAAAATTTTATTTGCAGCAACTAAATCTTTCATCTCAAATTCAGTATTCAACTGCCTTTTCAGCATATCAATATCAGACATATCCTTGGTTGCTATCAGCATATCATCAACATATAAGAGTAGATAAATCAAAGAACCATTCTCCAATCTCCTAAAGTAAACGCAGCTGTCCATCTGACTTTTTGAATAGTCTTGACTAGCCATGAAAGCATCAAAACATTTATATCACTGCCTAGGAGACTGTTTAAGACCATACGAAGATTTCTTTAACAAGCAAACATAATCTTCCTTACCCAGAATAGCAAATCCCTCTGGTTGCCTCATGTAAATCTGCTCCTCCAACTCACCGTGAAGAAACACAGTTTTCACATCTAGCTGCTCTAACTCGAGATCCTGCGAAGCAACTAAGGCAAGTAAAATACGAATAGAAATATGTCTTACCACAGGAGAGAACACCTCATTGTAGTCAGTGCCCTCACACTGTGTATATCCTTTCACCACAAGTCTCGCCTTATACCTCGCTGCCTCGACACCGGGAATGCCCTCTTTCCATTTGAAGACCCATTTACTTTCGACAATCTTTTAGCTCTTTGGTACTTTGACCAAATCCGATGTCTGATTTCAATGGAGTGATTCCATCTCTTCACTCATAACCCCTAGCCACTGCGACGACTCCGAACTAGCCATCGCCTCAGAGTAAGACGAAGGCTCATTTGTCTCCACCTCATCACCTACAGTCAATGCATAAGCAATATATGTATAACCATAACGTACCGATGGTTTAATTTTCCTTCTCTGTCTATCGGCGGCTATAGTCTGCTGCAACTTTGCTGGTTGTTCACTATCACCGACTTCAAGAATTGCGGCTTCATCTGCAGTCTCAACCTCTATTATCTTCGAAGTCTCCAGAGTCTCCACCTGAGGCTCCACCTCACTTATGACACCATGATTTGTCTTCTCTGCTGGTTGTGTCTCAGAACTCCTCTGTTGAAGTATTGCAGTCTCATCGAAGATCACATCTCTGCTGATTAGAAAATCAGGTGATCTAGGATCGATGCACCTCAGCAGGTAGCCTTTCACCCCATGTGCATAACCCAGAAATATGCATTTCTTTGCCCTTGGCTCAAGCTTACCATCACTCGCATGAGCATACGCAGGACATCCGAATATTCGTAATCCGGAATAATTAACAGGTTTCCCCGACCATACTTCCTTAGGATTCTTCCACTCGATAGCAGATGATGGAGATCGATTAACTAGGTAACATGACATATTCACTGCTTCAGCCCAAAATTCCTTGTCAAGTCCTGCATGCGAAAGCATGCATTGAGCTCGCTCAAGCAAAGTTCTGTTCTTTCGTTCTACCACACCATTCTGCTGTGGTGTCCCAGGTACTATGTGGTGTCTTACAATACCTTATTTCTCACAAAACTCGGTAAAATCTTTACCACAGAACTCCATGCCATTATCGGTTCTCAGGCACTTGATTTGCTTATCTGACTGTTTCTCAATTAAAGCCTTAAATTTCTTAAACTGATCAAACACTTCATATTTCTGCTTCAGAAAGTATACCCATACCTTCCTCAAATAATCGTCAATAAAAGTCAGCATATATCGGGCACCTCATTTCGAAGGAACCGAAGATGGGCCCTAGACGTCTGAATGAATATATTCAACCGGTCGTTTGGTTGAATGAATAGCTGTAGTAAACTTAACTTGGTGTTACTTCCCATAGATGCAGTGCTCACATAAGTCCAGCTTTCCTATTTTCTAACCACTCAACAACCCCATTTCACTAAGCATCGTCATACCTGCCTCACTTATGTGCCCCAAACGCATATGCCATAATTGAGTCAAGTTAGATTCTAACTCACCTGATGAAACAGCAGCACTTCCAGTCACGGTCTCTTCTAGTAGATGATAGAGAGTATTCACTTTCTTCCTTTTCATCACTATCATAGCACCTCGAGAGATCTTCAGTACTCCACCTTCAGCGATGTACCTACACTCGATGTCATCGAGTATCCCCAGAGAAATAAGGTTCTTCTTGAACTCCAATACATGCCTCACATCTGTCAATGTGCGAACCACCCCATCGTGCATCCAGATCCGAATTGTCCCTATCCCCACAGCGTTACAGATTGCATTATTCCCCAAAAGAACCCTACCATCATCTGCAGCTTGGTAAGTAGTAAACCAGTTCTTATGAGGCGTCATATGATAAGAACACCTCGAATCTAACACACATTCGTCTCCTGACGAAGTAGCAGTCATACATAAAACAGCTTTTGCATCCCTATTGCTCCCCTCAACAACGTTTGCCACACTGCTTGTAGCATTTTGCTTATCAACTTTATTTCTCCGCTTTGGACAATCTCTCCTGATGTGCCCCTCCTTGTGACACTCAAAGTACTTCACGCGTCCCTTGGACTTTCTATTGCGTGATTTCGATTTGCTTTTACCTCTGCTGTTGCTACGCTCTCGATATTGTTCTCTATCCCGAATCGTCAGTGCTTGCGCTGCTCCTTTCGCCAGACCGTCATCTCGCAATTTTCTCTACCACTCCTTAGAGAATAAGGCGGACTTTACCTCTTCTGAGGTAATTGTAGTACGCCCCCGCAACAGCGAATCAGTAAAGTGCTCCCATGACTCTGGTAAAAAGGCTAACAACATCATGCCCTATTCTTTATTATCAAGTATCTTACCGACGTTCTTTAGATCCAATATGAGTTTATTAAATTCATCTAGGTGAAACCTAATAGACGTACCTTCAGTATATCTAAATTGAAACATCTTCTTTAGCATATACAAGGGATTGTTCAAACCATTCTTCACATAGAGTGCTTGAAGTTTTGCCCATAATGCTGCGGCATCCTTCTCCTCAATAACCTCTAGTAATACCTCATCCAACAAATTTAACAGAATTATGTTCTTTGCTTTTTGTGTAAACTCTATCCTCTATGAGACTTTCATTATAATTGGCAACTCATCCTCACCATCTAGTGCCTTGGCTAAACCTTGTGTTGTCAATAAAGCCCGCATCTTGATGCTCCATAACACAAAGTTATTTCTCCCATCGAACTTCTCAATCTCAGATTTCCTCTCAGACATAATTGCAATAATAGAATTTCCAGATAATAATCAGATAAGCAAAAGCTCCAAATCAGAATCAAGAAATCCAACCCCACGCTCTAATACCAATTGTTGGGATATAATACGCGGAAACGACATGATCTTGCAATTTACGTTAATGCGAAATCACCAGAAAAATAAACGAGAAAATCAGGACACCAGAAATTTACGTGGTTCGGTCCGAGTATCGGTATCTACGTCCACGGGAAGAGCCAGCAGCAAATAGTCCACTAAAATCGGAGAATTAGAGTTTACAATCGCTCAATCGCTCAAGTGTTTCCTGCACCTAGATTTAACCCCAAACCCTAAATGTTTATAAATAACAACTCGCTTGGGTATAACCTCACGGCACAAATTACCACGCTTTCAAAACTCTTTACGTACGGCTTCGCGAGGCTTCAAGATCTTGAGGATCTTCTTCAAGTGAAGTGGACGTGCGGCTTCTCACGTACGTAGGGTTTCTTTCGCAGCTCCTTTGGCGGCTTATTTTCCACCTGCAAAAGAATTCTGTTTATATATATGTTTACGTGCGTGCCCAAGGTCAAAATTTTGACCTTGGGCCCACCACTAAATTTCCTATTTTGGCTTCACAGAGTGGTGCTGCAGAGTCTTCTTTCTTCAGACGTGAGTTTGTTGACTTTTGGGCCCCACCTGGATAAAGAAGAATTCGGCCATCCTAAAAAACAGAACCTCTCGGAGACTTCGGCGTAGACGTCGAAAGAAGAGATACTTCTTCTTTTTCATCTTTATCCGAGTTGAAATCTACTTGGAAAAAAAACTTTATTAACAAATTCGATTTATTCAAATTCAAAATCGAGACATTATTCAACAGTTTCTAATGTCAGAGCTGCACACTCTGAAGATTGAAAAACAGGAGCAACTTAGTTAACTTCAAGGATCCATGGAACATTCCAGTTTATCAATACACATACACAATTTCAAGAAGGAACTCATGGTAAAACTTCCCTGTAATTCAGTCATCAGATTTTACGTGATGTGCTCGCTGTAGATAAAGAAAGAAAATTCAGCTCCACAGAATAGTAGCTCCCCCATAGTCACAGAGAACATGGCGTTCAGCCTTACAAGCTCAATTTTTTCCTTCAAAATGGGTGACATTAGAAACTCAGAATACTTGCAATCCACAACTTTCGCCCAAAGAAGATTGGATTGTAAAGCAAAGTTCTACAAGCTAGCCAACTAGGTCTCCCTCTGCTGTTGTATTGACTAGCAGCTGACTTGGTTAGACAGCAAGGCCAAAGGATGGATCAGAAAGAAAAACAAAATTCCCGGAAGTGAGTCCATGAGGAGAAGAGCTTCTTACACATTACAAATAGGGGGACCTCACTCATCGCTATCCTCTTCTCCGTCGGCTCCCCGCCTCTTCATCCTCCCTCCTGAGCTGACCACATACATTACACTCCATTATATCAGAAGGAGAGCCGTCCGACGGAGGCAAAGGTGCCATTGTCCCGCTGCAGTTTTTCCTGCTGCACATATACCTGACGAAGAAATATGCATAGGGGAAGTCGATCTCATTTGTTCATCCGCGTCCTCATCCATCCCTTCTTCGTCAACATCGTCCTCTTCGCCGATATCATCATGCTCATTCTTGTCAT
This sequence comes from Eucalyptus lansdowneana, assembly GCA_017140395.1. Lineage (NCBI taxonomy): Eukaryota > Viridiplantae > Streptophyta > Magnoliopsida > Myrtales > Myrtaceae > Eucalyptus > Eucalyptus lansdowneana. Next base: position 24,685,591 of record CM029492.1, read on the forward strand.
TGGACCAATTGGCCTCGACCATGTGACGATTTGGCTAGACCCAAGCTCACCGAGCCTTGATGAACTCTAGTGAGGCTTGAGCTCATTGGAATCTGGCGATCTCAACCCTGTAGCAGGCAATCGGCCAAAGAAAAAGCAAAAATAAAAATAAAAAATAAAAAGTAATTAAAAAGTCAATTAAAAAAGTTAAGACAAAATGAAAAATAAAAATAAAAACAAAACATTATTAAAAGGAGTGCACGAAGGTCCATGCCGAACAATGAAATTTTCTAATTTATTTTCACGTTTCTGCTAAGCGGCTGAAAATATTATTATTCTCCTAGAAAAATAATTTCTGGAGATTCATCACTTTTTATTATTTTATTATTTTATAAGTTTATTTTCGGTTTCTAGCCAAAGAGGGCCAATGTAACATTGACTTGATCAAGTACAGTAAGTAGGTAATCACTTCTTCATCAGACAACATTTAAATAGTCTCACAATTACAAATCATGAGTAGTAGATACACTTAAACTAGATAAACCCACAATGCATTGGACTCATGCACCTAAATTTTATCCCTTTTTTTCTCCCTACTTGCACACGATATGCGTGCCCTAATGCTAATGAATTTACTTTATATCTTTTTCATCCCAACTTCACCACGATTCTTCGCAAAGCAAAAGTAGTGAACTGCCTTTAACCAGTTCTATTTTTTAATGTGTCTTTGAGCAAGAAAGGAATGTCCCTCAGTTGGCTTATTTGGGACTAAAATTGAATGTGCTGCCCGTGGGAAAGGGATATGGAAGGAGGTCATCAATATGCGTAATTAGCGCTTAACCAATTCATCAAAATGACGTATCAATCTGATCGGGTGATGGAATTAATCACTTTCGGATTTAATCGTCGTCCTGCAATATATTTGTGCCTAGTTTACTGATTATAGCAGTTATAAATTATAATGGATCCAAATGCTTCTCAACCTAAAACCCATCTTATGTGCCACCTAAAGTCAAATCCACAATGCAACCTTCCACCCTCCACCCTCCCCCCTCCTTCGTACACACGATATGTGTGCCGTAACGCTAATGAATTTACTTTATATCCTTTTCATCCCAGCTTCACAAGGATTCTTCTCAAAGCAAAAGTAGTGAACTGCCTTTAGTCATTTTTTTTTTTTTAAACGGTCTTTGAGCAAGAAAGGAATGTCCCCCAATTGGCTTATTTGGGACTAAAAATGTGTTGCCCGTGCGAAAGGGACCCGGAATGAGGTCATCAATATGCGTAATTAGGGCTTAACCAATTCATCAAAATGATGTATTAATCTGATCAAATGATGCAATTAGTTGCTTTCGGATTTAACCATCGTTCTGCAATATATTTGTATTTAGAGTTCACTAATTATAGCAGTTATATTGGATCCGAGAGCTTCTCAATTGGAGATCATAAGCAATTATAATGGATTCGAGCTCTTCTCGATTGGAGCTCATAAATGCTTGTGGCCAATTTCATATGAAACAAGGGGGATGAAATAAGGGGAAGCATTTTAGTTTCACACAAGATGGTTACAACCTGTCATGAGCTAACCATGCACACATAATATCATTCCATCACTATTTGTGGCGACATTTTCTTTTCTCCTACATGCGATGTATGCACGAAAAAAGCGCATCAAGTACTAAATTCGAGACTCAAGTAAGAGATTTGGAATATCTCAAATACATAATATAAAAAAATTACAACAAAAAAGAACTATTATTTTAAATCCAAGCTCCGTTCTTTTTGATGAAAATGTAATATTTTTGAAAAATATTTTTCTAAAAGTCATTTTCAAGGAAAATGATAATATTTTTCGGTGTTTAGTAGAAATCTAAAATTGAAGTGGAAAAAATTTTCCACTATTCAGTATCTAATTTGATTTTCCTCCATGCACTTCTTTTGATTATTATTTTTATGTTTATTACTATTTTTATGTTCTTTTTTATTTTTATTTATTTTTAAAAATCTAATTTTAAATTCTTTTTGGTTATTTTATTTTATTTTTAAAATTCAAATTTTAATTTTTTTATCCTACATTTCTTTCATTTTCTTTTTTTTTTTTTTTCTTTCCTTTTCTTTTCCTCAACCAGTTGCCAACAACGATCGACGAGTGCCACCACCCTCCAATGACGCTCGGGAGTTGTCAATTTGTGAGGCTCAAGCCTCGCCAACTCTAGTGACGCTTGGGAGTCACCAATCTAGCATGCTATAGTCACTGGCCTTCTCCAGAACTGAAGACTAGTCAAAGAAGAAGGAAAATAAAAGGAATAAAGAATTAATTAAAACTCAATTAAAATAATAAAAATAATAAAATAAAATAAAAAGATATTTGGTGAAAGAAAGTGAGGGTGAAAGAATATATGAAAAATGTTTTCCTTTTCTCAAAACGTGAAAACATTTTTCCCTCTTTTAGAAGACTTTTTTTCCTATGAAGAAAATGTTTTCCATCATTAATTTATTTTCCGTGAAATGAAAATCGGAAGATTCGAAAAATATTTTTTTTAAAGTTATTTTTTATGAAATGAATGGAACTCTATTGTCACATCAAATATTCAAAGTCGGTGCCCAAATTGGCATTACATGTATTCAATCCATAGGAGCCCTTCAATTAAGAGAGACGCACGGGAGATTTATCGAATTCGAAGGCTAATACGCGATCGGGGGATTCCAGGCGTTGCGTGCACGAACTTCGAATCCTCATGCACAAGACTTGAGTCACATGTACATGGCTTGTCCCGTAATTCATCTTGAACTTGAAGCACTAGTTGGGCTTGGGCACCCTTAAACTTTTATACCCCAACCCTCTTCACTCTTCCATTCTCCCTATGAATTCACCTCTTCTCTCACTCCTTTCAGCTTAAGAGAAAAAAAAAAAACAAGAACATAAGACCCTCCAGAACAGAAACTTGTGGAACCTGTGAAACTTGCGGATCTATGTCTCCTGCGGAACCGGACGAGTCCGACCCGATTGCCCCACTTGAAGAGAGCCTCCACTTCATGCCCTCAGACGACGAGGAGCAACGGTACTGGAAGACGCGGTCCATCTACAGGGTCCCTGCCCGCATCACCGCCCTCAACTGCCAGGCCTACAGGCCGCAAGTTGTCTCCTTCGGCCCCTACCACCACGGCGAGGACCACCTCCTTCCCATGGAGGAACACAAGTGCCGCGCGGTCCGCCACTTCCTCAGGCGGTCCGGGAAGTGCCGTGAGCACTTCTTCGAGTCCCTGAGGGAGGTGGCGTGGGACCTTGAGGAGAGCTACGACGCGCTGGACCTGAAGTGGAAGGCAGGCAACAGCGAGGGCGCGGCACCCCTGTTCCTGGAGCTGATGGTAACTGACGGCTGCTTCATGCTCGAGATCCTAAGGTTCGCAGCCGACGAGGTGCACGACTACGCGCCCAACGACCCTATCTTCAGCAAACATGGGGAGCTCTACATAATGCCAGACATTCGGCATGATATGCTGATGCTGGAGAATCAGCTTCCGATGCTAGTGCTGGATCGGCTGGTAGCTGTCGAAAGCCATGGCAAGAAGGTTAGGGCGCATTTGGTAACGATTCTGTTCTCGTGAACTGATTCTGACAAGAAATTATTATTTTTGATTATGTTCCCGGGAACTGATTCGGAGTAAAAGAATGTGTTTGGTAACTGTCTAAAATTTATGATTCTGGAATAGAATTACGTTTGATAACGTGTTCATTGATTCTGTTCCAAATTAAGTTTTTCTACTTTTTTACTTTTTTTTTTCCTTTTTCTCCTATTTTTCTTCTTCTTCTTGTGGCCGGTCGTCGGACCGACGACCAGCCGGACGAGGGCCAGCGACCTCACCAGAGCATCGCCGGCCCTCGGCGAGGCTGGCCCTTGTCGACCGAGCCTCGCTAGCAGTTGGGCGAGGCTCGCCCAACCCCACCGAGCCTCGTCCTTGCCGGTGGCCGAGCTCGCCTAGCCTGATCGATGGCCAGGCGAGCCTCACCTAGCCCCGACAAGGCTCGCCTAGCCACCGGCTGGGCTCGCCTATCTCGGTCGGTGGCCAGGCGAGCCTCGCCCAGCCCCGGTGAGGCTCGCCAAACCTCACCCTAGCTAGGCGAGCCTCCGGTGAGCTCGCCGGACCTTGCCTTGGCCAGGAGAGCCTCCGGCGAGCTCGCGGGACCGACGGCCGGCGATCGGTGGTGGCCGTCAACCGGTGGTGGTGGGCGGCGGTGGACAGTGGCAGGCAGCGGAGGGTGACGGTTGCGAGATGACGGAAGGAAAAAAGAAGAGTTTTATTGTGTTGATTCTTTTTTTGATTCTCGGACGCAAAATTAATTTTTTTTTTTTATTCTCAAATCTTCTCCCAAACTGATTCTGGAAACAAATTTGTTCCCGGGAACAAAAATTTTACCAAACGCGATTCTCATCTCAAACTGATTTTGGGAACAAAAAATCAGAATTAGACATTGTTTGGCATGTTGCCAAATAGTGCCTTAGTTTCTTAGATTTGGTCGGTCGTAAGACGAGAAAATATTGCAAGTACGCAAACCGCCGTACTATGTGCACATGACAGTACATCTTTGTGATCTCACATGAACCCTACGATGGATCCACCGAATCTAATGCTCCAAATGCATTGATTGCCCGGTTCATGATCAACCGATAATTTGATTAGTAAATCTATCGCCAAAACTTCATTTTTTTTCCCTTTTACGCAAGTGGTATCAGTACAACCCCAATCTCAGATTCAACGTACTGACTTCACTCGAACAACACAGGACGACGAATCTGTCAACAGGCTCATTTTCAAAAGCTGGTTCCACGGCAAGGACATCACAGGGATGGGCAAATGCCTGCACGTCCTGGACGTCTACAGGAAGCACAAGCTGAAGGAGCCCAAGAAGAAGGACAACGTGGAGAGGAAGTACAGTGAGGAGATTATCCGGTCGCGCCTGCACGTCCTGGACGTCTTCAGGAGGCACATGCGGAAGAAGCCCAAGGACAACGTGGAGATGAAGGACGGTATGAAGCTTATCCGGTCAGCCTCGGCCACTGAGCTCAGCGAGCATGGGATCCAGTTCAAGAATAGCAAGACCCGGAGCCTCAATGACATCTCCTTTGAGGGCGGCGTCCTGAGGCTCCCCATGATCGTAGTGGGTGACAAAATCGAGTCCGTCTTCCTCAACCTCATGGCGTTTGAGCGCTTCCATGTTGGGGCCGGGAACGAGGTCACTTCCTACATCTGCTTCATGGACTACATCATCGACAAAGGGCAGGACGTTGCACTGCTCCGCGCCCAGGGTATCCTCCAGAATGACCTGGAGAGCGACGAGGCAGTAGCCAAGCTGTTCAACTTGCTGGCCAAGGGTGCAACTATGGACTCCGACAGCAGCATCAATGGCGTGCTTACCAAGGTCGAACAGTACTATAGTAAACGCTGGAACATGTGGAGGGTTAATTTCATCCACACCTACTTCAGGAATCCTTGGGTTACATTGTCTCTCATCGCCGCCGTCTTCCTCTTTGCGCTCACCATAATTCAGACTCTATATTCCGTGCTCGGCTACCACAAATGAACCCTTTGCCACTCAGTACAATAATATACTCTCTTTTTTCCACTTTTTTTGGTTTTTCTCCTGCTGACGGATGCTTGATCATCATCTCTTGATTGGTTTGTTGATTGTTGTTATGAACGATTTTCCTCCTGCTTTCAGTCATGTTCATATCCCTCTTTGAATGTTCTGAATAATGGACATTTTTGCTTAACATTATCAAATGATGATTCTCTAGTTTCAGTCTCCTTTATGTTTGTCCAATTTGAATCGGGAAGGGTGAAGGATGATCAAGTTTTAGGCAAATGAAATATTCCATTGTACCATTTCTTCTTGATTAAATTTGTTAAGTTGCAATGAATTTAAGTGAGAAAACAAATATGGCCTTTAAAGTCATCTCTAATCACCACTTGCTTCAAACATCCTAAAAGAACAAAGGTGTTTGATTGTTGATCTCAGCATATAATTTGTTGAATTGATTTCTGCTATATTAAAGATATTACAAAGCATTACATTTTATAAGGAAACAATACAATGATATAAATAATAAAGCTGTCGATCCCTTGATTTTAGTAATTCGAAATCTGCTTGTGATTTTGATTGACATTTCCATATTCTTCTCTCTTGATTGATAAATCAATACCTTAACTCCCACTCAAATTGGGAATGGAACAAGCCCAAATTCTCAATTTGCAAGTTTCCAAATGCGTTTTTGGAATAATAGTTCGTGAAGAGATCAACAATTCGATGCACAAACGGAATATACTTAGTCACAAGAGTTCCACGAGCTACTTTTTCTTGCACATAATGATAATCTAATTCGATATGTTTAGCTTTTGCATATAACACGAGACTAATCAACATACAAATTGCACTGATATTATCACAGAATGATAATAGTGAATTTGAGAGATGAATACCTAAATCTCTTAAAAGGAAAGATATCCGAACAATCTCAACAATTGTTGACGCCATTGCAAGATTTTCTACATTGGCATTAGATTGAGCAACCTTTCGTTGCTGCTTAGCGCTCCATGATATATAGTTACTATAGGTACAAAATATCGTAGTTGATCGTCAAGTCAAGCAACAATTTGACCAATCTACATCACAAAATGTTTACAACTCTATAGTTAACTTGGACAGGATTAGCATTTCCCGATCTATTGTGCTACTAACATAGGATCTATTGTGCTACTAACATAGCACAAAATGTGCTTCACAATTCGAAAATGAGTCACAGTACACCAATGCATGAGTTGACATACAAAATTGACTGCATATGAAATATCCAACCTTGTGATGGTGAGATTAAAAAGCTCTGACAATACATTGATATAGCATGGGATCCGAAAATAATTTTGCATTTGAGAGAATGAATGCGCATGGCTATGTGCGTGGATCCTAGCTTGGAACCCTCCATTTGAGCACACCCAAGAATTGACAAAGCATATTGTGGTTGGCACAAATAAAGACTATCAAAAAAATATTCTAACCTCCACAACCAAAAAATAATGTAATGGCTCTGTATCGTTCATTATAAATTCACTACTCAATGAGGAAATAAATCCATCAGGCAAGTTTGAATCATTATTGATGACAATCATATCATCCACGAATAAAAGTAGAGCTAAATGCCATGATCTGATTTTTGAATAAACAATGAAGGATCTACAATGGTGCGAAAGAAATCAAATGCTAAAAGAAACAAGCTAAAATGATCAAAGCATGCTTTTGATGCTGCTTGAGGCCACACAAGGCTCTCTCAAGTTTGCAAGCATAAGACAGGTATCTTGCATCCTCAAAACAAGGCAGTTGCTCCATATAAACAGATTGTGACAGAAATAAATATCTATATTAAAAATAAAAATAACAAATGGGGAGTAGATTATAAAAAATAAAATAAAAATCAAAGCCCACTTGCATCAATTGTACACTCTCACTACTCTCCCTCCTATGCATCCAAAAAGACCCTCTTTTCTTCTAATTTATAGATATATGGAACAAAATTTCAATTGGACCCCCAGAAAAATATGCATCCACGGGAAGAAAAGAACAAATGTTGGTTACCGACGATGCTAATTTTTAATAACTTTTGTAATATTAATATGAACGATGTATTGCATAATAGGATGAGATGCCCATAGTTTTTTAGTTTCTACATTGAGTTATGCAATATCAATTTTGCAGACTTTAATCGTCAAATTGATTTGGAATGCCTGTGTATTCATGTATGGTGTATTAGGACCTATAAACTGCATAATGACTCATCTGCAGTTGACTCTCACTCTGTGCAATGGATGTTAAGGCTATTGTTAAACTTGGAATACGGTCTTTACCTGTTTTGTCTAATCATAACACCAGTAATGCACACAGAGCTGTCCGCACAATCTATACAGACTCGAGACGATGGAGAAAGCAAAAACAGGACACGCGAGTAGAATGCCATTCCTTGTATGGGTGAGATTAGGGACATGAGGCATGTTGAGCTCGGATTAGAGCCACCAGCATCATACACCGGATGTATCTTTGACTGTCAAACTAGTTATCGAAGAGGTGGAAAAATTCACCAGCTCACAAGTCAAAACACAACCAGCCTACATAGCCCCCAAGGATGCCAAGAGACTCAAGGAAAAAACTTGTCCCTTAAGAACCACGAGCAGCCTTCAGTCCGTTATTGGCAGCACGTTATTAAGGAAAGAAACCACACGCTGCACAATCGAATCAAAGCAAATATGGCAAGTTTTTCACCTCCCCAACATCATTTGGTTGAGATATCACATGCCCCTATCAGATCAAATTTTTATCAATAGGTTTAACCACCTTTCCACCTTTCCTAATGCCAAAATAGCTGCAATATCTGAAGATTGAAAATATGAGCAGTTTGGTCGACTTGAAGGGATCCACAGAACATGCAAGTTTATCGATATGCGTACTTGATTTCACAAAGGAACCTGTTGGGAATAACGAATCCCCGAAAACCAGATTCGACACCGAATCGAACCCCTAAATCAATGCGGAAGACGAAGCCCGGGAAAAACACGCATCACCGATCGTAAAGCACACCACGGATTCGAGCATACCTTGTTAGCCACAGATTAAACACCAACGCCGACAAGAGGAAGAGAAACGGTCCTGTTCGATCCGATTAAGCAATGAAGGGAAGAAGAAATTGCCGAAGCCTTACTGTTTCTTCTTTTTCTTTTTGAGAGAGAGAGAGAGTGCGCGGGAGAAAGGAAGCGTACGTACTGATTGTTCCAATAGGTGTTATGTCTCTCTCTCTCCTCCCTTTTATACCTATCTCCTTCCACGAGCCCTATTCCCGTGGGCCGGGCTTTCTGGGCCCAACTTGGGCGGATGGGCCTTAAGCCCAATACCAATAAAGCCTTCATCTCCCACTCGCACATGGTGGGCCAAACAGTATTCTCTTTACCTCTTTTCAACATTCATACCGATGAATAATCCGTGCGACCAGCATACTTTGAGAGCTCGTTGCCATACATCTATTAGGAATATATAGCAGCTCATAATGGGCATCACATCCTGAGTAGATTTAGTATGCAGTACCCTAGATCGATCGATCACATTTTATATCTCTCTTGATCTCTTTTAAACAATGATATATATATATTTAAACAATATATATATATATATATATATATATTATTCACAATTATGATTATCACAGAGACAGTCATAATTGGTTAACCGGTGAATACAAAACGACAATGTGATTCTCCAAAATCGATCTTCCTCTTTCCTTCAAACTCTCAATTTCAGTCCAGCTTGCTTTTCTAGAAATGCCCCATTAGATCGAATCAAACTCATGACCATTGGCAATATCCTAAGATAGCAAACACTAAATAGAAATCTTGAGAATAAGTAAGAGTCATGAGGGGACTAAGAAATTGAGGAACTCTCTTCCTCAAAAGTCTCACACGACATAAAAAGTTGAGATCAAAATTTTGCCGCTCTTATTGGTCGTCTCATGCATACGTAGTATGAAATACGTATTACGGTATTAACTCCTTTCCCATGGAGCGTATGTCTACACTTTTCAATACCGTACAGATGATAGTTCAGACATACCCAATGTCTAACTTGAGTTCACATATCTACTCATTCATAAAATTCATCAGAACTCACATCTGGCATCTTAGACAGATAAAGTAAAACATGTGGGGTATTTTACTTTTGGACATAGTAAGTATTATGTCCTCATCTTAACACTCAGTTAAGGCGACATACGTGTTTTAAGCTTGAGCTCTCGATTATCACCTAGATAATAAGCTTATAAACAGTCTCATCTCTATTTATCACATAGTAAACAGAGGCGATTACCCGTGTGAGTGGGCTAATCTTATATCTGTCCGACATACTTCTCAATTTAAAGTAATGCACTAAGCATTAAGATGCATAAAGATTAAACAAAGATTCATAGGCATTAATGATGAAAACACAAATTCATCAAATTGTGAACATTTAGGGAAATTATAATATTCAGTACATCAGTCTCTACGCAATCCTAGAGATTTCACATGGCCACAAAATACATCTCTAGGTATTGGCTTTGTCATAGGATCTGCTACCATTCCATGCGTAGTATGTACTCTATGTTCACATCTTTTCGTGCAACCATATCCTTGACAAGATTATACTTGGTATCTATATGTTCGGTCTTGCCATGATATTTTGGATCTTTGGCATACGTTTTTTTGCTGCTTGGCTATCACAGTTAACCAACAATGAATCTGCAGCACTTCCAATAACACCTAAATGATCCAAAAAATCTCTTAAGCCAAACACTTTCTTACACTGCTGCTGATAATGCCACGAACTCAACTTATATCGTGGACAAGGCTGTACACTTTTGTTTCTTACTGCTCCAACATATGATGCCATTATTCGGTGAGAAAACAAACCCAGAAATAGATTTTCTTTCATTTAAATCTCCTCCCAAATCAGTATTAGAATAGCCTTTGAGTTGCAGATCCTTTCCTTAATAACTCAACGTATAATCAACAGTCCCCTTTAGATACCTCAGTATTCTTTTAACGGCTTTCCAATGTGCTTCACCTGGATTGGATTGGTATCTGCTCACCATTGCGACTGTAAAGCATATGTCGGGTGTTGTACACATCATAGCATACATCAAGCTCCCAACAGCACTAGCATAAGGAACATGTTTCATTTGTTCATTCTCTTGTGGAGTCCATGGACACAGTCTGTGGCTCAATCCTTCACCTTTTGCAATAGGAGTGTCTATGAGTTTACAGTCTTGCATACGAAATCGTTCAAGAACCTTATTTATATAGGTTTCTTGCGAAAGAGACAACGATCTCTTCAAAACGATCTCTTGAAGTCTTAACTCCAAGAATGTATGCAGCCTCACCCATATCCTTCATCTCAAAGTTAGAAGACAACTATCTCTTGACAGTATTAACCAACTCCATGTTGCTTCCGGCAATTAGTATATCATCAACATATAATGATATGATTACAAATTGATCATTGGATCTATTGATATATACACAATGATCCTCGTCTATCATTGTAAAGTCATATGCCATTATGGCATTATGAAAACGTATATATCATTGGCTTGACGACTGCTTAAGGCCATATATCGACCCCCAAAGTCGACATACCTTTTCTTCTTGGCCTTTCACAATGAAACCAGCAGGTTGTTCCATATATGTTCCATCCTCTAATTCTCCATTGAGGAAAGCAGTCTTTACATCCATTTGATGTAACTCAAGATCCATACTAGTCACTATTGCCAAAATAATGCGAATCGAGGTAAATCCCTCTACAGGAGAAAATGTGTCTACATCATCAATTCCTTCATGTTGATTATACCCCTTCGCCACAAGGCGAGCCATATGCCTTTCTATTGAGCCATCAGCCTTTCACTTTATTTAGAGAACCTACTTATTCCAATAGCTCTGCGTTCTTTTGGAAAATCAACTAGTTCCCAGACTTGGTTTGATTTCATTGACTCCATTTCCTCTTTCATTGCATGAATCCATTTTTCCTTATTAGGGCAATTCAAAGCATCATTAATATTTCTTGGCTCATCCTCATCTTGTGGAGCAACCATAAAAGTTTCCCTTTCAATGTCAAAACATCGACGAGGAATACTTTGGCGACTTGTTCACCGTATGGGAGATTGTACACTTAACACATCATTCCCCATCATGCTCCCACTTGGATTAGGTAATGATGATGTCGTCACATCAGGTGGTTGCAATTGAGAATGAGTTGAATTCAATTCATTACATCTCATATTACTCCCACTTGAACGAACTCCACTGACATCATTATCTTGATCCAAGGTTTCAAATAGGGAGTTATTTTCCCTTATTTCGCCCCTCTTAGAAAATTCATTCACTAAGGATGTGACATCCCGTGATTCAAATTCAGTTATACTCCCACTTTCCTGCTCACCTATAAACACATACATTTTTGAGTGTTCGCAGTATCTCATGAAAATACTCTTATTTTCTTTGGGACCCAATTTCCCAAACTTGTGAGAGGACTCATGAGTATAGGCAGCACAACCCCATGGCTTAAGAAAACTTAAGTCCGGTTTTCTAACTATCCATAACTCATATGAAGTGGAAATAACCGATTTGGAAGGCACCCGATTAAGTATATAGGCAGCAGTTAACAACACATCACTCCAAAAAGTGATGGGTAAGTTAGCATGCGCCATCATGGACCTAACCATTCCAATAGGGTTCTGTTTCTTATCTCTGCAACACCATTTTGTTGAGGAGTATATGGAATAGACAACTATCTTTCTATTCCTTTTTCATCACATAGTTTTCTAAACTTATCAGATAAATATTCTCAACCTCGATCGGATCTAAATACCTTTATTTTCTTGTCTAATTGATTTTCTGCCAGGTTCATAAACCTTCTTAAACAACTTATGCTTCAGATTTATGAGAAATCAAATAGACATATCCGACTCGAGTATAATCATCTATAAAAATGTGATGAAATAAACAGCCCATTGCCTTCCTCTCACATTCATTGAACCACAGATGCCCAAATGGATTAAATGCAGAGGAAATTCAGCTCTTTTACCTTTTCCAAATGGTTTCCTTGTCATTTTCCCTACTAAGCAATGCTCATATATGGACAAATCGACTTTTTCAATATTGCCCAACAAGCCCTCTTTGGCTAGTCTATTCATATGTTGTTGGCACATATGACTAAGTTTAGCATGCCACCATATTCACATCATTATCATATAAGGTAGAAGACGTGAAACTAGGGAATAACATATTGACATCATTATAGTCAACATTTAGTACAATAAAACCATTCAGTAAGTGACCACAACCATAGTAGTTTGTATCTAAACACAAATCTACACCTTTATTATGGAAGTTCATACCAAAACCAAGCTTAACCAATACTAAGACAGACACTAAATTTCGACGAATCTCCAGAGCATATAGAACATCAAGTTGCGTCCACCATGCATGTTCAATTGGCAGTTGCCAATCCCTTTAACTTCAGCTCTGGAGTTATTTCCAATACAGATCCACTTAGTTCCAGTTGGTATCGTCGGAATTCCACGAAGGATCCTCTATCCTTCGCTACATGGTCTATCGCTCATGAATCTACAGTCCACATAGGATTAGATTCAGCCAATATTTCAGAACTTGACACATAAGCAAAGTTCTTAAATGTACAAGAGGTGTTGACCTTTTTCGGCTCACAACAGTTGCAAGCATAATGACCTCTCTTGTCACAATTGTAACATCTCACCCTTGACATTTTCTTCCCTAGAGAACGCTTTCCTCTCTCTTGTTGGTTAATTCTTGATTTCTTACAATAAGAACTTGATCATTTGCATTCCCACATATTGAACGAATCAATACATTTGCGCTTAGAGCACAAAGCCCTTTCGGAGCTAGAACCAGCATAGCAAATATTTATTTTCGGCTCACATGCCGTCAAGCAGTCCTCTACTAGCTCAAGATGGCGCACAGTATCCTCAAGATCTTCCATAACATGGTCAAGAGCTTCTAGTGCTTCTTGCTTTTTCAGCACATATTGAATCTTCATATTCAATATTTCACAATTGTTACCGTTCATATCAGCAATCACGTTCTTAGTTGCTGAAACCATCGATCTGAATACATCAGACATATATGCACGAATAATTAATGCCTATCATTTATGCATCCCTATTTGCATAGACCCATCATATTAATGAATAATTTCAAGTAAGGCTTTAGAATCAAAAGGTCACTATGTTTCCAATCATCCTCCAAAAATCCTAACTTAAAATTATTATTAATATAATTATCTTATGCAAATAAATTCTATGAAGTTACAAAAACTTCTATTACTACCCACTGACTAATTACCCACAAAGAACCAACAATAGCAGAAAGCAAATAAAAATCCTAACATCCAATAAAATAACGATGCTTTCACATGATACAACTAATATATCGGTTGCTACATGAACAACAATCAGGTAGTAAACATTACATAATTAATCAAAGAAATAAATAGGGAATGTCCCTTCTAATCTATCAGTCAAAATATCTGAGAAATTTGAAGGCACATTTGTCAACCATGGAAAAACTTTTAGAGAGCTTTCATGTCGCCTCCAAGGCGCATTCACTCGGCGCCATGTGGCGCTCAATCTAAGGGTTGAAGTTTTGGCCAACTCAATCCTATAGTGCTCTCTTACAAAAGCTTCCACCAGCCTCCTATAACCCGGGACCACGTTGACCTCCCATAGCCGATCCAACACTGCTTGCCATTCAGGTGGAAGAGTGTTCATCAAAGACGGCACATTCTCAAAATCCGGCATAAGATAACAATTCCAGATGATTTCCTGTATCATCTGATTAACCTTGATCACATGTGATACTAAATCACCATCATGCCACTGATAATTAGCTAATTCTGACATCAGCCTTTTAAGTCTTGCATTTCCCTCGTCCGTTCTCGGGATTGCAGGTATCCTTGCATAACGCATCATAGTTCCTGCAACAAATGCAGAACTAAAAATGGATCACTTATAATCCATAATAAATATAAGGGAAAATACATAATTTTTTAAAATTCATGCAACAAATGCAGAATTAAAAATGGATTACTTATAACCCACATAGGCATGACTGAAAAAGAAACAAATCCTTTTTTTTCTTTTTTTTGTTGGGTCAACGGTCAACGGTCAAAGTCAACGGTCAACGGTCGTCGGTCAACGGGTCAACGGTCGGTCAACGGGTCGGGTCAACGGGCGCGCGGGTCGAACCGGTCGCGACGGTCGAACCGGTCGGACCGGACGCGCAGGTCGGGCCGGTCGGACCGCTCGCGCAGACCGAACGCACGTGCCTCGCGCGTGCGAGGGATGACGTCACACAGACGTCATCCGGCACGTGCCTTCATCCGCGAGTCGGGTCGGGTCGTCGGCCGGCGAAACGTTGTCGGCGATGACGTCATCGGTGACGTCATCCGAGCGGTTACCGACCGTGGATGACGTCACGATGACGTCATCCCATGACGTCAGCATGCGTCGGTCCGCAAACCGGTGCGTGCTGGTTCGCCGGCCGCCGGCGCGCACGTGCCGGTTCGCCACCGGCGCATGTGGCGCACGCGCTGGCGAAGCCCGCGCTTCCAAGCGCGTCGCACCCACGGGCAGCAGCTTCTGGCCACGCGTGTGGGCGCGTGCGGCATCGTACGGCGGCGTTCGACATGTCGCCGAACTCGTCTCGACGTCGCCTTTCTCCCAGTGCCTTCAGAATTTGATTTCGACTTACGAAAACTCATAAAAATGGCCGAACGACGCTCGGGTGTCGGGATTTCTCGCCCCGATCCGTACGGCCGAAAGTTTTTCGCAAAAAATCAATCAAAAAACATCAAATTGATCGGGAAAACGTGAACTAGAGCTCTGATACCAATGTTGGGAATAACGGATCCCCGAAAACTGGATTCGACACCGAATCGAACCCCTAAATCAATGCGGAAGATGAAGCCCTGGAAAAACACGCATCACCGATCGTAAAGCACACCACGGATTCGAGCGTACCTTGTTAGCCACAGATTAAACACCAACGCTGACAAGAGGAATAGAAACGGTCCTGTTCGATCCGATTAAGCAATGAAGGGAAGAAGAAATTGCCGAAGCCTTACTGTTTCTTCTTTTTTCTTTTTGAGAGAGAGAGAGTGTGCGGGAGAAAGGAAGCGTACGTACTGATTGTTCCAACAGGTGTTATTCTCTCTCTCTCCTCACTTTTATACTTATCTCCTTCCACGGGCCCTATTCCCGTGGGCCGGGCTTTCTGGGCCCAACTTGGGCGGATGGGCCTTAAGCCCAATACCAATAAAGCCTTCAGAACCCATGGTAAAACTTCCCGGAACTTCACTTATCAGATTCTACGCGATGTCCTATATGTAAATAAAGAAAGAAAAATTCACCCCCAGAGAGTAGTGGCTCGACCACAGTCACAGAGCATATGGCGTTTGGCCCTGCAAGGTCAATTTTTCCTCAAACTGGGTAACATTAGAAACTCAGAGCACCCGCAATCCACAACCTTCGCCAAAAGAAGATTTGATTGTAAAGCTAGCCAACTAGGTCTCTCTCTGCCGTAAGTATTGACTAGCAGCTGACTTGGTTGGATAGCAAGGCCAAAGGATGGATCAGAAAGAAAAACAAAATTCCCAGAGATGAGTACATAAGGAGAAGAGCTTCTTACAACATCGCAAAAAGGGGGAGCTCACTCGTCCATATCTTCTTCTCCGTCGGCTTCCGCCTCTTCATCCTCCCTCCTGAGCTGACCACATACATTACACTCCATTATATCAGAAGGAGCGCCATCCAAGGACGGAGGCAGAGCAGCCATTGTCCCGCCGCGGTTTTTCCTGTTCTGGTGAAGAAATATGCATGGGGGAAGTCGGTCTCTTTCTCCTCTGCAATGCCCACCTCAGACCCGCTCATTTGTTTATCGGCATCCTCATCCATCCCTTCACCGTCACCCCCGTCGTCTTCGCCAATAGCATCGTGCTCGTCCTCATCATCAGACCAATTGGCCTCAACCTTGCACCGATCGCAGTCACAGGCGAACCCGTAGTCTTCCATCAACCTCCTCTGCCTATTCGCGTAATTAAAGTTGACAGGAAAATAACTCAGGCAGATCTCCTCCCCTGAGGGACATCGTGGATCATCCGCACGATTATATCAGCATTGCCATCAG
Source organism: Eucalyptus lansdowneana (assembly GCA_017140395.1). NCBI lineage: Eukaryota > Viridiplantae > Streptophyta > Magnoliopsida > Myrtales > Myrtaceae > Eucalyptus > Eucalyptus lansdowneana. The sequence continues at coordinate 24,702,358 of CM029492.1, forward strand.
AAGCAGAGTCTACATAGTCAAATCTGCAAGCATTTGGAAGGCAATCGTGGTTGAAGAAAGAAGCTCTTGGATAAATACCGAAAGCTCTCACCGATCTCTCCCCATCCATCTCGCCCCCAACATCATAGGTGGGGAAATCATATCCTCAGATCAGATCTCTTATCAATAGATTCAACCCCCATTTCTAATGCCAAAGAGCTGCAAAATCTGAGGATTGACAAATACGAGCAACTTAGTTAACTTAAAGGATCCACAAAACATTCCAGTTAATCAATACACATACTCAATGATTCATGAAGGAAATCATGATAAATCTTCCCGGAACTTCACCTTATTAGATTCAAATGATATCTAGAAGTAAATAAAGAAAGAAAATTTACCTTTAGAGAATTGCAGCTACACCATCGTCACAGACAGAGCGCATGATATTCGGCATCACAAGATCAATTTTTTCCAACCAAATGGCTGAAATTAGGAACTCAGTACTTGCAATCCACAACTTTCACCACAAGAGGTTTGGATTGTAAAGCAAAGTTCTACAAGCTAGCCAACTGGGTCCCTCTACTGTTAAGTATTGACTAACAGCCGATTCGATTGAAGTGCAAGGCCAAAGGATGGTCTAGAAAAGAAACAAAATTCCCAGAAGTGAGTCCATAAGGAGAAGAGCTTCTTACAACATCGCATCTCCGTCGGCTTCCGCCTCTTCATCCTCCCTCCTGAGCTGACCGCATACATTACATTCCATTATATCAGAAGGACAGCCATCCGACGGAGGCAACGGAGCCATTATCCTGCCGCAGTTTTTTCCTGTTGCGCATATACCTCACGAAGACATACGCATGGGAGAAGTCGGTCTCTTTCTCCTCCGTGATAACCACCTCTGACTTGCCCATTTGTTCATCGGTGTCCTCATCCATCCCTTCATTGTCACCATCGTCGCCTTCGTTGCTATCATGGTTCTCATTTTGGTCACCGGACCAATTGGCCCCGACCATGCCCTGATGTGACTAGACTCGAGCTCACAGAGCATCGCTGACCTCTGGTGAGGCTTGAGCTCACTGGAATCTGGTGTGCTCAACCTTGCCTGTTGCAAGCGATTGGCCGAAGAAGAGGCAAAAGAGAAAAACAAAAAATAAAAAGTAATTAATAATTCGATTTTAAAAGTAAAGAAAAAATTAAAAATAAAAATAAAACAATATCAAAAGGAGTGCACGGAGGGCCATACCAAGCAGTTGAAAATATTTCCTAATTCATTTTCCTATTTCAGCCAAATACCTAAAAATATTATTATTCTCCTAGAAAAACTATTTACTAGAAAATATTTTTTGGATGCATCACACTTTTATATTTTATTATTTTTTAAGTTTATTTTCTGGTTTCAACCAAATAGGGCCAATGTAACATTGAACATGATCTAGTACAGTAGATAGGTAATCACTTTTTCATCTAAACAACATTTAAATAGTCTCACAATTTCAACTCATGAGTGATAAATACTCTTAACATAGACAAATTCACCATGCATTCGACTCATGCTCCTGAATTTTATCTTTTTTCCTCCCCTTCTTGCACACGATGCGTGTGCCCTAATGCTAGTGAATTTATTTTATAAGGATTCTTCTCAAAGCAAAAGTAGTGAACTGCCTTTAATAGGTTCTTTTTTTTAATCAGTCTCTGAGCAAGAGAGGAATGTCCCCTAGTTGGCTTATTTGGGACTAAAACTGAATGTGTTGCCCACACGAAAGAGACCCGGAATGAGGTCATCAATATGCGTAATTAGGGCTTAACCAATTCATCAAAATGATGTACTAATCTGATCGGGTGATGGTCCGGCAATATATTTTTATTTAGAGTTTACTAATCATAGTAGTTATAATGGATCCAAGTGCTTCTTGATTGGAGCTCATAAGCAATTATAATAGGTTGGAGCTCTTCTTGATTAGAGGTAATAAATGCTTCTAGCCGATTTCGTATGAAACAAGTGGAAGTATTTGAGTTTCACGCAAGATGGTTATTACTAGTCTTATATGACATCTGAAGTTACTTAATAGGAAGTTATATGATTGTCGTGAACAAACCCTGCACACATAATATTATTACGTCACTATTTGTGGCAGCATTTTTTTCTATTTTATATGTGCGATGTATGCATGCAAAAAGTGCATCGAATATTAAAATTGAGACTTAAGTAAGAGATCTAGAATATCTCAAATATATAATATAAAAATTACAACAAATAAGAAGTACTATTTTAAATCTAGTGTCACGTCAAATATGTAAAGTTGGAGTCCAAATTGGCATTACATGTATTCAATCCATAGGAGCCCTTTGATTCAGAGAGACGGAAGGGAGATTCATCGAATTCACGGGCTAATACGCGATCGGGGGATTACGGGCGTTGCGTGCATGAAATTCGAATCCTGGTGCAGGAGAAGCGAATCACACACATGGCTTGTCCCGTAACTCATCTTAAAGCATTAGTTGGGCCTGGGCCCACCCAAACTTTCATCCCCCAGCCCTCTTCACTCTTCCATTCTCTCCCTCCCCCCATAAATTCACCTCCTCTCACTCCTTTCAGCTTGAAGGGGAAAAAGAAGCAAGAGCAAAAGACCCTCCAGAGCAGAAACTAGTGGAACCCGTGAAACTTGTGGAACTATGTCTCCTATGGAACCGGACGAGTCCGACTCGATTGCCCCACTTGACGAGAGCCTCCAGTCCATGCCCTTCGACGACGAGGAGCAACGGTACTGGAAGATGCCATCCATCTATAGAGTCCCCGCACGCATGACGGCTCTCAATCACGAGCTCTTCCAGCCGCATGTTGTCTCCTTCGGCCCCTACCACCACGGCAAGAAACGCCTCCTCCCCATGGAGGAACACAAGCACCGCGCGGTCCAACACTTCCTCAAGCGGTCCAAGAAGCCTATCGAGCACTTCAATCAAGTCCCTGAGGGAGGTGGCATGGGACATCGAGGAGAGCTATGACGCGCTGGACCCGAAGTGGAAGGCAGGCAGCGACGAGGGCGCAGCATCCCGTTTCCTGCAGCTGATGATGACTGACAGCTGCTTCATGCTCGAGATCCTGAGGTTCTCAACCAAAGAGGTGGACGACTACGCGCCCAACGACCCCATCTTCAGTGACCACGGGAGCAACCACATAATGGTAGACATTTACCAGGATATGCTGATGCTGGAGAATCAGCTTCTGATGCTAGTGCTGGAACGGCTGGTGGCTGTGGAGAGCGATGGAAAGAAGGTTATTTTCTTAGATTTCGGTCGGTTATAAGACGAGAATATATTGCAAGTACGCTAACCATCATACTTTGTGCACCTAACAGTACATCTTTGTGATTTCACATGAACCCTACGATGGATCCACCGAATCTAGTGTTCTAAATGCACTGATTGCATGGTTCACAATCAACCGATAATTTGATTAGTAAATCTATCACCGAAACTTCATTTATTTCCCTTTTTCGCAAGTAGTATCAATACAACCACAACCTCCGATAATTTGATTAGTAAATCTAAATGCATTGGGTGTTCTTTGTTTCTGAGAGACGTCCGTAGGCGTTGGATGCTTGATAGCAGGTCTTCGTGTTTCTCATGTGGCAAAGCTTATTCGTGATTTACATCTAAGAAAGGCTGGTGTACTTGGTGTAATTGGGGCTTGGGAAACACCAAGAGAGTATTTGAGTGACTTGAGTGTGTAATATCTTTATATTGCTTTATCTATAGTGAAATTAGTTACTGCTCTCCCCGTGCACGTAGGTCTTTACGACTGAACCACATAAATCTAGTGTCCGATTTATTTTCTTCTTTTGTCTATATTATTGTTCAATCGCTTGCCTTTCGCAACTAGTGGTATCAGAGCTAGGCTTGACTAAGTTGAAGCTAATCGATGGTGCAAAAGAAGTAAAAGTGAGAATCGACAAATTTGATGGGAAGGATTTTAGTTTATGGAAGATGCAAATTAAAGATTATTTTTACCAGATAAATCTGCATTTGCCTTTATCTGGGGAGAAACTAGAGACGATGAAGCAAGCTGATTGGGATCTGCTGGATAGACGAGCTATGAGTGTTATTCAGCTGACGTTGGCTCGTAACGTCACGTTTAACATCTTGAAGGAGAAGACCACTGCTGATTTGATGCAAACCCTGTTGGATATGTATGAAAAGCCCTCTGCGATCAACAAGGTCTATTTGATGTGACGTCAATTTAATTTAAAGATGAGCGAAGGTGCGTCAGTTGCAAATCATATCAATGAACTCAATGTGATTGTTAGTCAATTGAGTTCAATTGAAATTAACTTTGAAGATGAGGTACGTGCTTTGATTCTATTATCCTCATTGCTTGATAGTTGGAATACTACTGTTACTGCTATTAGTAATTCCTCTGGGTCAACAAGTTTGACATTTGATAGGGTTTGAGATTTGATTCTGAGCGAGAACATTCGTAGAAGAGAATCTGGTGAATCTGTATATGCTACTTTAGTAGGTGAAAATAGAGAAAGATCTAGAACGTGTGGGTAATAGTAATACTAATATGAACAGGCGTAGTCAGTCTAGGACTGGTAATGTTGTATGTTGGAGCTATGGCAAGAGGGAGCATCTTAGAAAGGATTGCCTTAAGCTAAAGAATGAGAAGGGTAGGGGAATTATAGTTAATTCTGCAGACAATATTGCAGCTGTAGCAGATAATGCCGATTATGTCTTGTCTATCACTAATGATTCATCGTTTAATTGATGAATTATGGATTCTGGTTGTTCTTTTCATGTCACACCAAATAGAAACCGGTTTATCACTTATCAATGCATAGGTATTGGTAATGTAACGACCCGGGCCCACTGTGTAATATTGTCCGCTTTGGACACTGAGTCCTCACGGCTTTAAAACGCTTCACACATATTAAGGGACCCAAGCCATTATAAATTGGCCCAAGACTCTCTCCCTAGGTGATGTGGGACAGGGACCCCTTCCTTGTGCACGTCCGGGGACCGAGGCGCAGACGCACCGCCATCCCTCCTCCCCGCGCACCGCCGCTCGGGCCATCACACTCTCCCCCCCTTGGGAGCACAGCGCCCTCGTTGTGGCCCCACACGCGGTCGGGAGTCGGCTCTGATACCACTTAAACGGGGATGTCACACCCCGAACCTCGAGCACGCGCACATCCCACTGCGGTCGATAGAAAAGCGACTTCTCAGGACACGTTGCCGACCCTTTCTTTTTAATGCACATGCGGAAGCGAATAAATAATCCCCAGACAAAATTCAATTGGGGTAGAAAAGCAGGATCACATTTTCAAAACCAACCACATACTTTTTATACATATCAAACTAGTCGATTTACAGGACTAGGCTATTAACAAAAGATCTATAGAAGATCAGTCCTAAAAAACAAAGCTGTCCTAAGACTAGCTAGTCAGATCCTTTCACCGGCTCTTTAGGCTCCACAGGCACCGGGGGCATCGGGTCTTCCACCAACCCATCTGGAGGATCAACAGGATTCTCACCTAGAGTGGCATCTATAATACCAGGGGGAATATCAAAACACCTGAGAGGGCCATCTAGGAATCCATCAGGTCTATAGCGATACCACGCTCTAAATCGATGAGGGATCCTCCGGAGCTTTTTGGTAGACCAGTGAGGGTCACTAAGAAGATTTTTGACTATGCCGATCCCGGAAGTCATTGGGTCTATGAGCTTGTGGTGACTACTATCTGGGTCGATGAGGATCTTCTTGGTAGGATCCCTCATCGATTTAGAGCGTGGTATCACTATAGACCTGATGGATTCCTGGATGGCCCTCTTAGGTGTTTTGATATTCCCCCTGGTATTATAGATGCCGCTCTAGGTGAGAGTCCTGTTGATCCTCCAGATGGGTTGGTGGAAGACCTGATGCCCCCGATGCCTATGGAGCCTAAAGAGCCGGTGAAAGGATCTGACTAGCTGGTCTTAGGATAGCTTTGTTTTTTAGGACTGATCTTCTATAGATCTTTTGTTAATAGCCTAGTCCTATAAATCAACTGGTTTGATATGTATAAAAAGTATGTGGTTGGTTTTGAAAATGTGATCCTGCTTTTCTATCCCAATTGAATTTTGTCTAGGGATTATTTATTCGCTTCCGCATGTGCATTAAAAAGAAAGGGTCGGCGACGTGTCCTGGGAAGTCGCTTTTCTATCGACCGCAGTGGGATGTGCGCGTGCTCGAGGTTCAGGGCGTGACAGGTAAAGTCCAATTAGGGAACAATGCTGAGTGCGATGTTATGGGTGTTTGTGATGTTAAAATCAGAATGCATGATGGTATCGTAAGGACATTAACTGGAGTAAGGCATATTCCAGATTTGAAAAAGAACTTAATTTCATTGGATGCTCTAGATTCAACTGGTTGCAAGTATTCTTCAAAAGGTGGAGTTTTGAAAGTTATTTGAGGTGCCTTGGTGATAATGAAAGGAATCAAGCATTGAGGCCTGTATAAACTTCAAGGTGAGAAAATAACAAGTTTCGTCCCGAAGACGTCGGATGCACTGTTCGAGAGTCTTTTAATTACTCGAGGAAGACCTGGGTGTTTGTGCCAAGGCACAAGTTTGATGCTAGTGTCAGGATCTCGCAGTCAAGAGCTTTGATCGAGACGGAGACTGGTAAGTCGATCAAGCATGTGCGGACTGACAATAGTATGGAGTACTACTCGGAGCTGGCAAATAAATTATGCATGAAAGAGAGCATAGTGAAACACCGCACTAGTGCAAAAAAATCACAACAATTTGCAGAATTGACAAGAAGAACATTACTAAAGACGGCCTGAAAAATTATCTCTAGTGTTAGTATTACTAGGAGAATCCTAGCTAATGTGCTAAGTACGGTAAGCTACCTGGTGAATAGATCCCCATCAACTACTATTGAAAGGCAAATTCTTGAAGAAATGTGGTCAGGTAACATTGCTGGTTATTCTATTATTAGAATGTTTGGTTACCCATGTTATTTTCGAGTGAGTGATGGTAAGCTTGATTGGAGGGCAAAGTGCATATTCCATGACTATGCACAAGATGAGTGGGGCAATCAGTTGTGGTGCCCGGATATAAATTCACCTGTTGACAACAAAAAAGTTACCATTGACAAGTCTCTGATACTTTGGCTAGGAGTGTTTGTGGCAGTATTAATACTGATCTAAACGATGTTCAGCTTGAGGTAGAGCTGCAACCAAAAACTCCTGAGGTAGCGAATACGAGTACTAGCAAAGTAATCGACATAGATGGTGCTCATAGCGAGATGGAGCCTATAGAGCCAATGGTTGCTGTAACTGCTGATATTGACATGGTATGTATTCGATCTTCTAACATATATGGATGCAACAATGGTTTTGCTTTATCTGCGATTAAGAAGGTTATGGTGGAAAATCCTTGCGGAGCAGTTAAAGGTGCATGTGGAGTTGATATTCTGATGAGGTCCTCGGTTATGACGAAGTTCAAGCGAGGCTTGGACTTAGATAATATCTGTGGCAGTTGAGCCCATTAGGGCTATGGGAAAGTAGCGGCAGAGTTTGAATTTTTGCAAAACAATTGCAACTTGGCTCAAACGTCGAGCCAAGGTGGAGATTGTTAAAATATGTTTGAGTATTTACAAAAAGCAATTCGCTAGAAAAGAAGAAATATAAAATAAAATAAAAGGTGAGGAAAGTTTCCTCTTTGTTGCGGAATCCTTTACAAAACAGAAAAGGAAAGCTGCGTGAAGCTTCTCCACGCAAAGAACCGAGAGAAAGGAGTCCGTGAATCCTACACGTGAAGCTCTAAGGAGGAGGTGGGGCCCAAGGTCAAAAGTTTGTCCTTGGGCACACGCATATAAAAGCAAATATTATGCGGGTCTTCTTCTTCTGGGGTTTTGATGCCGCTAAAGTCCTTTACATAGGAACACGTCGCCGAAGTCTATGTACGTGTTGAGCGAAACCACATATTGAAGCGCCGTTTATTCTGAGTGCCGTGGGTGTTCTCTGTTTCTGAGAGACGTCCGTAGGCATTGGGTGCTTGATAACGGGTCTTCATGTTTCTCATGTGGCAAAGCTTATTCGTGATTTACATCCAAAAAAGATTGGTGTATTTGGTGTAATTGGGGCTTGGGAAACACCAAGAGAGTGTTAGAGTAATTTGAGTGTGTAATATCCTTGTATCGTTTGATCTATAGTGAAATTCGCCGCTGCTCTCCCTGTGGACGTAGGTCTTTATGACTGAACCATGTAAATCTGGTGTCCGATTTATTTTCTTCTTTTGTCTATATTATTGTTTGATCGTTGATCGCTCACCTTTCGCAACAATTAACATATGGATTGTACTGATATTATCACAAAATAATATTGATGGACTTAAGAGATGAATACCTAAATCTCTTCAAAGGAAAGGTATCCAAACAATCTCAGCTATTGCAACCAATTGCACGATACTCTATATTGGCACTAAATCGAGCAATCATTCATTGCTTCTTAGCACTCCATAATATACAGTTACTACAGGTACAAAATATCGTAGTCCATCGTCAAGTCAAGTAGCAATTTGCCCAACCTTCATCACAAAAGGCATACAACTCTATAGTTAACTTGCACAAGATCCGCATTTCTCAATTTATTGTGCCACTGACATAGCGCAAAATGTGCTTCACAATTTGAAAATGAGTCACGGTAGGCCAATGCATGAATTGAGATATAAAATTGACTGCATATGAAATATCTAGATGTGTGATGGTGAGATATTAAAGAGTTCTGACAATACTTTGATATAACATGGGATTCGAAAATAATTTCGCATTTGAGAGAATGAGTGCAAGTGGCAATAGGTGTGGATCTTGGCTTGCAAACATCCATTTGAGCACATTCAAGAATTGACAAAGCATATGTGGTTGGCACAAAGAAAGACTATCAAATAATATTCTAACCTCCACAACCAAAAAGTAATATAATGGCTCTATATCCTTTATTGTAAATATTCTTAATGGCATATTCTCTCTCTCTCTCTCTCTCTCTCTCTCTCTCTCTCTCTCTCTCTCTCTCTCTCAAATTTTTTTTATATGTCATCGGATCTTAAACATTTTTATGGTGACATACAAATATTTTGATATTAAATCTGCGTGGACAAGTATATTTCAAAGAAAAGATTCCTTTTTTCTTAAAAGCTCACCATATGTTGATGATTGGAAGGTTTGATTGTATAAATCAAGCATATTAGAGAGGACTTAATTGCATCGAAAAAATTGAGAAGTGAAATTGAAAAACTCTATTAGTAAAAGGACTAAATTAGTCATTACGTAATATGATTTTGGAAAACAGTGGGAGTTGAATTTGTTAAAGCCCTTCGAGCACTATTTTTGGTAATTGATGTTAGGTAGATACAGAAGGAAAAAAGTGAAAATATCAAAGCGGACCATCTGACGGGCCTACAAAGTTTTCGGAGGTTTAACTTGTACCCTAGTAGCCCAACCCTTTTTAAGAATCAAAACTGGCTCGGGTTATTGAGGTAATCAGGAGGCACGTTTGGGCAGGCTCGTTTAATCCTTTCGAAATGACATGAATGCCTTATCATGTACGATGCTCCCCTTAATATCTTAATAAATCCCGTTGTTGATCTATACAAATAAGGATATGTCAATGCTGAAACTCCAAGAGAAACACTATAGGCATAAAAGATTTTACCTGTTTTGAAATTCTTTGGCCCTTCTAAAATCGTGGAAACTCTTTATCGCAGCTCCTGAGATCAATCATGGGTTATTTAACCAATTGCTAGATGGTTGCATATAACTCTCTTATGAGATGGCTACATAACGGGCTCTCCCAAACCTTATCGACTTAACTTGATTTCTCATTTACGGGATAAGAATCCCACAAGTATCATAACTTTTGTACACTTGAGTACTATAACTTGTATGTCATGACTTCTATTAATATTATCTCAAATGTCATAATTGATTGCTTGAGTGTTATAAACATTTTAAAAATCTTCATCATAAGTGTCCTATCACATCGAATTATCAACACTTGTAGCGAATGTCTTCAAAACTTTATGAGATTGTCACTTCCTCTAAACCCAAAACTAACCTCGAATTTCATTATTCATTGTTACGAACATCATTCAGCTATCATAAGCCCAAGAAAATGGAAGCATGACATATGACAACAATTATTAGATGAGCTCATCCTGTGCTCAGTATTGCAGTGACCCACATGTCAATTTTCAATGGTTAGAATTAAGGACTTCATAATCTGCCAGCTATAGAAGGGTACGATCATCTCCTGATGATTGCGACTGAACTGCTCCTCGGAATGGTAAAACACGCCAGAGCATTCCTACAACGATTCTGATGTTTCCGCTGATCCAATCCAATCATTTCCTTCCAAACAGTATCGTTCTGAATGAAATTAAAGGAATTTATAATGTTTAATATGTGAAAATTATGTTAGATTAGGGACACTTTAAAATTTGTTTTCTCATTTATATAAAAGTGTTCTATAAGCTCTATTCCATTGATATTATAAGTACAGGCCATTGACATGTAACATATGAATGAGAGACATATCATTCTAAGTCGAGTTCAATGTAGATATTCTGTCATATATTGAATTGTGCATAAATTCGATGTGATCTTTTGAGTACACACTTCCTTTGATCTTTTTATATATGGGAATAAAATGTGACAGGAAATAACATAAAGAAGTACAGCGGATGTGGGGGGAGAGAGAGATTTATTGAAACAAATGTGAAAATTAAAAGAAGAAAAGAAAATGGAGAAAAGGTATTTTCAAGAAAAATTTAAAAGTTGTCATACTTTATTATCTCTGAATAAGTCTTATTAATTTCAGAATTTGGACTAGGACCACTGCCCTCTCATTAAGTAGATAACAAGTTGAATAGAAAAATCTAATAATGAATCGAAAGGTGACCCAACCAATTTAAGATTTAATAAAAGCTAGCTAGGGCGGTTGAGGCAATTAAGAGCATATAAAGACAGGCTTGTTAGGTATCAGAAAATATTAGGTGGTGTTAATGGCCATGTCCACAGAGCCCCCACCACCAGCCACTGCAAGCTCACGATGGCCTTGCCCAATTGTGAATTGGATTTGTTTTCTTTTTGTCCCTTGTAGAGTTTCTTTTTCCTTTTTCTTTTTGGGGGATTGTCATCTTGAGTTTCTTACTATAGGGGTTTTGCTTGTTCTGGTTTTGAATTGGTGAGAAAAATCTGACTTTTCTTAGGCATTTTAGAATGTTATGGAATTAAAAAGGGAGGTTTTGATGTGCATTTTGATTTCTTCCTTTGATGGTGATTCTCTTCCCCAACAGCACGAATATTTACTTCAACTTATAAAATTGACTCCGTCATACTAGTTTGATTTTGATTTGAGTTTTAATATATCTTTTTGCTAGAATCAAAATTTTCTCCATATGAAGCTAATAAAAGCTTTTGAATTTGACACAAGACGAGTATAACTGGTCTTGTGCACCACCAGAAATCAATTTATGAGAAATTCTCTCGATTGTCATGAGTTAATTGAGCATATATATATAATCGGAAAATCACTCTTTGTGAACTATTATTTTTATTTATTTATTTTTGCTATATGAGATGTACATACGGAAGAAGGGCGTTGGGTATTAAAAAGGAGATCTGAAGCAAGAAATTTGGATTATCCCAAAAGTAAAACTTATATATCTATCATCACGTCAAATTCGTGAAGCCCGTACCAAAACACCTTAAATGCACTCAATTCAATATGTGGATGGCAACCATGCAATTCAATTCCCACCTTTTTCATGGCACATACCTAAACACTTTTTGTCATCTTGAGTTTCTTACTATAGGGGTTTTCCTTGTTCTAGTTTTGAATTGGCAAGAAAAATCTGACTTTTCTTAGGCATTTAAGAAGGTTGTGGAATTAAAAAGGGAGGTTTCGATGTGCATTTTGATTTCTTCCTTTGATGGTGATTCTCTCCCCAATAGCATGAATATTTACTTTAACTTATAAAATTGACTCCGTCATACTAGTTTGATTTTGATTGAGTTTTAATATATCTTTTTGCTAGAATCAAATTTTCTGCATATGAAGCTGATAAAAGCTTTTGAATTTGACACAAGATGAGTACAACTTGTCTTGTGCACCACTAGAAATCAATTTAGGAGAAATTTTATGATTGCCATGAGCTAATTGAGCATATATATATTATTGGAAAATTATTTTTGTGAAATATCATTATTTTATTTATTTTTGCATATGAGATGTACATACCGAAGAAGGGCATTGAGTATTAAAAAGGAGATCTCAAGTGAGAAATTTGGATTATCCCAAAAGTAAAACTTATACATCTATCATCACCTCAAATATGTGAAGTCCATACCAAAAAAACACATTAAATGCACTCAATTCAATATGTGGATGGCAACCATGCAATTCAATTCCCACCTTTTTCATGGCACACACCTAAACACTTTTTGTCTTTACCCGGTGCACAAAAAGCGACGCACTCCTCACTTGGGCACCTCCCAAACACTCTTCCCACATTAATTTGATTGGTTTGAGTTAGTCGCCTTCGATTAAGTCAACATTTTTTACAAGATTTGTGTGAATATATCCAAGTACTTATCAATTGAAGCTTGTTGTAAAACTAAAGTGAAAACTCGCCAAATCTTACCATCAAATCAACATGAAATCAACAGAAAAATAAACGAAGATTAATAAAGAAACACTAGATATTTATGTGGTTCAGTGTGAGTATCGATATCTGCTCCACTGGGAGAGTCAAGAGCAAATATTAGTCTTGTGACTAAGCTAAAAGTTATAGAGTAAAAATCGCTTACAAGCTCAAATATTTTTCATAAACACATGAGCCCACAACGTTCATGAATAACATAACTCGATCCCTCTTTCTTTCTTAGTTGTTCGTCCTCGAATGGAAGACTTTCTATTTCTTTTCTGCATCTTAAAATCATGAAAAAATTTAAACCCTTTTGTTTATACGGCCAACCAACGGTGGCGCCACTTGTACGGCCTTCAGAGAAGTCAATCTCTTTGTTGATCAATCTTGGATACTTACACAATTGCCACTGCTCCAAAGAAAATAAATAAAGTAAAATAACAACCTTATCTTGTTCGAACTCCTAAGACATGCTCCAATAGGTATTCAGTTAAGAATTCTGGTCCATCTCATCCAATTTGGATTGGGTCTCATGAACTAGCTCAAACTCGAGATATCATTTAAAAAAACTTTAAATTTCGTAGTTAATTATGCTTAAGTGATCTGAAACTAAAGAAATAAAATAAATAAAACCCATACTAATATTTAGTTTCATGTAGAAATTAACTTTGATTTGAGTTCTAATATATCTTTTTGTTTAAATTAATTTGATTTTTAAATTTCACACAAGATGCTTACAACTTATCTTATGTGTCATTTGAAGTTAAATATATGATGAGTTATATAATTGTCATGAGCTAACCATTCACGGATATCACTAGAACATTTTACTCATTATGAAATTCTTTTCCCACAAGTGAAATATATATAAATATATATATATATATATATATATATATATATATAAAAGATGGACATCAAGTTCTAAAAATGACATCTCAAATAAGAAATTCGGCATGTCCCAAACATAGGAGGTACAAATTATTATCAAATGCCACAACCAATATCAAATATACGAAGTTTATGCCTCAATTAGCATTACATGTACTCAATTCCAACGGGCCTTTTAAATTAGGCAGACACCTTGTGAGATTCGTCAACCTCGTGCTTTACGTGCATGCAATTCATTTCCTCCGGCTTTCACGGGACATGCCTAAAATGGTTTTGTCTTTACCGCATGCACCAAAGGCGACTTATATATACATGGTCTGTCCAGTAATACCACTTCAACTTGAAGCATTGAGGTTGGACAACCCCAAACTTCATACACTCTTCCCATTCTCTCACTCCCCCTCCTTCTCTCCCCATGAATACTCCTCTGCTCTGTCCCAGAACAGAAACTTGTGGAACCCCTGAAACATGCCGAATCATGTTACCCTTGCCACCCCCCCTGCACCCGGACGAGACCAAGTGGATTGTCCACGTCGACAAGAGCCTCAAGTGCGTGCCCGCCGACAGGCAACAGTACTGGAAGAGTCCGTCCATCTACAGGGTCCCCGCCTTCATCACCAACCTCAACTGGAAGGCCTACCAGCCGCAGGTTGTCTCTTTCGGCCCCTACCACTATGGTGAGGTCCACCTCCGCCAAATGCAGGAGCACAAGCACCGCGTGCTCCTCCAATTCCTCGAGCGGTCGGGGAAGACCCTCAAGCGCTTCCTTAGCTCCTTGAGAAAGGTGGCGCGGGACCTTGAGGAGATGTACGACACGCTAGACCCGAAGTGGATGGAGGGCGGAGGGGGCCGGTTCCTGGAGCTGACGATGATGGACGGTTGCTTCATGCTCGAGATCATGAGGAGAAAATATTGGGTAGGTTTTACTGTCCACGTAGGCGAAATGCAAGACCATAGAAAAATCGACACGTGGCAAATTTTGGGCCCACCTGTCAGCCCCCACTCTCTCCCTTAACTCCGTCTCTCTCTCCTTTACTCTCTCTCCTCCCCTCCGTTTCTGCGCACAACTCCCTCGGCTCCCCCCCTTCTCTCTCCACTTCTCTTTTCTTTCTCTTGCGTCTGCCATGGCTCGAGCTCAAGTCTGCTCATGGCCGCTTCAGGTTGAGGAGGGACGGTACGCCGCCGGACGGAGACCGCATTGAGCTTCGTTTGCAGTGAGATGGCTTGAGGCCGAGCTCGAAACTCGAGCGCTAACCAAAGCTCCGAGTTTGAGGTCAAGCGAGTGTTGTCCATGGCTGGCTGCGAGTCCGGAAAAAACAATACCCAGGAACAGGCGAGGATGACCCACGTGATGAAATCGCATTAAATAAGGAAACCGAAGCTGACCCGACACGCCTACGCGTCCGTTTACAATACCCATTTGCTCATTTCCTCCTCCCAGTTCCGAGTCCGACCCCGCCTGCTGAAATTCTTCAAGAAAGTTTGGGTTTTTATTTTTTATTTCATCTATCCTTGTCCGTCTGCCCGTTCGGTTGTCATCCCAGAGACCATTTGGGAGATGGGTCTGATCTTCTCGAGCAAGTCCTTGCGTTCCGCCCCACCGCACAGGCCGTGACAACCATGTATGAGTGTCGGCGTGCTTGTGAGCCCCTTGATCATATGCCCTTCGAACTACGCAAAGTCCCCGCGAGGCATTGGCGTGAAGCCTCCCGCTTCCGCCTGTCAATGGTTTGGACCCTTTCGGCGTCTCTGCCTTTGGATTGCGAAGAAGAATAGTGTGGCGACGACCAGCGAGCTGGCCACAGTGGCCGCCACCGCCTTGACAATCGTCTTGCTTGAGGACGATGACGAGTCCAACGGCGCTTGGAGCGAGTCTATTACGGAAGGAGGAGAGTTGGTGATGGTGGTGGCGATTGGAGAAAAGAGAAGTAGAGAGAGAAGAGGGAGAGAGAGCGTCGCAGGCAGAAAAAAAGAGAAGTAGAGAGAGAAGAGGGAGAGAGAATTGTCGCAGAAACGGAGGGGAGGAGAGAGAGTAAAGGGGGGAGAGACGGAGCGTTAACGGAGAAGTGGAGCCTGGTGGGCTCAAATTTGCCACGTGTCAACTTCTCTATGGTCTTACATTTCGCCTACGTGGAGTGTAAAACCTACCCAATATTTTCTCGATCATGAGAACCACGATAGAGGAGAAGCATGGCTACTCGCCCAACGACCCCATCTTCAGCACCTCCAGGCTGGCATACTTAAAGCCGTACATAAGACGAGACATGCTGATGCTGGAGAATCAGCTGCCGATGCTAGTGCTGTATGAGCTGGTCGCCATCGAGAGCGATTACACGATGGTTAGTTTCTTAGATTTCGCTCCCTTGTCAGAGAGGTTATTGCATGCACGCAAACCGCCGTACTATGTTCACCTAATAGTACATCTTGGTGATCTCACATCAACCTCACGTAGAATCCACCAAATTTAATGCTCCAAAAATGTTGGATGAATGGTTCGAGATCAATCAACAATTTCGTTATTAAATCTATCGATAAGAGAAAAAAGGAAAAGGGAAAAATCTACCAAATGTCTCTTAACTAATTATAAAAAATATATCAAATATTGCGCTAACTAATAAATCCTAACTAATGATGTTTGATATGTCAAATATTAAACAAATAGGAAAGAAAACTTTTAGCAAATCTTCTCTAATACTCCCCTCAAGTAGGTGCATGGAGGTCACGAATGCCCCATGTGCTAACGAGAAATGTATACCAATCTTGATTCAATGTCTTGGTAAAAATGTTTGCCAATTAAAGTCTAGTGGGTACGTGCTCAATTTTAATGGCCCTGGACTGAGTTCTCTAGAACAAAGTGGCCATCAATCCCAATATGCATTGTTCAATTGTGAAATACCGGGTTTGCTGTAATGTGTGAGGCAGCATGGCTATCACAATAAAAGTCGCGATGCAAACGCTTCTGTTTCGGGGAAGAGTTTTTTTTCAGAAATGGTTCTTTTCTATTTCTGCTCCGGGGAACAAAAGAACAGAAACCATGAGAAACAGAAACGTTTGCATGCGCTACCTAAAGACCCATCGTTTTGTCGTACAATAATTTAAGGGAGGCAAGTAAGTGTGTAACCAAATCAATTCACTAGTTGTAGTTGCCATAGCATGATATTCAACTTCAGTAGAATATCAAGAAACGGTGATGTGCTTCTTGGTTCTCCAAGCACTGGACAACCACTGAGCATGACAAAGTAACAAGTCATCGAATGCCGAGTGATCGGGCAACTCGCCCAATCAAAATCACTAAAGGCAGCCAAGCGAAATGAAGTCGAGAATGGTAACAAAATCTCTTGTCCTGGGTTTTTCTTGAGATGTTTAAAAACTTGTGTAGCGGAATTCCAATGTACTCCTTCGGATGTTGCATCGACTGAAAAAACTATGTGGACGAAATAACATAATTTAGGTCGAGTGCTATGATTAAAATTAACGAAGATTTTGTAAATCTCTAATTTTTCACTCATCAAATAGATCCAAATTGCTCGACTATAATTATCGTCGGCACAAATTTTACACAAGGCATTGCTTAACGGAAGGAAAAGGGAAAATTTACCAAATATTATTTAAGTAATTATACGAGAAATGTTATGCTAACTTATAAATCCTTACTGACGATAACAGATACACTGTAAGGAAAGTAAATCTTTAGCCAATCTTTTCTAATAATCACCTCTATGGGAGACTTCTGTTTTTCCTTTGAAGCAAGTAGTATCGACGCGACAACAATCTTGTATCCAATGCTCTGACTTTACTGGAACAACACAGGACGACGAATACGTCAACAAGCTCGTCCTCAAGTTCTGCTCCCCCAGCATGCGCATCACAAGGATGGGCATGGGCAAATGCCTGCATGTCGTGGACGTCTTCAGGAAGGGCCAGCTGACGGACACTGCGAAGGTCCGGTACGAGCCAGAACATGTGGAGCTTGAGGCTGCTGTGGAGACTGAGCTGATAATCCGATCAGCCACCGAGCTCAACGAGACCGGGATCCAGTTCAAGAAGAGCCGGACCAACAGTCTCAAGGACATCTCCTTTGCCAGAGGGGTCCTGAGGCTCCCCGTTATCAAGGTGACTGACACCACCGAGTCCGTGTTCCTCAACCTCATGACTTTCGAGCGCTTGCACATCGAGGCTGGGAACGAGATCACAGCCTACATCACCTTCATGGACAACATCATCAACAGTGAACAGGATGTTGCGCTGCTTCATGCCCAAGGCATCATCCAGAATGGCGTTGGAAGTGACGAGGCAGTCGCCAAGCTAATCAACTCTCTGTGCAAGGAAGTGCCGCTCACATCCAACAAAAGCCTTGATGTTGTGCAAAAGAACATCAGTAAGTACTGCGCGAAGCGCTGGCACAAGTGGAGGGCTAATCTCAACCATACCTACTTCAAGAGTCCTTGGACTATTTTGTCTCTCATCGCCGCCATCTTCCTCTTCGCGCTCACTGCAGTGCAGACAGTATATTCCGTGCTCAGCTACAATTGAACCCTCCCGTTGCCTAATAATTTATTTTTTCCATTTTTAAGTTTTTCTCCTAATGGCTGATGCTTGATGATTATCTCTCGATTGGTTGTTGATTGTTGTCGTGAATGATTTTCCTCCTATTTCCAGTCGTGCTTATTTCCCTCTCTATATGTTTCGAACGATGAACATTTGGCTGTTCATATATCATTATCAGACGATGATTCTCTTGTTTCAGTCTTCTTCATTTTTGTCCAATTTGGATAGGTAGTCTGACGGATGATCAAGTTTTAGGCAAATGAAATCTTCCATTAAAACATTTTCGTCTTGATTAAATTTTGTTGAATTTGTTCCAGAAAAACCAAGACTCTACAAGTTTCTAGATCTATCGTAAGTAGTTAAAGTATGTGGTTCTAGCTTAGTAGGTAGTAGTTAGAAGTAATGGCTAAAAATCTGTCCATCATGAAATATGAAGCAAATTTATCTGTTTGTGACAGAGATTCTTAGCAGAAGAGTCGATTAGGAAGGACTATAAAAAAGGCTTCATGCTCGTTCATTCATGTCGAGATCAACTACAGCTCCACAAATCCCTGGTACCAAACATTTTAATAATACAAGCAGCTCCAAAAGCTCCTTGCTTTGTTCCTTTGCCGAGTAAATCCCACAGACACACACACTCGTTCTTTAACACCAAAAACTAACAGTGGTATCGTTCGATTGGTATTGGACATGAGTTCTGTCTACCCGCTACTAAAATCACCCACCCTAATAACCGACACCAAAACAATGACCGACTCTTATCTCCCTACCGTTCCTGCTTTCGATAAAATAACTATATTTACTAGAGCATTAACATGACTACTTTTTTTATGGCACAAGATTTTGCAACATTGCGGAGAAAGGATATGCACTTCCGTGATACAAGCTTCCGGGCTCCAGCAGAGCAACTACAAAAAGTTGCAAGCGCTATATATGCCATCCAACAAAAAGTTCAGATTGGGGGACAGACCACAAAAACGTGTTCTAAAAGAATGCGGAAGCCAAAGAATGTGTACAATTAAATAATGCAAGAAAACCAAATCACTAAAATTAAACAAGGAACCATAAAGAAAGATTTATGTGATTTGGTCTGACCATCGGTAGCTTCTCTGCAAGGAGAGCTGGCCACAAATAATCCACTAATCAATCGAAGAATTATAGAGTTAAAATCTCTGACGACACTCAAGTGTTTTTCTGTCCAAAATTACACTCAAATGCATAACGTTTAGCCTCACGTAATTGCTCGATAGACAAATCACAAAGAACTCGATACATTCGCGTCTTCACGAAGAAAACGCCTCAATTGGATGTTGGATTCTCTACGCAAACTTCACCCGATGTTCAGATCTCCTTTGTGCCCCAACGAAAAGAGAACTCCACTTCAAGGCTTGAAGAAGTCAACGGCACAGACAGCCCCACACAAATCCACGTTTCTCTCCTCTTCCAACGAGCACCGGCATTTATTTTTTTGGGGGCCTATAAGGAGTCTAGTTATGAGCGGCTTGAATAAGATTACAACAACAAACTATCCGAGTTCTGATCCTAATAGGATAAGTGTGCTGAGCTTTAATCTAACAAATTCGGTTTAGCAAGCTGATCTCATCCTCTATTCAGATCGGCTTTGTATACTAATTGGATCATTTTCATATACGGCATTAAACTCGTAATATAATGTGACAACATACAAAAAGAAGAGTTCCATGATGCAACAAAGGCACGCATCAGGAGACTTCACTTTCTTCAAAATGCTGAAATAAACAATCACGATACCCTCAAACAATAATGTGGAAGATTAAAAGGACGATTGAATCAAATAAGGGCTAATGGAGATGATATCAGGGTAGTAGAAAAAATATTTGTGACACTTATTAGAGAATAAAGTCCTATTGTCACCTCTGTAGAAGAATTTAAGAGATCTAAAAACCACGGTAGTGAGTGAATTAATTGACTCTCCAGAGGTGTACTAAAAAAAAAGGACTAATGTGACATGATGGAGATTGCAGCAAAAACAGAGCACAACAGAGCATAAACACGGATCTCACGAAGAAATCCTCTCTCAAAGATTTTTTAACTTCCATCGTCGTTGTTCCTTCTCCATCACTATCTAGATGTAGTCTCCACCATCAATTGACACTATTTGTTGCTTCCAAGTCTTGCGGCCCGTGCCTCTCTTCTCCCCTATTCTTTTTTTATCCAAATGTTCGAAGTTTCCTGTGCTTGCTCGATCCTTCTTTGCCAGCGCCAATCACGCGTGATGTTTTGCTTCAAACCATGCCATATTTCCAACCTAAGGTACTCAAGAACAAGGCTACCCTTCAAACCGCAACAAATGCTTCAAAATGGTCAAACAAAGATTGAATGAGAGAGAGAGAGAGAGAGGGCAAAGAGAACGAGAGAGAGAGAGGAAATTGCCCAGGGTCATTTTGTGATTAAAGGTCACCTCATGGTCCACGTGGACTCTGTTTTTTAATGGAAAAGCCACTTAGGCATTAAAATATAATTAAAAAAAGCCACGGAATTTCTAACTAGAGGCAGTTAAGGTATCATTTTTCTTTAATTTGGTATTTAAGTGAGTCGGCAAAAAATTTTAATATTGAACTAAGCGTTATATAAAACTTTTGACATTTTTAATATTTTTATGCTTCCAAAATTTAATTTTATGCAATTGCTCTCTCGCAATAGATTCCAGGAAATCTGTGGGGTTTATGCCATGGGCAAACAAAGTATAAAAACACGGACGACCCTGTTATGATTCTTGAACATAACAAAGTACTTACATAAATTTCTGCGGTCCTTACTCTTGCGTGATGTGATTCTTTTGTTTTTCCCTCCGTGTATGGAACTATTTTATTCTCCTCCCTCTTTAGTCGGGCTCTAGGCAAGGCGGGCCACAGAATTAACGTGGACCCCTCGATATGGTTGTGCACTCGATTACTCCTATAAGATTAAGATCTAAAGGGGTTGTCTTAATGACACAGAATTATGTACTGGGCTAATTTATATATTTTGCTTGTTTACGAGTATAAACCCATGAGCCTTCTGGGCTCGTCCAAGATGGGTTTTATCCTTCAGCATTTACAACAAAAGGGCTCAACAAAAAGCCTTTTGATCTTCCTTTCCTCGAAGAACATTTGACCCTGACCATAACAAAAGGGCTCAACAGCTCATATGCCTATGATCGCGTGCTATAAAGCTGTCTTTCGTCGTTGTGGATTTTTTTGTCAAATAAGACAATGATCGGATATGATATTAATTGGATTTGTATTGTGATGTCTATTATTCAGTAGATGTCCGAATATAACATGGATAATGAGAGAACTGCTCTAGTGACGGAGAAATCTGCTACTCTAAAGCACTGTTAACCAAGCCTTCGCCTTCACGCCGCACACCGAAGACATCACCGAGATCAGGGGCCCCGCGATTTCAGCGACAGTTCTCCAAGGAGTCCAAAGATGCAGTCGAGAGAGAGGTTAAAATGAAAAAAGATTGAAAAAGGGACCTTTCAGGGGAAGGTGGCTCGGTTCTTCTCCCTGCATACTTCATTTCGTGAAGGAACTCATGGTAAAACTTCCCAGAACTTCACTTATCAGATTCTATGCGACGTCCTATGTGTAAATAAAGAAAGAAAAATTCACCTCCAGAGAGTAGTGGCTTGAGCACAGTCACAGAGTACATGGCGTTCGGCCCTACAAGGTCAAATTTTTCCCTCAAATTGGGTAACATTAGAAACTCAGAGCACTCGCAATCCACAACCTTCACCGAAAGAAGATTGGATTGTAAAGCAAAGTTATACAAGCTAGCCAACTATAGGTGTCTCTGCTGTTAAGTATTGACTGGCAGCTGACTAGGTCGGAGAGCAAGGCCAAAGGATGTATTAGAAAGAAAACCAAAATTCCCGGAAGTGAGTCCAAGAGGAGTTTCTTACAACATCACATATGCGGAGAGCTCACTCGTCCATATCCTCTTCTCCGTCGGCTTCCGCCTCTTCATCCTCCCGCCTGAGCTGACCCCATCCCCTCATCGTCACCTTTGTCGTCTTCGCTGCTATCATGGTTCTCATTCTGGTCATCGGACCAATTGGCCTCGACCTTGTGCCGATCTAGCCAAATTCAAGCTCACCGAGCCTTGTTGACCTCTAGTGAAGGTTCAGCTAACTAGAATCTGGTGAGCTCAACCTTGCCTATGGCAGGTGATCGGCCAAAAGAGAAGCAAAAAGAAAAATAAAAATAAAAAGCAATTAAAATTTTCAATTTAAAAAAAAAAAACATTATTAAAAGGAGTGCACTGAGGTCCATATCAAATGTGGAAAATATTTTCTAGATTGTTTTCACATTTCAGCCAAACATTGGAAAATATTATTATTCTTCTAAAAAATGACTTCTTAAAAAACACTTTTTAAATATGTCAATTTTTTTTTTTTTTTTTTTTAAGTTTATTTTTGGATTTCAGCCAAACAAAGCCAATGTAACATTGACTCAATCTATTACAATAAGTAGGTAATCACTTCTTCATTTGGACAACATTTAAATGGTCTTACAATTACAACTCATGAGTGGTGGATACACTTAAAATAGATAAATCCACAATGCATTTGACTCATGCTCCTAAATTTTATGTCTTTTTTTTTCTCCCCTTCTGTGTGCCCTAATGCTAATGAATTTACTTTATATCTTTTACACCCCAGCTTCGCAAAGATTCTTCTCAGAGCAAAAGTAGTGTGCCTTTAATTAGTTCTTTTTTTAATCGGTCTTGGAGCAAGAAAGGAATGTGCCCCTGTTGACTTATTTGGGACTAAAACTGAATGTGTTGCCCGCGCGAAAGGGACCCGGGATGAGGTTATCAATATGCGTAATTAGGGCTTAACCAATTCATCAAAATGACGTATTAACCTGATCGGGTGATGGAATCAGTCACTTTCGGATTTAATCATCTTTGCAATATATTTGAGTTTGGAGTTTACTAATTATTGTAGTTATATAGGATCCAAGTGCTTCTCGATTGGCGCTCATAAGCAATTATGATGGATTCGAGCTCTTCTCGATTGGAGCTCATAAATGCTTGCGACCAATTTTGTATGGAACAAATGGAAGTATTTGAGTTTCACACAAGACGGTTACAATCCGTCTTATGTGCCATTTGAAGTTAATTAACAAGAAGTTATATGATTGTCATGAGCTAACCATACACACATAATATCATTACATCACTATACATGCAATGTATGCATAAAAAAAAATGCATCGAATACTAAATATGAAACTCAAGTAAAAGATCTGAAATATCTCAAATATATAATATAAAAAATTACAACAAAAAAGAAGTACTATTTTAAATCCAGCGTGACATCAAATATGCAAAGCCGGTGTCCAAATTGTCATTACATGTATTCAATCCATATGAGCCCTTCGACTTAGGGAGAAACTCGGCGTTGCGCGCGTGAAATTCCAATCCTCGTGCGCAAAAAGTGAGCCACATGTACATGGCTTATCCCGTGATGGCCCAGCGTCCAACCCCCCGCCCCCCCGGGATGCGAAGTCGTCGACCCCGAGTCAATGTAAAGCAAGACCTTCAAAAACCTCACTCCCCTCCTTCCCAAACCTCCGATCCCGAGGTCTTCCAATCCTCGATCATCGTCCTTGCCATGTCGAATTAGGTTCCGATCGGCGAGCGTGGCCTGGTTGGTCTACAGCTCCGCGTCTCCAATGATTTGAGCTCCGGGCTTGAGGGCGTCAGCATTGTCGAGGCCTCAGGTCACGATCACTCTCGGTCGTTCTGGTCAGGTATGTGCCGCTTTAGCTCCTTGGCGTCCTCCTGTGAGATATTTGGATCAACTGACGTTTGTTCAGCTGGACTCATTGGCTCATTGGTTTGCAGATTCTGCGGTAGCTCAAGTTTCGTTGTTCGGGCCTGTATCGATTGCAATGATATGGTTTTGTTCGATCGGTTATGATTGCCTAGGTTGATACGTGCTCTGCTTTTCTGGAGAAATATGTTTGATTCCGTGATCAGTCGACCCCCGATGGAGGCTCTACTGTCGGATAACTGAGCTTGTTCTTTGCATTTTTAGTAGCGGTTCCATCGCCTGGCCGTGGGATTGGGCCTGTCACGGTCGAACAGAAACTTGTGGAACCTGTGAAACTTGCGGAACTATGCCTCCTATGGAACTGGACGAGTCCGACTCGATTGCCCCACTTGACGGGAGCCTCCAATTCATGCCCTCGGACGACGAGGAGCAACGGTACTGGAACATGCGGTCCATCTACAGGGTCCCCGCACGTATCACCGCCCTCAACCGCGAGGCCTACCAGCCGCAAGTTGTCTCCGTCGGCCCCTCCCACCACAGCGAGGCCCACCTCCTCCCCATGGAGGAACACAAGCACCGCGCGGTCCGCCACTTCCTTAAGCGGTCCAAGAAGCCTATGGAGCGCTTCTTCGAGTCCCTGAGGGAGGTGGCGTGGGACCTCGAGGAGAGCTATGATGCGCTAGACCCGAAGTGGAAGGCAGGCAGCGGCGAGGGCGCGGAAGCCCTGTTCCTGGAGCTGATGATAACTGACGGCTGCTTCATGCTCGAGATCATGAGGTTCTGGGCCAACGAGGTGGACGACTACGCGCCCAACGACCCCATCTTCAGTGAACACGGGAGCAACCACATAATGCCAGACATTTCCCTGGATATGCTGATGCTGGAGAATCAGCTTCCGATGCTAGTGCTGGATCGGCTGGTGGCTGTTGAGAGCGATGGCAAGAAGGTTACTTTCTTAGATTTCGGTCGGTTGTAAGACGGGAAAATATTGCAAGTACGCAAACCGCAATACTATGTGCACCTAACAATACATCTTTGTGATCTCACATGAACCCTACAATAAACCCACCGAATCTAATGCTCTAAATACATTGATCGCACGGTTCACAATCAACCGATAATTTGATTAGTAAATCTATCCCCGAAACTTCATTTATTTCCCTTTTTCGCAAGTAGTATCAATAAGACCACAATCTCAGATTCAATGTACTGACTTCACTCCAACAACACAGGACGTCAGCAGGCTATTTCTCAAGTTCTTCCGGTTCCCCAGCAAGGGCATCACAAGGTTGGGCAAATGCCTGAACGTCCTGGACGTTTCCAGGAAGAGCATGCTGATGGAGCCCGAGAAGAAGGACGAGGAGGTTACTTTCTTAGATTTCAGTTTGTCGTAAGAGATGCTATTGCAAGTATGCTAACCGCCGTACTATGGGCACCTAACAGTACTTATCTCGGTCATCTCACCCTACGAGGGATCCACCGAATCTAATGCTCCAAATGCACTGGATGCACGGGTCTAGATCAATCGACAATTTGATGATTAAATCTATCACCACGATAGGAAACTATATTTTTTCCCCCTTTTACTCAAGTAGTATCGATCCAACCACAATCTCAGATTCAATGTACTGACTTCACTCCAACAACACAGGACGACGAATCGGTCAACAGGTTCATCCTCAAGTTCTGCTCCCCAAGCAAGGGCATCACATGGATGGGCAAATGCCTGCACGTCCTGGACGTTGTCAGGAACAGCATGCTGATGGAGCCCAAGAAGGAGGACGAGGTGAAGAGGGTGTACAGTCGGGAGATTATACAATTGGCCTCGGCCACCGAGCTCAGCGAGCATGGGATCAAGTTCAAGAGGAGTAAGACCGACAGCATCAAGGACATCTCCTTTGCGGGTGGGGCACTGACGCTCCCCGAGATCTGGGTGGATGAATCCACCATGTCCGATCTCCTCAACCTCACGGCGTTCGAGTACCGCCATGTCGGGACTGAAAACGAGGTCATGGCCTACATCTACTGCATGGACCAAATAATCAACAACGGGCAGGACGTCGCGCTGCTCCGCGCCCAGGGTATCATCGTGAATTATATGGAGAGCGATGAGGCGGTAGCCAAGATGTTCAACTCGCTGGGCAAGGTTGTGGGGATCAACCCCAGCCGCAGCCTCAAGGACGTGATCAAGAAGGTCAACAAGTACCGCAATAAGCACTGGAACAGGTGGAGGGCTAATCTCATCCACACCTACTTCATGAATCCTTGGGTTGCATTGTCTCTCATCGCTGCCGTCTTCCTCTTTGCGCTCACCACAATTCAGACTATATATTCCGTGCTCGGCTACTACAAATGAACACTTTGCCTCTCAGTACAACAGTCTACTGTCTTTTTTCCAGTTTTTTTGGTTTTTCTCCTTATGACGGATGCTCGATCATCGTCTCTTGATCGGTTTGAGTTGTTATGAATGATTTTGTTCCTGCTTTCAGTCATGTTCATATTCCTCTTTCAATGTTTTGAATAATGGACATTTTTATTTAACATTATCAAATAATAAATCTCTTGTTTCATTCTCCTTCATGTTTGTCCAATTTGAATCGGGTAGGGTGAAGGATGATCAAGTTTTAGGCAGATGAAATCTACCTTTGCAACATTTCTTCTTGATTAAATTTGTTAAGTTGCAGTGAATTTAAGTGAGAAAACAAATATGGCTTTCAAAGTCATCTCTAATCACTATTTGCTTCAAACATCCTAAAAGATACCTAAATTTTGGTTAAGTATTTATGATAAAAATTGCATTTAAAAAAAAAAATCAGAGACCAACTGGACCTTAACAAAAAGGATTTTCGCACCACCTAGCTCTTAGTTTTATTTTACCATATTTTCGGATTTAAAAAAAAAAAAAAAAAGAGTGAGGCCTGCGCAGGTTGGGCCTTCGCGCCCAGCCCTCCCTTTTTTCCCTTCCGCGTGGGCTCGAGCCCATCTGACCCCAGCTCGGCCCTCACGGCCCGGCCCGGCCCTCTCGTTCATCTTCTTCCTCCTACCTTCCTCGCGCTGCCCGCCACGCGCGTAGGGCAACCTAGATAGAGCAAGAGGGGCAGAGGACGGCGATGCATGTGGAGCAGCGCGAGGACCGGCGGGAGACCCGGACGGATGGGCGGGCGCCTTCAATGCGGTAGAGGAGGCGGCCTAGCTAGAGCTGCCTCGCCTGGTGGGACGTCGGTTCGGCCGGGGGAGGACGGTCGGAGCGCCGAAGACCGACGATCAAGGAGCCACCGCTGACCGGCCCCCCTTGGCCTATGAATAAGGCGTCGTGCGGAGGCCAAAAAGACACACAAAGAGAGACACAGAAGTAGCGAGCTCTGACCCCACTGAGAGTCATCTGGGGCGTCCCGAGTGAGCGAACCCGAGAGAGAGAGAGAAAGAGTGAGATTTGAGTTTGAGAGCTGTGAGCGAGGGTCGAGGGCAAGATCTGAACTGTACGAGGGAGAGAGAGGGTCGCGAGGACCCGGCCTCGCCGCCGCGTGCAGCACTGGCTGCTTGGCCCGCTGCCACCGCCGTGCAGCCACCGACGATGGGGCCTGCTCTCGTCGCTCCCGTCGCCGCCCGCGCCTATAGCCGTTGCCTTTCTGTCCCACGATGACCCAGCCGCCCACTGGGCTCGACCGAGCCCCAGTATCGTCGAACCCGCCGTCGCCTCTTCTATCGATCCACCGCCCGGTGACTTCCCAGCCGCCCCCATCGGCGCCGTAGATAGACAAAGAAGGAGAGAGGCGCGAGTCGGGTCAGGGCCGGGTCGGGCGTGGGTCATAATCGGGTAGGGCTTTCGCTGCTAGGAGGGAGAAACGGTCTGGGCTTGTGTTTTTTACTTTGTTTTGGGTCTCGGCCAAATTCGCGGGCCAGGCCTCGCCTTTCATTCCTTCGTGGCTGAAGAGCATGGTTGGGTTGGGCCCATTCGCGGAAACTAGCCTGCCAGAGGCCGTGCCATGCGCCCGGGCCAAGTTCGACCGGGTCGGACGCGGAGTTCCGACTCGGATCCGTTTTTAGAATAAGATATATTCTTATTTTAATATTAAAAAATGTTTTAATAAAAAAAGAAAAATCAAAAAAATGATTTACACTTTAATAAAAAAATGGAAAAACCCGAAAATATTTTATATTTCCCAAAAAATCAGAAAAAATAATAATCTTCAAAAAAATAAAAAATAAAAAAGCTTAAAAATAGCCTTTGAGTGGTTTTCCTTAAAATATGTGAAAATACTTAACAAAAAAAAAAAAAAAAAACATGTTTAAGTTCTTGGAAGCAAATATTGGCTAATTCCAATTGCACCCTTATGATAAATAGATTTCTATTTCCTTAATTTGATTAGAAATTGAATCCTAAAATTTATACTTGGTATAAAATGCTGCATAAATGCTTTACTTGATATTTAGATAAGGTTAGGTACCAAACTGACATTAATGATTAACTAATATAATTAATAATCAAGTCTTTGATCCTAGTTTCTCTAGTTGCACTTGAGTAAAGTATATATCTTAATATTTCACTTAAGTTTCTAATCGACCCATCTCAAATCCATTAATGGAAATTTCATAATGAAATTGACTTGCAAGTTAAAAACTCGAATAATAAGTAATGAATTTGTGAATTTGGGAGAGCTTGCATTAAGCCCTATGCTTAGCGAGCCATTAACCTTCGCCCTCGCCAGCGCATAAGAGGGCGCTAAAAAGGGAGGTCACAACATTTTAGCGTTGATCTCAATGTATAATTTGTTGAAATGATTTCCAATATATTAAAGATATTACAAAGCATTACACTTTATAAGGAAACATACAATAATATAAATAATAAAGCTGTAAATCCCTTGATTTTAATATATTCGAGAATCTGCTTGTGATTTTCATTGACATTTTCATATTCTTCTCTCTTGATTGATAAATCAATGCCTTAACTCCCCTTCAAATTGGGAATGGGACAATCCCAAATTCTCAATTTGCAATGTAAATTTCCAAATGCGTTTTTGGAATAATAGCTTCGTGAAGAGATTAACAATTCGATGAACAAACAGAACATACTTAAGTCACAAGAGTTCCACGAGCTACTTTTTCTCGCACATAATGATAATCTAATTTGGTATGTTTAGTTCTTGCATTTATTAATATATGAATTGCATTGATATTATCACAAAATAATATTGATAGACTTAAGAGATGAATACCTAAATCTCTTAAAAGGAAAGATATCCAAACAATCTCAGCTATTGTCAACCAATTGCACAATACTCCATATTGGCACTAAATCGAGCAATCGTTCATTGCTTCTTAGCACTCCATAATATACACTTACTACAGGTACAAAATATCGTAGTCACTTGTCAAGTCAAGTAGCAATTTGCCCAACCTTCATCACAAAAGGCATACAACTCTATAGAAAGATCTGCATTTCTCGATTTATTGTGCCACTGACATAGCTAAAAATATGCTTCACAATTTGAAAATGAGTGATAGTAGGCCAATGCGTGAATTGAGATATAAAATTGACCGCACATGAAATATCTAGATGTGTGATGGTGAGATATTAAAGAGTTCTGACAATACTTTGATATAATGTGGGATCCGAAAATAATTTCGCATTTGAGAGAATGAGTGCGAGTGGCTATAGGCACAAATAAAGACTATCAAATAATATTCTAACCTCCACAACCAAAAAGTAATATAATGGCTCTATATCCTTTATTGTAAATTCACTACTCAATGAAGAAATAAATCCATCAAGCAAGTTTGGATCATTACTAATGACAATCATATCGTCCACGAATAAAAGTAGAGCTAGAATGCCATGATCTGATTTTTGAATGAACAACAAAGGATCTACAATGTTGCTAAAGAAACCAAATGCTAAAAGAAACAAGCTAAAATGATCAAACCATGCTTTTGATGGTTGCTTGATTCCGCACAAAGTTCTCTCAAGTATGCAAACATAATACAGGTTTTTCGGTCCTCAAAACAAGGCGGTTGCTCCATATAAATAGATTGCGACAGAAATAGATAACTATATTAAAAATAAAAAATAAAAATTAACCAAAAAAATATTTAAAATGAAAAACAAAAAATGGGGAGTAGATTAAAAAAAAAAAAAAATCAAAGCCCACTTGCATCAATCGTACACTCTCACTATTCTCCCTCCTATATGTCCGAAAAGACCCTCTTTTCAGCTAATTTTTAGATATGTGAAACAAATTTTTCATTGGACCCTCAGAAAAATATGCATCCACGGGAAAAAAAAAATGTTGATATACTAACAATGCTAAATTATAATAACTTTTCTAATATAACTAAGTACGATGTAATACATAATGGGATGAGATGCCCGTACTTTTTAAGTTTCTACGTTGAGTTATGCAATATCAATTTTGCAGACTTTAATCATCAAATTGATTTGAAATGCCCGTGTTTGTCATGTTTGGTGCATGAGGACCTATAAACTGCATAATGACTCGTCTGCAGTCTCACACTCTGTTCAATGGATGTTAAGGCTATTGTAAAACTTGGATTACCGTCTTTGCTTGTTTTGTCTAATCGTAACATTGGTAATGCACACAGAGCTTTCTGTACAATGTAGGGATTTTGATATTTGTTCTAGACATTCCATTACCATTAGCACACCCCTCATTATATGCAAGGCAACCCCCTCATCGTCTCATGCCGACTCTTAAAGCCTTAGTTGTTTCGGAATCATTTTCGACAGACGAGAGGACAAAGGGTCTCCTTCTGCCTCGCCCCGTCGTTGCTGTTGAAAAACATACCAAGAAACATATATCTCGGACCAAAATCAGTCTCTACACAGACTCGAGACGATGGAGAAAGCAAAAACGGGACACACGAGTAGAATGCCATTCCTTGTATGGGTGAGAATAGGGACACGAGGCAAGTTGAGCTTGAATTAGAGACACTAGCATCATACACCGGATGTAGCTTTGTCCAACTAGTTATCGAAGAGGTGGAAAAATTCACCAGCTCACAAGTCAAAACACAACCAGGCCACATAGCTCCCAAGGATGCCAAGAGACTCACGGAAAAAACCTGTCCCTTAAGAACCACCAACAGCCTTCAGTCCGTTATTAGCAGCACGTTATTAAGGAAAGAAACCGCACACGCTGCACAATCAAATCAAAGCAAATATGGCAAGTTCTTCACGTCCCCAACATCATTTGGTTGGGAAATCACATGCCCTGATATCAGATCAAATTGTTTATCAACAGATTCGACCACCTTTCCTAATGCCAAAGAACTGCAAAATCCGAAGATTGAAAATATGAGCAACTTAGTCGACTTGATGGGATCCACAGAACATGCAAGTTTCTCGATAGGCATACTCGATATCACAGAGTCTACATAGTCAAATCTACAAGCATTTGGCAGGCAATCGTGGTTGAAGAAAGAAGCTCTTGGATAAATACCGTAAGCTCTCACCGATCTCTCCCCATCCACTTCGCCCCCAACCCGCGACGAAATCGGCTCCATCAAACCGAAAGCGTTGAGCTTGTCCTTCGACAGCAAGGCGACGATCATTTCGAGAGAAAACCCCGGAGGAAAAGGCAAACCCGGAGGAAGGGCAGGACAAGCCGAGGCAAGCAGCGAATGCAGGAACCGCGCGGCCGAGACGCTGTCGTCGACGTGCGCCTCTCGGCCCTCCTTTTTCTGAGATCAAAGACAAACTTTTTCCTTTTCATTCTATCGCTTTGTTTTTTTTACCTAAATTCCCTTTTTCTTAAGTTAATTTGAAGTTTGACGCAAAAGTAAAATTCAACTTGTAAGAACAAAATATGAATTTCATTAGAGATAACAAAAAAGTCGAAGCTCACTCGCGTCAATTCTATATACTCCCACTACTCTCCTTCCTAAACATCCGGAAAAAAAAGAGCCAGAGCCACCCTCCTTTCATCTTATTTTATAGACATATGAAAAGAAATTTCATTGAAACCTAAGAAAAATATTGCTTTAGCAAATGAATAAAAGTTGATTGTTTGATTAACGGAGTTACTCCTGTCTCTTTGTATGGTTTGACATTCAATCACAGAAAAATAGAGATAACATACCCAAAATACTTTTTTACACACTCTCTTTCAATCTCTAATAAGTAACTACACAATAACGCCTTAAGTATGTGATGGCCATAAGCTATAATCACAACTAAATTAATCAAATTACTGATGATTGATGGTTATGAAATTAATCTCTATTGTAAGTAATATGACTATTAATGTGATACATAATTAGTGGTGTCGTTATATGATTCTTGCAATATACAAATTGCGGTAAATATGCTCACCATTCTAATAAATAATAATTCCCATAATTATTATTAAGTAAGATGTATATAAAGGGATGAGATTTGAGTTTCCACATCGAGTTATGGAATATCACCCAAAAAAATTGAGAAGACATAATACACAAGACAACCCCATTTGTTAGCTCATGCTGAATCCTTGAAGCCTGTAGCTGCTTAAGGATCTTTTTTTACGAATGGAAGGATGATGTTCCTTCTGTCTCTCCTCGTCGTCTTGCTGTTGAGAAACATACCGAGAAACATATAACTGGGGACCAAACTCAGTCTCTACACAGGCTTGAGACAATGAAAATATGAAAATGAGACGCGAATAGGATGCCATTCGATGTTTCC
This sequence comes from Eucalyptus lansdowneana, assembly GCA_017140395.1. Classification (NCBI taxonomy): domain Eukaryota; kingdom Viridiplantae; phylum Streptophyta; class Magnoliopsida; order Myrtales; family Myrtaceae; genus Eucalyptus; species Eucalyptus lansdowneana. Next base: position 24,734,951 of record CM029492.1, read on the forward strand.
TTATATGGGTGAGATTATTGCTGAGCTCGGATTGGAGAAACTAGCATCATACACCAGACGTATCCTTGGCTGTCGAACTAGTCAGGGAAGAAGCAATTGAAACTCACCAACTCACTAGTCCAAACACAACCAGGCTAGTAATGCCCCAAAAATTCCAAAGAGACAAAATCCCTCAAGATCCACAAACAACCTTCCAATTGAATCAAAGCATATATGACAAGTTTTTCCACCTCCCAACATCATAGGTGGGGAAATCATATCCTCAGTTCAAATCTCTTATCAATAGATTCAACCCCCATTTCTAATGCCAAAGAGCTGCAAAATCTGAGGATTGACAAATACGAGCAACATAGTTAACTTAAAGGATTCGCAAAACATTCCAGTTAATCAATACACATACTCAGTGATTCCACGAAGGAACTCATTATAAATCTTCCCGGAACTTCACCTTATTAGATTTCAAATGATATCTAGAAGTAAATAAAGAAAGAAAATTCTGTTAGACGCAAATTGCGCTATTCCCAAGATCTCCATAACTAGAACAATAACATGCATAATTGAATAGAAAGATTAACGCACCGGTTTTGAGATCCATCGAACATAAAGCGGAAGCAGAAAAAGGATTACCCACATATATCAAGGGGATCCCACACATCAAATCCTTCTCATCTATTGCCCTCCGTATCACTGGCTTAATGAGGCGGCCCCCCTCACGTGTAACGTTAGGTAAACGCCCTTTAGGTGAGGATACATGTGAGAATTCGGGTTAGAGGAGAGACTTGAGCACTATTTATAGAGTTCCAGCTAGTCCCTCTCATTACGGGCCAGGCTCAACTCGGCCCACACTAGCCAACTCATATTAGACTAATTAAGAAACATTCTATCTCACCTTAGACCAACCTTGTTTTACGGTAACCGAAAAAACAGTAAATTACAATATCAATTAATTTAGTCCACATTAGAAAAACTCTTACATTCTCCCACTTGGACTATATTAATTGAAATCGTATTGTATGTGCGCACATTTGGTCAAGAGATAATTCTTAGGGCGCGCATGACAACCATTCGTTCTAATTAATTTCGAATGTAAATAGATTTTTCTATTTCTATTTTTAGAAGAGTTTATAAGCAAAAATAATCGTTTGATAACGACACAAAATTTCTATTCTAAAAATAGAAATTCGTTTGATAACGACACAAAATTTCTTCCTTTCGGACGGCAACGGCGACGATCGACAACCTTTAATATAAAAAATAAAAATAAAAATGATTTAGTAACAAAAAAAATAAATGAATAAAATAAAATAAAATAAAAATATAATTGTATTTTAAAATAAAAATATCATTTTATTTTAAAATTAAAATATCCTTAAAAATAAATTTATTTTATTTATTCTATTTTATTTTATTTTATGAATAAATTTATTTTAAAATGAATAAAAATAAAAAAATTATTTGGCAAAACACTCAAGGCAAATAAAAATAAATTTATTAAATTTATTTTTAATAAATTTATATTTATTTATCATAAATAAATTATTTTTAATAAACTAAAAATAAAATGATAAATAAAAATAATTTTTTTTATTTTAATAATTTTTTTATTTTTAAATGAATAAAATGAATATTTTTATTTTTATTTATTTTTATTTATAATAAAATGAGGAGAGGCAGAGGAGGAGGAGGAGGCAGAGACGTAGAGGAGATGAGGGAGGACTTGCCGAAATTAGGGTTTAGTGAGAGAAATTATTTCTGATTTCTCTTTCAGAAATTAGAAGTAGAAAATTTTAGCTTCTGATTTCTCTTCCAAACCTATTTCTGGAATAGAAATCTATTCCAGAAATAGAAAAACTGAATAGGTTTATCAAACGGATTTCTCTTCCAGAAACAGGTCTGGAACAGAAAAACTATTTCTGGAACAGATATTTTGGGTTGTCATGCACCCCCTTAATAGTCAATCATATCCCATAAAGTCTTAAACACCGAATCATGGCGGTAACTGCATGTATACACACAGAGCCTTCCATGGTCACGAATGTTCTCAACTTTATTGATATGGATTCAATATGGTAGTGTGTCAAATGAATAACATCTCTCATAGAGAGATCCCATTTATTAGTCACCATTCTCTTACTTTAGGTGTCACAAAAACTTATGCCACTAGAGAATGTTTTATGGTTCCAATGAACTCACATATGTCTTGTCCTTATGGTTAACTTTTATTTATGTATCACAAGACATATGCACAAAGCTAATAACCGGATGTTCGGATGCCCCTAGCCTTCACTCAAGGTTTATACAATCCCTTGAGACTTTATCAATATGTATTCAACATAATAACAATACATTCAAAAATATTTTATTGAATGCAAAAGTTGATACATATCAAACAAGTTACCAAGTGTACCGAACCACGAGATGTGAACTTTATCGAGTAAAACCAAAATAGCTCCCACTAAACAACAAGTATCCGAAGATACTCCTAGGCCCATGCTAATGACATATCACTCAAATACACATGGGCGTAGGCCTTTAGTTAGTGGATTTGCAATCACCTCATCTATGAAAATATATTATATTATAAGTCACATTTCTGTACCGTTTCTTTATGATCAAAAAATATTTAACCACCATATATTTAGATCCCTTGAGACCTCTGTAGTAAATACATAATACTACAAATTTATTATCTCAATACAACCGTATGGGTCTATCCATCAAGTTAAAACGATAAATTCCGTTATGAGGTTTTGGAGCCTAATAGCACAAGTAACAACCTAAAAGAATGTTACTAACACTGCATACATAGTAGAAGATAACAAAGAACTTTATTTACTGCACTTCCTACTAACATAAATCTGTATTCCGTTATTTCATAACAGCCAGCAAAGTTTACATCTAAATACTCTACTAATTGCAAAATTGAACATGTCTATAAATTAGCATATAATCTCTTATCTTCTTTAAGTACCTTAAAATCTTCTTGATAGCAACCCAGTGATCATGTCCTGAATTTGACCGATATCTGCCTAGAAGTCCCGTCACAAAGACAACATTTAGTCTAGTGTAAATTCGAGCATACATTATACTTTTAAGTACACTGACACAAGGTACACAATTTAATTAGATTTTCTCAATATCTAAATAAGGACAATGTGATATATTTAGTCTATCACTCTTAACAACATGAGCAATTCCTAGCTTGCAATAATATATATTGAATATTTCTAATATACAATCAGCAAATGTCCTCTGAGAAAATCTAATATAATATTGCAAAAACAATCCTTACAGACCTCAATACAAAGGATATAAGATGTCTCAAGGTCACAACTTGTAAGCAAAATATTATGTATATAAAGTATGAGAAAAAATAAATTTCCTCCCACTAATCTTGCAGTATATTGAATTACTTTGTTCCCAATTGAACAAACTAACAACACTATAAAACTTTAATAATATTGTCTGGAAACTTGCTTAAGACCATGAATTAGAACTTTTCAGTCTATACACAAATTTACTTGAATCTGCTGCAAAATCATCCAGTTGCACAATATATATTTTGTATTTATTTGGCGTAACTTTATATCAAAATAAATTATTAATGCAACGTTCACTCTGAAAGAATATTTAAAGAAATAATTATTTCTTCATTATAAACAATCCACCCATCTTTCAGAGTTAAAACTTTAGTTACCAATTTAGCTTTAAATTCCACAATCTTTCTTTGAAATTCTTTTAGTTTTGCACGCCAATTTGCAACTAATGAACTTATGATCTTTAGGCAAGTAAGTTAGTTTCCAAACACTATGATGTTTCATAGATTGTATACCACATTTTATGGCATCTAATCACATACTTACTTGAGAACAAAAAACGACATTTATATAAGTTGCTAAAACAACCACGTAGTGGATATTGTAATCATACTCTCACAAATAGACTATATAATATGATGATATAACTAATCGTCTTTCCTTAACAAATCTTCTTAATAAAGCTGCAACAACTTCATTCTGCACTTGAGAGATTTAAGAAATTTCATTATAAACTATATCAAGAATAGTACATTGAACCTCAACAAGTTTAGTCTATGGTACAAGAGATTCCATAATTATCTGTATAGGTAAAGATAAAAACATAGTGACCTCTATCATACTATTATTCTTAATAGTCTGAGAACAGCTATCCACATCAAACTGTAGAAACTTTACAGTATGTTATGCCATAATTCTTGTATCTTCTTTAGGGTCTTAAAATCAATACTATTTTGAACAATCTAGGTAAGATACAAAATAATTTCGAGTGAATCTTTTGTTAGGGTTTTCAGGCATAGTAATTAAGTTACCACCCCAGAATCTACCAAGTATTTGACAAATGATCCTTTAAGCTATTTCGCATTGTCATATTTGCCAAAATACTCACGGCCACTGTTAAGCCTGACAACCTTTTAAGACATTTATTTCGGTAATTTTCTTTAAATAGAAAACTTTTGAAAACAACATTTTAATCATATACGATATGTATATGTCATTAGGACTTAAACACAATCTTTGCATATGTGTCCTAATTTCAATATCAGACAAGACATAATTTCAAGTAACTAAGGTTTCCATCATCTTATTGCAGTGCAGTCCGCAGGCAAACCTCTTTTCAAGTGTTCCAGAATGGAATGCTTCATGGACAATAAACAAATTCAGTTGCTCTTTTCTCAAGCAACAAATCATATGTCCACAACTTAAAATTTGAAGCAATAAAAACCTCAATGGTGACGGAATTACCACTTACAGAAAAGGTGACTGAAAAACAAGAATTTATAATTAGCATCATGTGAGCATTGTGTAACTTGACGTACAAGTACACATCCAGAGAGTTACATGTAAAATCACATAATCACTTTTGGGCATAATACATGACATGCAATTGTACACTCCCCACATAATAAGGGTTATGAGAATATATTCCAATCTTTGTGAATTCATCACCTTTGGGCATATGAATCATTATGATCAGTCACTCCTCCACCACACTATCATGTATCCATCCATGAACTAATACACAATCACCTCCTTTGGGAGTATAAATATGCATTAGACCATGAGACATCCCAATCAAATATACGAGATCGAAATTTCCCAAACCCAATCAAGTGTGCCACTTTAGCGGTCACAACTCAATTGAATTCTTGAAATTCTCTCATACCAGAGATATAATCTTTACTACTCACATACATCATATACATGTGATTTTAACTTTAATGATAGGGGCATGTTATCACTAAAATCACATATCATGTTAATTACATTGCTTTATCTATTAATAAAAATTAATCATACATATATATAAATATATATACAGCGAACATGTTAGACAGATTCCAATGAGATCATTGATCACAATAACACAAGAAACTTCTCATAACAGAGAATAAAACATCTCTTATACACCCCAATTACATATTACCATAACAACATAAAAAGAATGCTGATCTAAAATATCTCTCACATATTAACATCAATAGTAATACATGGTACACCAAATTGACAAGCTTGATAGCTGATCCATTATCACTCATGAGTTCATAAGACAAAAAATGACTCAAAGGCCAACAACTGATTTATTAATCAATTTTAGGTAACAAATATCATTACTTCAACCAGTGGCCTATAAATTGAGTTAAACCACAGAACTAAATATCTAAACTATAACAGTAGATACTATTGTTCATAAATATTGTTATACTCCTTAACCATAAAAATATTCAACTTGATAGACATTAACAAGTGACTAGATGAATTTATATACAATATGCAGTAACTTAATCGACATGCATTACCCACATACAGCAGCTATGTAAATCAGTACAATCAGTTTGGTCACGAGTTCAGACATCCATCATTCAAAGATTACCAGCATGTCAAGGAGTATGCATGAGCAACAAAAGTTTCATAACATTTACTGTTTCTCATCAGCTCAATACATAACTCAATTACTATTCCATAATGGTTGTATCTCATTAAGCCAGCTTCAGTTCACAATAAAGTTTGATTTTTATTGATGAATCACACATTTATAATAATTATGTGATAATATACCTATAACCCAACACTTGTATTTCCAAAATCACAGAAAAATACAATGAAAAATACGCAAAAATTCATTTAAAATACACGTATTTAGGGTTTCATATGCAAGTTCACATCAATAAAACCATCAAACATATAAAATAAATTTACCACGAGATAGTAAATCACTATACGAGTCCAATGCCACTAGCCACGCGCCGATCGGAGCCTCCATGCGCCCACACGCACCGCCTGAGTGCGCGGCGCGCGTTCAACGCCTAGGCGGCGCGTGTCGGCGCGTGGGGGCACGTGCGGCCTCCTCCGGCGACGCGCTGCCGACCGTCTTGCTCGTCTTGTCGAGCCCAATCCGAATTTGTGATTTAATTTAATTTTTATTGAACAAAAAGTCTCGAAAATCACAAATTATGGCAAGATCCGTACTAATTAGGGCAAGATCCGTACTAATTAGGGAAAAACCTTTATGCGTTCAAGTTCTAGGGTTATGGTTGCTCTAATACCACATGTTAGACGCAAATTGCGCTAATCCCAAGATCTCCATAACTAAAACAAGAACATGCATAATTGAGTAGAAAAATTAACGCACCTGTTTTAGGATCCATCGAACATAAAACGAAAACAGAAAAAGGATTACCCACATATATCAAGGGGATCCACACATCAAGTCCTTCTCCTCTATTGTCTTCTGTATCACTGGCTTAATGAGGCGGCCCCCCTCACATGTAGCGTTAGGTAAACGTCCCTTAGGTGAGGATACATGTGAAAATTCGGATTAGAGGAGAGACTTGAGCACTATTTATAGAGTTCCAGCCAGTCCCTCTCATTACAAACCAGGCTCAACTTGGCCCACACTAACCAGCTCATATTAGACTAATTAAGAAACTTTCTATCTCACCTTAGACCAACCCTGTTTTATGGTAACCGTAAAAATAGTAAATTACAATATCAATTAATTTAGTCCACATTAGAAAAACTCTTACAAATTCACCTTTAAAGAATTGCAGCTACACCATCATCACAGACAGAGCACATGGGATTCGGCATCACAGGATCAATTTTTTCCCACCAAATGGCTGAAATTAGGAACTCAGTACTCGCAATCCACAACTTTCACCACAAGAGGTTTGGATTGTAAAGCAAAGTTCTACAAGCTAGCCAACCGGGTCCCTCTACCGTTAAGTATTGACTAACAGCCAATTTGATTGAAGTGCAAGGCCAAAGGATGGTCTAGAAAAAGAAACAAAATTCCCAGAAGTGAGTCCATAAGGAGAAGAGCTTCTTACAACATCGCATCTCCGTCGGCTTCCGCCTCTTCATCCTCCCTCCTGAGCTGACCGCATACATTACATTCTGTTATATCAGAAGGACAGCCATCCGACGGAGGCAAATGAGCCATTATCCTGCCGCAGCTTTTTCCTGTTGCGCATATACCTCACGAAGACATACGCATGGGGGAAGTCGGTCTCTTTCTCCTCCGTGATAACCACCTCTGACCTGCCCATTTGTTCATCGGTGTCCTCATCCATCCCTTCATTGTCACCATCGTCGCCTTCGTTGCTATCATGGTTCTCATTTTGGTCACCAAACCAATTGGCCCCGACCTTGCCCTGATGTGACTAGACTCGAGCTCACGAGCATCGCCGACCTACGGTGAGGCTTGAGCTCACTGGAATCCGGGTGAGCTCAACCTTGCCTGTTGCAAGCGATTGACCGAAGAAGAGGCAAAAAAGAAAAATAAAAAATAAAAAGTAATTAATAATTTGATTTTAAAAGTAAAGAAAAAAATAAAAATAAAAATAAAACAATATCAAAAAGGAGTGCACAGAGGCCGATACTAAGCGAGTTGAAAATATTTTCTAATTCATTTTCCTATTTCAGCCAAATACCTGAATATATTGTTATTCTCCTAGAAAAACCATTTACTGGAATATATTTTTTGGATGCATCACACTTTTATATTTTATTATTTTTTAAGTTTATTTTCTGGTTTCAACCAAATAGGGCCAATGTAACATTGAACATGATCTAGCACAATCTTTATCAAATAGGGCCAATCACTTCTTCATCTCGACAACATTTAAATAGTCTCACAATCACAAATCATGAGTGATAGATACTCTTAACATAGACAAATCCACCATGCATTCGACTTATGCTCTTGAATTTTATCTTTTTTCCTCCCCTTCTTGCACATGATGCGTGTGCCCTAATGCTAGTGAATTTATTTTATAAGGATTCTTCTCAAAGCAAAAGTAGTGAACTGCCTTTAATAAGTTCTTTTTTTTAATCAGTCTTTGAGTAAGAGAGGAATGTCCCCCAGTTGGCTTATTTGGGCCTAAAACTAAATGTGTTGCCCGCACGAAAGGGACCCGGAATGAGGTCATCAATATGCGTAATTAGGGCTTAATCAATTCATCAAAACGACATACTAATCTGATTGGGTGATGGTCCGGCAATATATTTTTGTTTAGAGTTTACTAATTATAGTAGTTTTAATGGATCCAAGTGCTTCTCGGTTGGAGCTCATAAGCAATTATAATAGGTTGGAGCTCTTCTTGATTAGAGGTAATAAATGCTTCTAGCCGATTTCGTATGAAACAGGTGGAAGTATTTGAGTTTCACACAAGATGGTTATTACCAGTCTTATATGCCATCTGAAGTTACTTAATAGGAAGTTATATGATTGTCGTGAAAAAACCCTGCACACATAATATTATTACGTCACTATTTGTGGCAGCATTTTTTTCTATTTTATATGTGCGATGTATGCATGAAAAAAGTGCATTGAATACTTAACTTGACACTTAAGTAAGATATCTAGAATATCTCAAATATATAATATAAAAATTACAACAAAAAAGAAGTACTATTTTAAATCTAGTGTCACGTCAAATATGTAAAGTTGGAGTCCAAATTGGCATTACATGTATTCAGTCCATAGGAGCCCTTTGATTGAGAGAGACGCAAGGGAGATTCATCGAATTCACGGGCTAATACACGATCGGGGGATTACGGGCGTTGCGTGCATGAAATTCGAATCCTGGTGCAGGAGAAGCGAATCACACACATGGCTTGTCCCGTAACTCATCTTGAAGGCATTAGTTGGGCCTGGGCACCCCCAAACTTTCATCCCCCAGCCCTCTTCACTCGTCCATTCTCTCCCTCTCCCCATATATTCACCTCTTCTCTCACTCCTTTCAGCTTGAAGTAAAAAAAACCAAAACAGAAAACAAGAGCAAAAGACCCTCCAGAACAGAAACTTGTGGAACTATGTCTCCTATGGAACCGGACAAGTCCGACTCGATTGCCCCACTTGACGAGATCCTCCAGTCCATGCCCTCCGACGACGAGGAGCAACGGTACTGGAAGATGCGGTCCATCTATAGGGTCCCCGCACGCATGACGGCCCTCAACCACGAGGTCTGCCAGCCGCTAGTTGTCTCCTTCGGCCCCTACCACCACGGCAAGGAACGCCTCCTCCCCATGGAGGAACACAAGCACCGTGCAGTCCGACACTTCCTCAAGCGTTCCAAGAAGCCTATCGAGTGCTTCTTGGAGTCCCTGAGGGAGGTGGCATGGGACCTTGAGGAGAGCTATGACGCGCTGGACCCGAAGTGGAAGGCAAGCAGCGGCGAGGGTGCGGCACGCCAGTTCCTGGAGCTGTTGATAACTGATGGCTGCTTCATTCTCGAGATCCTGAGGTTCGTAGCCCACAAGGTGGACGACTACGCACCCAACGACCCCATCTCCAGTGACCACGGGAACATCCACATAAAGTCAGACATTTCCCGGGATATGCTGATGCTGGAGAATCAGCTTCCGATGCTAGTGCTGGATCGGCTGGTGGCTGTCGAGAGCGATGGCAAGAAGGTTACTTTCTTAGATTTCAATCGGTTGTAAGACGAGAAACTATTGCAAGTACGCAAACTGCCATACTTTGTGCACCTAACGGTACATCTTTGTGATCTCATGAACCCTACAATGGATCCACCGAATCTAATGTTCTAAAGGCATTGATTGCATGATTCACATTCAACCGATAATTTGATTAGTAAATCTATCACCGAAACTTCATTTATTTCCCTTTTTCGCAAGTAGTATCAATACGATCACAACCTCAGATTCAATGTGCTGACTTCACTCCAACAACACAGGACGACGAATTCGTCAGCAGGCTCCTCCTCAAGTTCTTATCGTTACCCACCGAGGGCATCAAAAGGATGGGCAAATGCCTGCACGTCCTGGACGTTTTCAGGAACAGCATGCTGATGGAGACCAAGAAGGAGGACGTGGAGAAGAGGGAGGACAGTTGGGAGATTATACAATTGGCCTCGGCCACCGAGCTCAGCGAGCATGGGATCAAGTTCAAGAGTGAAAGCTTTATTTAATTAATTAAAGGGCTTAAGGCCCTGTCCGCCCAAGCTGGGCCCAGAAAGCCCGGCCCACGGGAATAAGGCCCGTGGGAAGGGAGAGGTATAAAAGGGAGAGAGAGAGAGAGAAAGACGTTGGTTGGATTCATTCTTACGCACGTCTTTTCTCTCCCGCGTTTTCTCTCTCAAAAGAAGAACAAGGCATACGGCTTCTAATTCTTCCCTTCAAGGCTTCATCAAATCGAATTCGACCGGATTCTCTTCCTCCATTGGCGTCGGTGTTTAATCTGTGGCTAACAAGGTACGCTCGAATCCGTGGTGTGCTTTACGATCGGTGATACGTGTCGTTTTCTTGGGCTTCGTCTTCCGCTTGATTTAGGGGTTCGATTCGGTGTCGAATCCGGGTTTTCGGGGATCAGTTATTCCCAACATTGGTATCAGAGCCCTAGTTCACGTTTTCCCGATCAATTTGATGTGTTTTTGGTTGATTTTTGGCAAAAGGAAATTCGGCCGTACGGATCGGGGCGAGCAATCCCGACACCCGAGACTTCTTTGGCCATTTTTATGAGTTTTCGAATGTCAAAACCAAATTTTGAAAGCACTGGGAGAAAGAGGACGTCGAGACGAGTCTGGAGATGCCTCGAGCGCCGCCGGAGACGCCGCACGCGCCCACACGCGCGGCCGGAAGGCGCGTGCGTGGGCGCGACGCGCCCGGAAGCGTTCGATCGCCGGCGCGTGTGGCACACGCGCCGGCCGGCGACCGGCGCGTGCTCGCGCTGGCCGGCAACCGAAGACGCGCCGGTCCGCGGACCGACGCGTGCCGGTATCGGCCGGCATGACGTCACCCAACGGTCAGTAACCGCTGGGGTGACGTCATCGATGACGTCAGCGATGACGTCGGTTGACCGGGCGGCGACCCGACCCGCTGACGATGGCACGCGCGTGGCACGTGCCGCTGACGTCTGCGTGACGTCAGCCCGCGCACGCGCGCGGCACGTGCGGCCGGTCCGCCCGAACGGTCCGACCGGTCCGTCCGGTCCGTCCGGTCCGACGACCGACGAGCGACGAGCGTTGACCCGCGACGACGTTGACCGTTGACTCGACCGTTGACCGTTGACTTGACCGTTGACCGTTGACCGACCGTTGACCAAAAAAAAAAAAAAAGGAAAAGAATGTGTTTCTTTTTCAATTAAGTCTATGTGGATTATATGTAATCCCTTATTTGTTCTGCATTTGTTGCAGGAACAATGCCTCCCCTGAGGTTGCGCACACCTATTCGCGCAGTGTGACCGATGAACAAAAGGAAAAGGCCGCATCTAAGTTGATAGCTAAGCCGACTCGATCATCGATGGGAGAGGGTGACTTAATTGATCATGTCCTTGAAGTCAACAGGAAAATTCAACAGGTCATATGGAATGGTCGTCCTATGTCACCGTGAGATGGTGCGATTTTTCATAAGCACTCTTCCACCCGAATGGCAAGATGTGTTGAATCGCATATGGGATGTCAACGGAGTGCTTCCTATAAGAAAATTGTGATAGATTTTGTAAATGAATATTACTGTATTGTAACAAGGGAAAAGATCAAGAAATTGAACAAAAGAGGATCTTTCCCGGTTCGTGTCGACTATGTGTTAGTTGTATTGGCCGATGTATGTTAAGTGTGCTTTGTGGACATATAATGTATTGTTTACTACCCGATTGTTATTGATGTAACAACTGATATGTTAGTTGTATTGATTGAAAGCATTATTGTTTTATTGGAATTCAATTATTTGTTGCTTTCTGTTATTGCTGGTTGCTGTGGGTAATTAGCTATGGGTAGTTATAGAAGTTTTTGTAGCTTCATAGAATTGATTTTGCATATGACAATCATATTGATGATAGTTTTAAGTTAGGATTTTTGGAGGATGATTGGAAACGTAGTGACCTTTTGATTATGAAGCCTTACTTGAAATTATTTATTAATATGATGGGTCTATGCAAATAGGGATGCATAAATGATAGGCATTAATAATTCGTGCATATTTTGTCGATTTGTTCAGATCAATGGCTTGACCACAAAGAGCATAGTTCTTGAGCTGAACAAAGGTGAAAAGCTCAATGGAGACAACTATGAAATTTGGCAAATGAAAATCCAGTATGTGCTGGAAGAGCAAGAAGCACTTGAGGCTCTTGTCATGACCATGGTTGAACCTGAAGATGGAACCACTGAGCAGCACAAAAAGGACAAAGAAGCTTTTTCTGTGTGGAAAAGAATGAACTCTCTAGCTCGCATCACGTTGCTGAGCAGCATGGAAAATGACGTCATGCGAGAGTTTCGGCGTTTTGACAACGCCAAGGAAATGTGGGAGGCACTGGAAGCTAGGTTTGGTCATACTTCGGTGACTAGACTGAGGCAGCTAACTATCAGATTTGACTCTTATAAGAAGCCTCATGGTCAGACCATGAAGCAACATCTTAGAAAGATGTCAAATATGATAACCGAGCCGAGAGACGCCGGCCATGTCCTCACGGATGAACAAAGTGCAAGCGTGATTCGTTCCTTGCCTCGAGTTGGGAGCATATGAAGGTGCACCCGACTCATAATGAGAATATCAAAACATTTGAGGATGCAATGCGTCATCTTGAGCTGGAAGAGGACCATTTTGTTGGCGCTAAGCCGGATGCTGATCTATATCATGCTAGTTCTAGCTCAAATGGAGCTTCGTGCTCCAAGCGCAAGCGCCTAGCTGGTTTGATAAGGGGAAAGGCAAGGAAGAAGCTGGTCCTTCGGGGAAGAAACCCAAATTTGACCAACATGATAGAGGAAAGCGTCCTCACATGAAAAAGCTCGCAAGGGTGAAATGCTACAACTGTGACAAGAAGGGTCACTATGCTCGCGACTGTCGTGAGCCAAAGAAGGTATGCACCCCTTGTACTTTTCAGAACTTTGCCTATGTGTCAAGTTCTGTGTTCTTGACTGAGTCTAATCCTTTGTGGACTGTGGATTCGGGCGACGGACCATGTAGCGAAGGATAGAGGATCCTTCGTGGAATTCCGACGAGTACCTACTTGGAACTAAGTGGATCTATGTGGGAAACAACTCAGAGCTGAAGTGAAAGGAATTGGCACATGCCAACTGAACATGCGTGGTGGACGCACTTTGTTCCTTCATGATGTGCTGTATGCTCCGGAGATTCGTCGGAATTTAGTGTCTGTATTAGTGTTGGTCAGATTAGGTTTTCGTATGAACTTCTGTAGTAGAGGTGTGAATTTGTTCTTGAATACAAATTACTATGGTTGTGGGTATTTTCTAAATGGTTTTATTGTATTAGATGTTGATTATGTTAATGCTAATGTTTGTTATTCCCTTCTCACGTCTCATAATAAATATGATAATGATGTGAATGTGTGGCATGCTAGACTTGGTCACATTGGCCAAGCGTATGAATAGACTAGCCAAAGAGGGCTTGTTGGGCAATATTGGAAAAGTCGATTTGCCCGTATGTAAGCATTGCCTAGAAGGGAAAGCAACACGAAAACCATTTGGAAAAGGAAAAAGAGCTGAATTTCCTCTGCATTTAATCCATTCCGATGTCTGTGGTCCAATGAATGTGAGAGGAAGGCATGGGGCTGTTTATTTCATCACCTTTATTGATGATTATACTCGATTCGGATATGTCTATTTGATTTCTCACAAGTCTGAAGCAATAAGTTGTTTCAAAAGGTTTATGAACCTGGTAGAAAATCAATTAGATAATAAAATAAAAGCATTGAGATCCGATTGAGGTCGAGAATATTTATATGATGAGTTCAAAAAATTGTGTGATGAAAAAGGAATAGAAAGACAGTTGTCTATTCCTTACACTCCTCAACAAAATGGTGTTGCGGAAAGAAGAAAAGAACCCTACTAGAAATGGTTAGGTCTATGATGGCGCATGCTAACTTACCAATTACCTTTTGGAGTGATGCATTGTTAACTGCTGCCTATATACTTAACTGGGTGCCTTCCAAATCAGTTACTTCCACTCCATATGAGTTATGGACAGGTAGAAAACCGGACTTGAGTTTTCTTAAGCCATAGGGTTGTGCTGCCTATACACATGAGTCCTCTCACAAGTTTGGGAAATTGGGTCCCAGAGGAAAGAAGAGTATTTTCATAAGATACTCGGAACACTCGAAAGGGTATGTGTTCATTGGTGAGCAGGAAAGTGGGAGTATAACTGAATATGAATCACGAGATGTGACATTCTTAGAGGATGAGTTTCCTAAGAAGGGCGAAATAGGGGAAGATCACTCCCTATTTGAGACATTGGATCAAGATAATGATATTAGTGGTGTTCATCCAAGTGGGAGCATAATAGGGAATGATGTGCAAAGTGTACAATCTCCTATACGGCGAACAAGTCGCCAAAGTATTCCCCGTCGACGTTTTGACATTGAAGGGGAAACTTTTATGGCTGCTCCACAAGATGAGGATGAGCCAAGAAATATCAATGAGGCTCTGAAGTGCCCTAGTAAGGAAAAGTGGATTGATGCAATGGAAGAGGAAATGGAGTCAATGGAATCAAACCAAGTCTGGGAACTGGTTGATCTTCCAAAAGGACGCTTGAGCTATTGGGAACAAATGGGTTCTCAAAATAAAGCGAAAGGCTGATGGCTCGATAGAAAGGCATAAGGCTCGCCTTGTGGCGAAAGGGTATAATCAACGGGGAAGGGATTGATTATGAAGATACGTTTTCTCCCGTAGTAAGATTTACCTCAATTCGCATTATTCGGCAATAGTGGCTAGTCTGGATCTTGAGTTACATCAAATGGATGTAAAGACCGCTTTCCTCAATGGAGAATTGGAGGAAGAAATATATATGGAACAACCCGCTGGTTTCATAGTGAAAGGCCAAGAAGAAAAAGTATGTCGACTTTTGAGGTCGATATATGGTCTTAAGCAGTCATCAAGACAATGGTATATACGTTTTCATAATGCCATAATGGCATATGATTTTACAATGATAGGTGAGGATCATTGTGTATATATCAAAAGATCCAATGATCAATTTGTGATCATATCATTATATGTTGATGATATACTAATTGCTGGAAGCAAAATGGAGTTGGTTAGTACCGTCAAGAGATGGTTGTCTTCTAACTTTGAGATGAAGGATATGGGTGAGGCTGCATACATTCTTGGAGTTAAGATTTCGAGAGATCGTTCGAAGAGATCGTTGTCTCTTTCGCAAGAAACCTATATAAATAAGGTTCTTGAACGATTTCGTATGCAAGACTCGTAAACCCATAGACACTCCTATTGCAAAAGGTGAAGGATTGAGCCATAGGCGTGTCCGGGGACTCCACAAGAGAAGGAACAAATGAAACATGTTCCTTATGCTAGTGCTGTTGGGAGCTTGATGTACGCTATGATGTGTACAAGACCCGACATATGTTTTGCAGTTGGAATGGTGAGTAGATACCAATCCAACCCGGGTCCAAGACATTGGAAAGCCGTGAAGAGAATGCGAGGTATCCGAAGGAACTGCTGATTTCAAGTTGAATTATCAAGGAAAGGATCTGCGACTTGAAGGCTATTCGGATGCTGATTGGGGAGGAGATTTAGATGAAAGGAAATCTACCTCTGGATTTGCTTTCTTATCGAACAATGGCGCCATATCATGGAGCAAAGAAGAAGCAAACGTGTATAGCCTTATCCACGATGGAAGCTGAGTTCGTGGCATTATCAGCGGTACAAGAAGGAGTTTGGCTTAAGAGATTTTTGGATCATTTAGGTGTTATTGAGAAAGCTGCAAATCCATTATTAGTTAACCGTGATAGCCAAGCAGCTATAGCGTACACCAAAGATCCAAAATATCATGGCAAGACCAAACATATAGATACCAAGTATAACTTTGTAAAAGATATGGTTGCACGAAAGGATGTGAACTTACAAGTACATATCTACGCATAGAATGGTAGCAGATCCTATGACAAAGCCAATACCTAGAGATGTGTTTTGTGGTCATGTAAAATCTCTAGGATTGCGTAGAGTCTGATGTACTGAATTGTAATTTCCCTGATTTGTTCACATTTATGAGATTTTGTTTTTCATTGATTAATGGCTATGAATCTTTGTATGATCTTTATGCATCTTAATGCTCAGTGCATTATTTTAAGTTGAGAAGTATGTCGGACAGATATAAGATTAGCCCACTCACACGGGTAATCGCCTCTATTTCTGTGTGATAAATAGAGATGAGACTGTTTTTAAGCTTATTATCTAGGTGATAATCGAGAGCTCAAGCTTAAAACACGTATGTCGCCTTAAGCGGGTGTTAAGATGAGGACATAATACTGAAGATGTCCGAAAGTAAAATACCCCACATATTTTACTTTATCTGTCTAAGATGCCGATGTGAGTTCGATGAATTTTGTGATTGAGTAGATACGTGAACTCAAGTTAGACATTGGGTATGTCTCGAACTATCATCGTACGGTATTGAAAAGTGTAGACATACGCTCCATGGGAAAGGAGTTAATACCGTAATACGTATTTCATACTACGTATGCATGAGACGACCAATAAGAGTGGCAAAAAGTTTGATCTCAACTTTTATGACGTGTGAGACTCTTGAGGAAAAGAGTTCCTCAATTTTTAGTCCCCTCAGGACTCTTACTTATTCTCAAGATTTCTATTTAGTGTTTGCTATCTTAGGATGTTGCCAATGGTCATGAGATGATTCGATCTAATGGGGCATTTCTAGAAAAGCAAGCTGGACTGAAATTGAGAGTTTGAAGGAAAGAGGAAGATCGATTTTGGAGAATCACATTGTGGTTTTGTATTCTTTGGTCGACCAATTATAACTGTTTTTGTGATAATTATAATTGTGAATGCAATATATATATCATTGTTTAAAAGAGATCAAGAGAGATATAGATGTGATCGATCAATCTAGGTACCTTGCATACTAAATCTACTCGAGTGTGACGCCCAATTATGAGCTACTATATATTCCTAACAGATGTATAGCAACGAGCTCTCAAAGTATCTTTGGTCGCACGGATTATTCACCGGTATGAATGTTAAAGAGAGGTAAAGAGATTCTGTTCGGCCCACCTTGTGCGAGTGGGAGATGAAAGCTTTATTTAATTAATTAAAGGGCTTAAGGTCCTGTCCGCCCAAGCCTGGGCCCGAGAAAGCCCGGCCCACGGGAATAAGGCCCGTGGGAAGGGAGAGGTATAAAAGGGAGAGAGAGAGAGAGAAAAGACGTTGGTTGGATTCATTCTTACCCACGTCTTTTCTCTCCCGCGCGTTTTCTCTCTCAAAAGAAGAACAAGGCATACGGCTTCTAATTCTTCCCTTCAAGGCTTCATCAAATCGAATTCGACCGGATTCTCTTCCTCCATTGGCGTCGGTGTTTAATCTGTGGCTAACAAGGTACACTCGAATCCGTGGTGTGCTTTACGATCGGTGATACGTGTCGTTTTCTTGGGCTTCGTCTTCCGCTTGATTTAGGGGTTCGATTCAGTGTCGAATCCGGGTTTTCGGGGATCAGTTATTCCCAACAAAGAGGAGCAAGACCGACAGCATCAAGGACATCACCTTTGCGGGTGGGGCCCTGACGCTCCGCGAGATCCAGGTGTTTGAAACCACCATGTCCGATTTCCTCAACGGCGTTCGAGTACCACCATGTCGGGACTGAAAACGAGGTCATGTCCTATATCTACTGCATGGACCAAATAATCAACAACGGGCAGGATGTCGCGCTGCTCCGCGCCAAGGTTATCATCGTGAATCATCTGGAGAGCGATGAGGCGGTAGTCAAGATGTTCAACTCGCTGGGCAAGGTTGTGAGGCTCAACCTCAGCCCCAGCCTCAAGGACGTGATCAAGAAGGTCAACAAGTATCGCAATAAGCACTGGAACATGTGGAGGGCTAATCTCATCCACACCTACTTAAGGAATCCTTGGGTTCCATTGTCTCTCATCGCTGCCGTCTTCCTCTTTGCGTTCACCATAATTCAGACTGTATATTCCGTGCTCGGCTACTACAAATGAACACTTTGCCTCTCAGTACAACAATATACTGTCTTTTTTCCACTTTTTTTGGTTTTTCTCCTGATGACGGATGCTCGATCATCGTCTCTTGATCGGTTTGGGTTGTTACGATTTTCCTCCTGCTTTCAGTCATGTTCATATCCCTTTTTCAATGTTTTGAATAATGGACATTTTTATTTAACATTATCAAATGATGATTCTCTTGTTTCATTCCCCTTCATGTTTGTCCAATTTGAATTGGGTAGGGTGAAGGATGATTAAGTTTTAGGCAGATGAAATCTACCTTTGCAACATTTCTTCTTGATTAAATTTGTTAAGAAAACAAATATGGCCTTCAAAGTCATCTCTAATCACCATTTGCTTCAAACATCCAAAAAGAACCAAGGTGTTTGATGTTGATACCTAAATTTTGGTTAAGTATTTATGATAAAAATTGCATAAAATAAACATTAGGGCCAACTGGACCTTAACAAAAAGGATTTTCGCATCATCTAGGTCTTACTTTTATTTTACCATATTTTCGGATTAAAAAAAAAAAAAAAAGAGTGAGGCCTGCGCCGGTTTTTTATCAATTTGAATCGGTAGGGCTTTTGCTGCTAGGAGGGAGAAACGGGATGGGCTTGTGTTTTTTTTCTCTGTTTTGGGTCTCGGCCGAATTCGTGGGCCAGGCCTCGCCTTTCATTTCCTTCGCAGCTGAAGGGCCCGGTTGGGCTGGGTCCATTCGCAGAAACCAGCCCAGCCAGAGGCCTGTGCCACGCGCCCGGGCCAAGTTCGACCGCGTCGGACGCGGAGTTCTGACTCGGATCCGTTTTTAGAATATGATATAGTCTTATTTTAATATTAAAAAATATTTTAATCAAAAAATAGAAAAATAAAAAAATGATTTACACTTGCCAAAAAAAATGCAAAATCCCAAAAGTATTTTATATTTCACAAAAAAATCAGAAAAAAAAATCTTCAAAAAAAAAAAAAAGCTTGAAAATAGACTTTGAGTGGTTTTTCTTAAAATATGTGAAAATCTTAACAAAAAAATCAAAAAAAAATCGTATTTAAGTTCTTGGAAGCAAATATTGACTATTTCCAATTGTACCCTTATGATACATGGATTTCTATTTCCTTAATCTAATTAGGAATTGAATCCTAAAATTCATAATTAATACAAAATGTTCCATAAATGATTTATTTGATATTTAAATAAGATTAGGTACTAGAATGACATTAATAATTAACTAATGTAATCAAGTCTCTGATCTTAGTTTATCTGGTTGCATTGGAGTGAAGTATATCTCCCAATATTTCACTTAAGTTTCTAATTGACTCACCTCAAATCAATTAATGACGACTTCATAATAAAATTGACTTGCAGGTTAAAAACTCAAATCATAAGTCATGAATTGATGGGTTTGGGAGAACCCGCACTAAGCCCTATACTTAGCAAGCCATTAACCTCCACCCTCGCCAGCACGTAAGAGGGCATTGAAAAGGGAGGTCACGGCATTTTATTGTCGATCTCAACATATATTTGTTGAAATGATTTCCAATATACTAAAGATATTACAAAGCATTACACTTTATAAGGAAACGTACAATAATATAAATATAATGCTGTAAATCTCTTGATTTTAATATATTCGAGAATTTGCTTGTGTTTTCATTGACATTTTATATTCTTCTCTCTTGATTGATAAATCAATGCCTTAACTCCCCTTCAAGTTAGGAATGGGACAATCCCAAATTCTCAATTTGCAACGTAAGTTTCCAAATGCGTTTTTGGAATAATAGCTTCGTGAAGAGATTAACAATTCGATGCACAAACAGAACATACTTAGTCACAAGAGTTCCACGAGCCAATTTTTTCTCGCATATAATGATAATCTAATTTGGTATGTTTAGTTCTTACATATATTAACATATGAATTGCACTGATATTATTACAAAATAATATTGATGGACTTAAGACATGAAAACCTAAATCTCTTAAAAGAAAAGATATCCAAACAATCTTAGCTATTGTCAACCAATTGCACAATACTCTATATTGGCACTAAATCAAGCAATCGTTCATTGTTTATTAGCACTCCACAATATACGGTTACTACAAGTACAAAATATCGTAGTCAATCATCAAGTTAAGTAGCAATTTGCCCAACCTTCATCACAAAAGGCATACAACTCTATAGAAAGATATGCATCTCTCCATTTATTGTGCCACTGACATAGCGAAAAATGTGCTTCACAATTTGAAAATGAGTCACAGTAGGCCAATGCATGAATTGAGATATAAAATTGACCGCATATGAAATATCCAGATATGTGATGGTGAGATATTAAAGAGTCCTAACAATACTTTGATATAATGTGGATCCGAAAATAATTTCACATTTGAGAGAATGAGTGCGAGTGGCTATAGGCGTGGATCTTGGCTTGCAAACATCCATTTGAGCACCTTTTTTTTTGGTCGAATCCATTTGAGCACATTCAAGAATTGACAAAGATATGTGGTTGGCACAAATAAAGAGGCAAAAGAACAGCCCAAGTGCCATAACTTGGCACGAGAGGACACTTAAGTGCTATAACTTTAAAATGGTACACTTGAGTGCTAGTTTTGAAGTTAAATTGGACACTTAAGTGCCACTCCGGCGAAAATCTGGTCAAATGGCTTACGTGGCGACTTTCCAGCGAGTTTGGTCCAAAACGATGTTGTTTTGTATGCGACGTGGCGGATAAAATGCAAAAACGACGCCGTTTCGTGTTTACGTGTAAATAATAATATAAAAATTAATTAAATTAGATTTAAAATTAATTTTATTTAAAATATTCAAAAAATTAAAAAAATTTTTAAATTTTAAAAAAAATTAAGAAATTTTAAAATTTTTAAAAAATTAAGGAAAAAAAAAAAGGGGGAGGGGAGGTTGAGCAGGGCGGCGAGGGTTGAGCCCTTGCCGTCGCCGCCTCCCCGCCATCGCCGGGAAGGGCCGACGACGGAGTGGGAAGGGTCGGCCAGCCTCGCCGGGCCCCGGCCAGGGGTCGGTGAGGCGAGGCCGACCGGCGGCGAGGGCCCGCGAGCCCTCGCCCAGATCTGGGGCGAGGGTCGCGGCCCTCGCCGCAATCCGGTGAAGGCTCGCAGCCCTTGCCGTCGGTCGGCCGGGGGCCGGCAATCCTGGGCGACCCTCCCCGGCCGACGGCGGGGAGGCGGCGGCGGCGAGGGCTCAACCCTCAACCGCCCGTTCGACCTCCTCCCCCCTCCCCCCCCCATTTTTTTTCTTAATTTTTTTATTTTTTGAATATTTTGAATAAAATTAATTTTAAATCTAACTTAATTAATTTTTATATTATTATTTACACGTAGACACGAAACGGCGTCGTTTTTGCATTTTCTCCGCCACGTTAACGTGCAAAACGACGCCGTTTTGGACCAAACTGATCGGAAAATTGCCACGTCAACCATTTGGCCGGATTTTTGCCGGAGTGGCACTTAAGTGTCTCATTTTACTCCGATATTGGCACTTAAGTGTACCATTTTAAAGTTATGGCACTTAAGTGTCCCTCCGTGCCAAGTTATGACACTCCAGGTGTCCCAACCTCCAAATAAAGACTATCAAATAATATTCTAACCTCCACAACCAAAAAGTAATATAATAGCTCTATATCCTTTATTGTAAATTCACTACTCAATGAAGAAATAAATCCATCAAGCAAGTTTGGATCATTACTAATGACAATCATAGCATCCACGAATAAAAGTAGAGCTAGAATGCCATGATCTGATTTTTGAATGAACAACAAAGGATCTACAATGCCGCAAAAGAAACCAAATGCTAAAAGAAACAAGCTAAAATGATCAAACCATATTTTTGATGCTTGCTTGATTCCACACAAAGCTCTCTCAAGTTTGCAAACATAATATAGGTTTTTCGGTCCCCAAAACACGGCGATTGCTCCATATAAATAGATTGTGACTGTTACCACCACCCGCAGTGGTAGCGTTGGCTTCGACCTCTCTCCCCCTCACGAAGGGGAAGAGTTTGAACCCCAACACTGTCATTAGGGATTTTTATCTGTGGCGTCAAGGTGGTGGGTCCTCTGACGTCGCCCTAGGGTTTGCCCGTCGGCTGTCGGCTTACGAGGTTCCCTGAGTCACAAAAAATAAAGATTGTGACTGTTGACATTTAAATTTTGGCGATCCATTCATTTATTTATTGTATAAAAATTAGGAATTAATTCTTAACCCCTAAAAAAAATATTATAATTAAATTGCATAACATATATTCATTATGAGCATATTTCATTGCATATTTGTTGGGTTGGCGGTGAATGGATTTAGGCCCACAAGTGCATTAAACTTTGGATAAGTCAATAATTCCTCCATGATGATTGATATTCCATTTACATGGGTGTCCTAAATTGTTAAAAGTCGATTAGGAAATTCCCAGCACATTAGCACCGATATATTCGTGCATTTCAGGGAACAAATGCAAATAAAAGACAACGTGTAAGCGGCCACCGATTCGTACAAGGAGAAGCCCATCCACGTGAAGGAAAATTATGCACTTGGCCATAATTCGGTCAACGTGGGGGCAAGAAATTGACTGACATTATTTTAAGAGGAAAGAATTTATGAATGATCCTCTGGTCAGATTCACGCAACATTGGCAAAGTAATAAGGAATGGAAAGAAGCAAAAAGTGAATCTCACTTGAGGAAAGGGAATGAAAGAATATATTTCTTTTCCTTGTCCAAAGTTTGATATCCTCGCCTATAAAAGAGGTGGCGACGCACAATTGAGTGTAGGGCCACACATATCGATACAGACGGCCACATCTAGAGCTATACGTGAGAAAAGAGAGAGGAAAGGTGAGTTCTCTCGGCCCCACGCTCTCATCATCCGCGATAACTTGTCGATGAGCCGCAAGCCTTGCCGTGCTGAGCTCGCTATCCTCAATCTTGACGATGCTGCTGCTCTAGTCTAGCTGCGTTGACGACGAAGCTACTCTTCGCTCCATGACAACGCTGAGTTGCTGATCTCACTGCCCACATCACCCGTGCCGCGCCATTTGTCCTCTGGTCACGCCACGACACGTAGTTATAGCCCTCCAGTCCTAGACAACTGCTAACCAGCCTTTGCTCAGCCCTGGTTTTCGTTTGCGGGTTGTTCTTTGGTTTGATATTAATCCATGTTGTCTTAAAAGTTGCAAGTGTGATTCGCGAATGATATGCGAAGAAACAGAGAGAAAATCGTGAGTGGGAGTCGGGAGTTGAGAAAGAAATATTGCATTGCATAAAACATTATTCTCATTAATTAAATGAAAACAAAAAGAAATTGTGTGTTAATTAGAAATCATATCTAGGGTTGATGATGTGAATTTTGATATAACAATGTAGATGCTTTCGTTACTATAAGGTAAGTCCCACAATTTATTCATTGCTTTCTTAGCTGTTAAATTGGTGATTTGCACACCCGCATGATCACCTCACATATTAGGAAAATAGACTTAAAATCAATCCAAACTGTCTGCAAATAAAAAGAGAAAAATACCAAAAGGGCATTAGAAAAGTATGATGTAACCAAGTCCCCGTACCCAAAATCTCTGGTTCGTAGGAGTAAAATAATCCTCCATTATTTACTTAAGTATCTAATTGACTTACCATAAATTGATTAGTGACGACTCCTAAATAAAATCTATTTGTATGTTAAGAAATTTGAACTTAAGTCGCGAATTGGTATGGACTTGGGAGAGCCCAATTTAAGTCTAGGCTTAGTAATCTATTAACCAAACCCTAAGTAGTTCACCCCTTGGTCGCGACAATGACAGAAATAAATATCTATATTAAAAATAAAAAATAAAAATTGACCAAAAAAATATTAAAGATGAAAAACAACAAATGGGGAGTAAATTAAAAAGAAAAAATCAAAGCCCACTTGCATCAATCGTACACTCTCACTACTCTCCCTCCTATACATTCGAAAAGACCCTCTTTTCATCTAATTTATAGATATGTGAAACAAATTTTTAATTGGACCCCCAGAAAAATATGCATCCGTGGGAGAGAAAGAAAAATGTTGATATACTGACAATGCTAATTTATAATAACTTTTCTAATATAACTAAGTACGATGTATGACATAATGGGATGAGATGCCCATACTTTTTAAGTTTTTGCATTGAGTTATGCAATATCAATGTTGCAGACTTTAATCATCAAATTGATTTGAAATGCCTGTGTTTGTCATGTTTGGTGCATGAGGACCTATAAACTATGTTCAATGGATGTTAAGGCTATTGTTAAACTTGGATTACGGTCTTTGCCCGATTTGTCTAATTGTAACATCGATAATGCACACAGAGCTATCTGTAGGGGTGAGCATGGTCCGGGTTGGTCCGGGCCACCCCTTAACCCTAGGATCAACCCGTACAGTGTCGGTCCTCAATTTTTAGGACCGAACCGACCCTATTGAGCCTGGGACCAAGGACCGGACCGACCCAATGGGTTCGGTCCGGTTCTAGGGTCAACCCGGCACCGATCGATAATTTTTTTCGTCTTATTTTTTATACTCCCTAAAAAAGCAAACCTACACATTCAAATTACACATCCATCAATAATGCGGTATTGTGCAACTAAATTATAAATACCAATACATATTTAGCAAATTTAATATGACACAATAATAAAAATTTCGTACCTATTAACCGCTCATCGAGATATGAGACAAGATGGAAAGTTCTTGTAATCATCTATCTTTATATTTATAACACCATATGCAAAAACGTTTTCCTGCATTTGATCATGTAGCAAATCACTGTAGCAATTGCAATACTACTCTACTCTTTAAAAACTTCTACCATTTGACACAAATTGAAAAGCAAAGTGTAGCTGAAATTCATTAGTAAAATATAATTAAACCATAAAAAGTTCAAAATACTTAATATAAACCATGAATATATAACTTTACATATTGTTAATTCACTTAAACTTCTAAATACCTGAAAACAAAACAAACGACACATAATTAATACTCAACAAAAGTTTTAAATTGAAATTACTATTAGTGCTATTAATAAAACATTTTAATATAATATAATATAACAAACATTTTACTTAGGTTTGAATATATAAAAGAAGTATAAATAATATAATATAATATATAGGGTTGGTCCAGGGTTGGACTGACTCAAAACTCTTAGGACCGAGGACCAATCCGCACAGTATTGGTCATGGAATTTCAGGACCAAGGACCGACCCAATCTCCTTTGGAACCGGACCAGAACCGGCAGGGTTGGGCCGGTCCAGGGTCGGTCCAAGGTTGACCCTAGACCGCTGCTCACCCCTAGCTATCTGTACAATGTAGGGATTTTGATATTTGTTCTAGACATTCCATTACCATTAGCACACCCCTCATTATATGCAAGGCAACCCCTTCATCGTCTCATGCCGACTCTTAAAGCCTGTAGTTGTTTCGGAATCATTTTTGATAGACGAGAGGACAAAGGGTCTCCTTCTGTCTCGCCCCATTGTTGCTGTTGAAAAACATACCAAGAAACATATATCTGGGACCAAAATCAGTCTCTACGCAGACTCGAGACTATGGAGAAAGCAGGAACGAGACACGCGGGTAGAATGCCATTCTTTGTATGGATGAGATTGGAGACATGAGGCAAGTTGAGCTCGGATTAGAGACACTAGCATCATACACTGAATGTATCTTTGGCCGTCAAACTAGTTATCTAAGAGGTGGAAAAATTCACGAGCTCACGAGTCAAAGCACAACCAGCCTACATAGCCCCTAAGGATGCCAGGAGACTCGCGGAAAAAACCTGTCCCTTAAGAACCACGAAAAGCCTTCAGTCTGTTATTAGCAGTACGTTATTAAGGAAAGAAACCGCACACGCTGCACAATTGAATCGAAGCAAATATGGCAAGTTTTTCACCTCCCCAACATCATTTGGTTGGGAAATCACATGCCCCAATATCAGATCAAATAATCATCAACAGGTTCAACAACCTTTCCTAATGTCAAAGAGCTGCAAAATCAGTAGATTGAAAATATAAGAGCCTGATCGACTTGAAGGGATCCACAGAACATGCAAGTTCATTGATACGCATACTTGATTTCGCGAAGGGACTCATGGTAAAACTTCCCGGAACTTCACTTATCAGATTCTATGTGACGTCCTATATGTAAATAAAGAAAGAAAAATTCACCTCCAGAGAGTAGTGGCTTGACCACAGTCGCAAAGTACATGGCGTTCGGCCCTATAATGTCGACTTTTTCCCTCAAATTGGGTAACATTAGAAACTCAGAGCACTCGCAATCCACAACCTTCCCCAAAAGAATGTAAAGCAAAGTTATACAAGCTAGCCAACTAGGTCTCTCTCTGCTGTTAAGTATTGACTGGCAGCTGACTTGGTCGGAGAGCAAGGCCAAAGGATGTATTAGAAAGAAAACCAAAATTCCCGGAAGTGAGTCCAAGAGGTGGAGTTTCTTACAACATCACAAATGCGGAGAGCTCACTCGTCCATATCCTCTTCTCTGTTGGCTTCCGCTTCTTCATCCTCCCTCCTGAGCAGACCCCATACATTACACTCCATTATATCGGAAGGACGGATGGAGGCAGAGGGGCCATTGTCCCGCCGCAGTTTTTCCTGTTGCACATATACCTATTGAGGAAATACGCATGGGGGAAGTCGGTCTCTTTATCCTCTGCAATACCCACCTCCCACCCGCTCATTTGTTCATCGGCATCCTCAAAATCATCCCTTCATCGTCACCATTGTCGTTTTCGCTGCTATCATGGTTCTCATTCTGGTCATCGGACCAATTGGCCTCGACCTTGCGCTGATCTAGCCAAATTCAAGCTCACCGAGCCTTGTTGACCTCTAGCAAAGGTTCAGCTAACTGGAATCTGGCGAGCTCAACCTTGCATGTAGCAGGCGATCTGCCGAAAGAGAAGCAAAAAGAAAAATAAAAATACAAAGTAATTAAAATTTTCAATTTAATATATATATATATGCACTGAGGTTCGTATCAAACGGTGAAAAATATTTTCTAGATCATTTTCACGTTTCAGCCAAACACTTGAAAAATATTGTTATTCTTCTAAAAAAATGACTTCCTAAAAAACACTTTAGATATGTCAAATTTTTTTATTTTTTATTATTTATTTTTATTTTTAAAATTTCAGCCAAATAGAGCCAATGTAACATTGACTCAATCTACTACAATAAGTAGGTAATCACTCTTCATTTGGACAACATTTAAGTGGTCTCACAATTACAACTCATGAGTGGTAGATACACTTAAAATAGATAAATCCACAATGCATTCGACTTATGCTCCTAAATTTTCTCTCTTTTTTCTCCCCTACTTGCACACGAGATGTGTGCCCTAATGCTAATGAATTTACTTTATATCTTTTACACCCCAGCTTCGCAAAAATTCTTCTCAGAGCAAAAGTAGTGCCTTTAAGCAGTTCGTTTTTTAATCGGTCTTTGAGCAAGAAAGGAATGTGCCCCTGTTGACTTTTGGGACTAAAACTGAATGCGTTGCCCGCGCGAAAGGGACCCGGAATGAGGTCATCAATATGCGTAATTAGGGCTTAACCAATTCATCAAAATGACGTATTAATTTGATCGGGTGATGGAATTACTCACTTTCGAATTTAATCATCCTTGCAATATATTTGAGTTTAGAGTTTACTAATTATTGCAGTTATATAGAATTCAAGCGCTTCTCGATTGGAGCTCATAAGCAATTATGATGGATTCGAGCTCTTCTCGATTGGAGCTCATAAATGCTTGCAACCGATTTCGTATGAAACAAGTGGAAGTATTTGAGTTTCGCACAAGCTGGTTACAATCCGTCTTACGTGCCATCTAAAGTTAATTAACAAGAAGTTATATGATTGTCATGAGCTAATTGTACACACATAATATCATCACATCACTATACATGTGCTGAGCCAAACGTACATGGCTTGTCCCGTAATGAGAGGTTTAGACTTTTGCGGCAGCTTCCTGGTATTAGGGGTGAGCGTGGTTCCGGGTAGAACCGGGAACCGAAACCGAACCGGAGGAAAGTCCGGTTCGGTTCCCGGTTCTGAAAAGGCCGGTTCCGGTTCCCGGTTCCTTTTTTCTAGGAACCGGAACCGGTCAAATTCAAAAAAAAAAAAAAAAACCCTAAACCTCCCCTTCCCCCTTTCCCTCACGTGATTTCCCCCTCGATTTTCCCTCCTTCCTCTTTTTTTTTTTCTCTCTCTTTCTTTTCTCTTCTTTTTCCTCCTCACGTCACTTCCTGCCCCCTACCCCTACTTTTTTCTTTTCTTCTCTCTCTCTCTCTTCTCTTTCCTCCTTTCTCGGCCGAAACCCCCCATTCTTCTCTTCTTCTTCTTCTTCTTCTTCTTCTTCTTCTTCTCTTTCCTCCTCTCTCAGCCGAAACCCTCCATTCTTCTTCTTCTTCTTCTTCTTCTTCTTCTTCTTCTTCCTTCCTTCCTTCCTTCCTTCCTTCCTCTTGCAAGGGGTGAGCACGGTTCCCAGGTAGAACCGGTAATCGGCGAACCGAACCGGACCCTCCCGTTCTCTACCTTTGCCCGTCGCCGACGCCGGACGCCGCTGGACGCCAGTCACCCCGCACTGGTCTCACCCTTGCCTCACCCTTGCCTCCTGCTCCCTTGACGCCATCACCCCTCACTTGCCTCGCGACTCAGCCGCTCACCGTCAATGCCGCCAGTGGACGTCGCTCGTCCCCTCGGTGGAGGCCACTCGCCGCTCGCGCAGCCGCCCCCAACTCTGCTCGCTCGGTCGCCCTCGACGCTGCTCC
The DNA here is from genome assembly GCA_017140395.1 of Eucalyptus lansdowneana. NCBI lineage: Eukaryota > Viridiplantae > Streptophyta > Magnoliopsida > Myrtales > Myrtaceae > Eucalyptus > Eucalyptus lansdowneana. The sequence continues at coordinate 24,764,246 of CM029492.1, forward strand.
CCTCCGACACCGCTAGGCCAGCCGCCCCCAACACCGTTGGCCCAGTCGACCCTTGACGCTGCTCACCAGTCGACAACGCTCATCCCAAGTCTTTGTCTCAATATGCTTGTAAGGATAAGCTAATTTGGATGGTTTAACCTAGAGATTACGATTCATGGGCACTTGAGTTGGGTTCTTCAGGTTGGCGGTCGCCATTTGCATTTTGCTCTGTGATTTTTGTTTTGTGATGAGGCATAACTTGTCTAGTTCGTGTCAAGTAGATCTAATGGGACTTGTAATACTTATGCAATCTTATTATACTTGTTTTTTGATGAAGCACATCTACGAGGTGAGCTGTTGATCTACCGCCCCTTCCTCAAATCAAAGGATGGGATGTGTTTTTAAGTCATGAGCAAGCAGATTTGCTCGTCTTGTACTGAATTTTCATTTTTTAGGGAAGGGGCCCTTATTGCTTATGTTATATCCTGTAATCGAGCCATAACTACTTAAGAATTGGTAGCTGACTTGATTAACAATCTGTGCACATCTTTTTTGATTTTTATGCTGTTATTTTTTGTCCTTCACACGATATGTTTGATAATCTCACATGGAATTTGGTTACACAAAAGCGTTTGAGTCACATTATTTACCTAAAAGATTTTGGTACAGTAAATGTATCGAACCCTTGAGAGGATAATGGCATGTCTTCTATTCTCTTTTCTCTTATGAAATGTCACTAGCTTTTTACTATTCCATCAGGTCCTTGATTGTGAGCTGTTTTAGAGTTAGGGTAGATGATGAAGAAGAAGGATCTTTTGGTTTTTATGGATGTCTCCATTGATGGAGACCCTGTTGAAAGAATGGTTTTTGAGGTACTCATTTGTGAATGCGAATCATAAATTTTTTTTAACATCTTATGCCCTTAGTTATTGCATTTCTTTTGAAATTTGTTGCAGATTCTTCACAATCCTTATATGTTGATTGGCTTTCTTGTGAATCCAATTCAACAGCTTTTTCCTAAAGTTGCTCCAAAGACGGTAGAAAATTTCCGAGCACTCTATACTAGAGAGAAGGGAATTGGCCAGAAGACAGGGAGGCCACTGCACTTGAAGGGGTCATCTTTCCATCGGATCATTAGAGGCTCTATGGCTCAGGTATGTTTGTTTGTTCATGTAAGAGCTTTGTTCTAGACAAAGTTTGGCATTTATGGTTGTGTAAGGCTAAATAGGTTCTTTTGGTTAGTTACCTTTCTTTATGCTGTAGGATACAGGGCTGATGCTCACGACTGCTTTTCTTGTGATATAGTTTTAATGTTGTACTTACCATGTTGTCCACCCTTTGATCTTTGCTTTGGTTAACATTTCACATACATTTCTTTGAATATTATCTTTCTCACCATTGGATTTTTCATTAATTTCTTGTTATTTTTCTTTTTCTTTGCTTTTTGCAGGGTGGTGATTTTCACAAAAGACATGGTAAGAATTTTTTTCATGGCTGTCCAATTTGTCTGTTTGTTTGTAATTTCACTCATCTTCCATGGTTGCTTTTGAGGCCTAAACTTTAGATTTGCTTGTTATGTGGCAATTTATTGAGGTTCTTTTTTCTTTTTTTGTCTTTGTTTTCTGTTATGTGCATCTCGTTGGTCAAGATGGACAACGCTACAAATTGCTGCTGGTGAACAGGCCAATGGCCATCATATGTGATTATGTGCATATACGCGACCTGTTTACTTATTAGTTAGTTTGGATGAGTCTAGTACGTGTCACTACACATTCATCACATCAATGCGTTCTTTGAAAGCTATGTTACCTTTGAATCTCAACAAAATGTTGTTCGGTTTTGAATTAATAGTCTAATGTTCTTTTATGGACATAGAAGCATTGGTTTGTCTCTTTCCTTATTCGTTATAGTTCAAATCTGAAAATGAAAAAAAAAACATTTTGGAACCTGGAACTGACCCTGGAACTTGTGATAGGGTAGGTTCCAAGTTCTTGGTTTTGACGGGTAGGTTCCAAGTTCCAAAAAATGAGGAATTTGTACCCGAGGGTAGGTTCCAGGTTCCAAGCGGAACTTATAAGGAACCGCGAACCGCTCATCCCTGCCTGGTATTGATGTTGAGATGCTTTAATGTCAAATCCAGTGCACCTTCACCACCCGCATGATGATTTAATTTTTTTTGGGTCCTTTTATACTATTACTACTCCACTGGGGACGTTTCAACCGATCGTGGAGGAAGATGTTTTCTGCCAACATGGGCTCTTATGTCAGCAATGACGACCGGTGGGGTCCACCAAAAGCTAATGAACAATGAACACGTTCAAAATTTTTCAAATTCAAACCTACTCCCACGGCCCAGCCGCCCCCCCCGCGGGTGCGGAGTCGTCGATCCCGAGTCAATGCAAAGCAAGACCTTCAAAAACCTCACTCCCCTCCTTCCCAAACCTCCGATTCCGAGCTCTTCCGATCCTCGATCATCGTCCTCGCCATGTCGAATTAGGTTTCGATCAGCGAATCGAGCGTGGCCTGGTTGGTCTACAGCTCCGCGTCTCCGATGATTTGAGCTTCGGGCTTTGAGGGCGTCAGAATTCTCGAGGCCTCGGGTCACGATCACTCTCGGTCGTTCTGGTCAGGTATGTGCCGCTTTAGCTCCTTGGCGTCCTCGTATGAGATTTTTGGATCAACTGACGTTTGTTTCAACTGGAATCATTGGCTCATTGGTTTGCGAATTCCGCGGTAGCTTCAGTTTCGTTGTTTGGGCCTGTATCGACTGCGATGATATGGTTTTGTTCGATCGGTTATGATTAGGCGTAAGGTTGATACGTGCTCTGCTTTTCTGGAGAAATATGTTTGATTCGGTGATCAGTCGAACCCCGAGGGAGGCTCTGCTGTCGGATAACTGAGCTTGTTCTTTGCATTTTTAGCATGCCTTAAGTGCCTCTTCTGAAGTGATATTGAGCTTTGTATAATACTTGCTCTCAACCAACTTTGACTAGGCTATAAATATTGTCTTTTTCTGCAGAAAGGCAATTTAGTTGTCCTTTGAATGCTCGTGAAGCAGCGGTTCCATCGCCTGGCCGTGGGATTGGGCCTGTCACGGTCGAACAGAAACTTGTGGAGCCTGTGAAACTTGCCGAACCATGCCTCCTATGGAACTGGACAAGTCCAACTCGATTGCCCCGCTTGAGGAGAGCCTCCTCTTCATGCCCTCAGACGACGAGGAGCGACGGCGCTGGAAGAAACGGTCCATCTATAGGGTCCCTGCCCGCATCACCGCCCTCGACCGCGAGGTCTGCCAGCCTCAAGTTGTCTCCTTTGGCCCCTACCACCACGGCAAGGACTGCCTCCTCCCCATGGAAGAACACAAGCGCCGCGCGGTCCTACACTTCCTCAAGCGGTCCAAGAAGCCTATCGAGCCCTTCTTCAAGTCCCTGAGGGAGGTAGCATGGGACCTCGAGGAGAGCTATGACGCGCTAGACCCAAAGTGGAAGGCAGCCAGTGGCGAGGGTGCGGCAGGCCGGTTCCTGGAGCTGTTGATAACTGATGGCTACTTCATGCTCGAGATCCTGAGGTTCGCAGCCAACGAGGTGGACGACTACGCACCCAACGACCCCATCTTCAGTAACCACGGGAGAATCCACATAATGTTAGACATTTGCAAGGATATGCTGATGCTGGAGAATCAGCTTCCGATGCTAGTGCTGGATCGGCTGTTGGCTGTGGAGAGCGATGGCAAGAAGGTTTCTTTCTTAGGCTCCGTTCGTTTCACGGAAAATATCATGTTTCCGGAAAACATTTTCCTGGAAGTTATTTTCCAGAAAAATGACTCATTTTCCGGTGTTCTACTAAAATCTAAAATTTGAGTGGAAAATATTTTCCATTTGTTCGTTAGCTCAAACATTTTCCTGAAAAAAATTATCAAAAATTGAATTTTAATATTTTTAAATGACCAAAAAATTTCTTTTATTTATTATATATTTTTTAAATGATTTTTTAATTATTTATATTTTTTAAAATATAAATTTTTATTATTTATTTTCTTTTTTCTTTTTTCCTTCCTCCTCCTTCTTCCTCCCGATTCCTCCCGAGTGGCTTTGTTCGCCGTCGCCTCCTTCTTCCTCCTCCTCCCGCCGCCGCCGCCGCCGCCTCCTTCGTGCCTGACGATGGCCTGCTGCCCAGCGGCCGACCAAGACCCGGTGGCTAGATCCGGCGAGCTCGAGGCTCGGCCGATCTCACTCGAGCTTGCCGAATCTGGCGACAGAGCTCGAGCTCGCCCGGATCGGGAGCCCGAGCTCTGCTGCTAGATCCGGCGAGCCGCGAGCTCCGCTGCCAGATCTGGCGAGCTCAAGGCTCACCGGATCTCACCCGAGCGCACCGGATCTGGCGACAGAGCTCGAGCTCGCCCGGATAGGGAGCCCGAGCTCTGCCGCTAGATCCGGCGAGCCGTGAGCTCCACCGCGGGATCCGACGAGCTCACGGCTCGCGGCCGCATGACAAGCGGCCTGGACGGCGGGCTCCCCGCGAGCCTCCTGGCGCCGCCGCGGTGCTCCCTCTTGAGCCGGATCCTCCCGAGCGGCTTCGAGCTGCCGGGGAAGCGGAGCGCGGCGGCGGCGACGACGCCCCGGCTGGAGCAGGCGGGCAGGAGCGGCCGAGGAGGGCGGAGGCTGATCCCGGAGAAGGACGTTGTCGAAGCCATTGCAGCAGGGAGAGCAAGAAAGAGAGAGAGAGAGAATGTGAACTGATGAAGGAAGGAGAGAGCAGCGGGAGCGCGCGAGAGGTGCGGAAAATGATTTCCTCTTTTCAAAAGAGGAAATCATTTTCCGTGATTTCAAGAAGGATTTTCCGATCAACGGAAAATATTTTCCGTTGACTGTGTATTTTCCGCCATCCGAACACCGGAAAATTTGGAAAATATTTTTCTGGAAGTTATTTTCCGCGAAACGAACGGAGCCTTAGATTTCGGTCAGTTGTAAGACGAGAAAATATTACAAGTACGCAAACCGCCATATTTTGTGCACCTAACAGTACGTCTTTGTGATCTCATGTGAACCCTACGATGGATCCACCGAATCTAATGCTCTAAATGCATTGATTGCACGGTTCACGATCAACCGATAATTTGATTATTAAATCTATCACCGAAACTTCATTCATTTCCCTTTTTCGCAACTAGTATCAATACGACCACAATCTCAGATTCAATGTACTGACTTCACTCCAACAACACAGGACGACGAATTGGTCAACAAGCTCCTCCTCAAGTTCTTCTCGTTCCCCACCAAGGGCATCACAAGGATGGGCAAATGCCTGCACTTCCTGGACGTTTTCAGGAACAGCATGCTGATAGAGCCTGAGAAGAAGGACGAGGAGGTTACTTTCTTAGAATTCAGCCTGTCGTAAGAGATGCTATTGCAAGTATGCTAACCACCGTACTATGGGCACCTAACAGTACATCTTGGCCATCTCACCCCACGAGGGATCTACCGAATCTAATGCTCCCAATGCACTGGATGCACGGTTCTAGATCAATAGACAATTTGATGATTAAATCTTTCACCGCCATAGGAAGCTATATTTTTTCCCCCTTTTACTCAAGTAGTATCGATCCAACCACAATCTCAGATTCAATGTACTGACTTCACTCCAACAACACAGGATGACGAATCTGTCGACAGGTTCATCCTCAAGTTCTGCTCCCCCAGCAAGGGCTTCACATGGATGGGCAAATGCCTGCACGTCCTGGACGTTGTCAGGAACAGCATGCTGATGGAGCCCAAGAAGGAGGACGAGGAGAAGAGGGAGGACAGTCGGGAGATTATACAATTGGCCTCGGCCACCGAGCTCAGCGAGCATGGGATCAAGTTCAAGAGGAGCAAGACCGACGGCATCAAGGACATCTCCTTTGCGGGTGGGGCCCTGACGCTCCTCAAGATCTGGGTGGATGAAAGGACCATGTCCTATTTCCTCAACCTCACGGCGTTCGAGTACCTCCATGTCGGGACTGAAAACGAGGTCATGTCCTACATCTACTGTATGGACCAAATAATCAACAATGGGCAGGACGTCACACTGCTCCGCGCCCGGGGTATCATCGGGAATTATCTGGAGAGCGATGAGGCGGTAGCCAAGATGTTCAACTCGCTGGGCAAGGTTGTGACGATCAAGCCCAGCCCCAGCCTCAGGGACGTGATCAAGAAGGTCAACAAGTACCGCAATAAGCACTGGAACATGTGGAGGGCTAATCTCATCCACTCCTACTTGAGGAATCCTTGGGTTGCATTGTCTCTCATCGCTGCCGTCTTCCTATTCGCTCTCACCATAATTCAGACTGTATATTCCGTGCTCGGCTACTACAGATGAACACTTTGCCTCTCAGTACAACAATATACTGTCTTTTTTCCACTTTTTTTGGTTTTTCTCCTTATCACGGATGCTCGATCATCGTCTCTTGATCGGTTTGGGTTTTTATGAATGATTTTGCTCCTGCTTTCAGTCATGTTCATATCCCTCTTTCAATGTTTTGAATAATGGACATTTTTATTTTAACATTATGAAATGACCTTTCTCTTGTTTCATTCTCCTTCATGTTTGTCCAATTTGATACGGGTAGGGTGAAGGATGATCAGTTTTAGGCAGATGAAATCTACCTTTGCAACATTTCTTCTTGATTAAATTTGTTAAGTTACATTGAATTTAAGTGAGAAAACAAAAATATGACCTTCAAAGTCATCTCTAATCACCATTTGCTTTAAACATCCTAAAAGAACCAAGTTGTTTGATGTTGATTCCTAAATTTTGGTTAAGTATTTATGATAAAAAGTGCATAAAAAAATTAGAGACCAGCTGGACCTTAACAAAAAGGATTTTCGCATCATCTAGGTCTTAGTTTTATTTTACAATATTTTCGGATTTAAAAAAAAAAAAAAGTGTGAGGCCTGCGCAGGTTGGGCCTTCGCGCCCGACCCCTCCTTCTTTCCCTTCCGCATGGGCTCAGGCCCATCTGGCCCCAGCTGCCCCCTCGGGGCCCGGCCCGGCCCTCTCGTTCATCTTCTTCCTCCTACCTTCCTTGCGCTGCACGCCACGCGCGTAGGGCAACCTATAGAGCAAGAGTGGTAGAGGACGGTGATGCATGTGGAGCAGCGCGAGGACGGGCGGGAGACCCGGACGGATGGGCGGGCGCCTTCAATGCGGTAGAGGAGGCGGCCTAGCTAGAGCTGCCTCGCCTGGTGGGACGCCAGTTCGGCCGGGGGAGGACGGTCGGAGCGCCGAAGACCGACGATCGAGGAGCCACCACCGACCGGCCCCCCTTGGCCTATAAATAAGGCGTCGCACGGAGGCCAAAAGGACACACAAAGAGAGACATAGAAGTAGCAAGCTCCGACCCAACCCCCCCCCCCCCCGGGGCATCCCGAGTGAGCGAATCCGAGAGAGAGAGAGAGATTTGAGTTTGAGAGCTGTGAGCGAGGGTTGAGGACAAGATCTGAACTGTAAGAGAGGGAAGAGAGATTTGAGGGGGCAAAAAAAAGAATCCAGATCCGAGGGAGAGAGAGGGTCGCGAGGACTCGGCTTTGCCGCCGCGTGCAGCACTGGCTGCTTGGCCCGCTGCCACTGCCATGCAGCCACCGACGATGAGGCCTGCTCTCATCGCTCCCATCGCCGCCCGCGCCTATAGCCGTTGCCTTTTTGTCCCACGACGACCCAGCCGCCCACTGGGCTCGACCGAGCCCCTACATCGTCGAACCCGCCGTCGCCTCTTCTCTCGATCCACCGCCCGGTGACTTCCCAACCGCCCCCATCGGCGCCGTAGAGAGACAAAGAAGGAGGGAGGCGCGAGTCGGGTCGGGCGCGGGTCATAATCGGGTAGGGCTTTCGCTGCTAGGAGGGAGAAACGGGCTGGGCTTGTGTTTTTTAACTTTGTTTTGGGTCTCGGCCAGATTCGCGGGCCAGGCCTCACCTTTCATTTCCTTCGCGGCTGAAAGGCACTGTTGGGCTGGGCCCATTTGCGAAAACCAGCCCAGCCAGAGGCCTGTGCCACGTGCCCCGGCCAAGTTCGACTAGGTCGGACGCGGAGTTCCGACTCGGATCCGTTTTTAGAATATGATATATTCTTATTTTAATAAAAAAAAATAGAAAATTCCAAAACATGATTTACACTATCAAAAAAATTGGAAAAACCCAAAACTATTTTATATTTCCCAAAAAAAAATCAGAAAAATAAAAAAATAATCTTCAAAAAAATCAAAAGAAGCTTAAAAATAGCCTTTGAGTGGTGTCTTTTTTTAAAAAAAAATATATGTGAAAATACTTAACAAAAAAAGTCAAAAAAAAAAAATCATGTTTAAGTTCTTGGAAGCAAATATTGGCTAATTTCAATTGTGCCCTTATGATACATAGATTTCTATTTCCTTAATCTGATTAGGAATTGAATCCTAAAATTCATAATTGGTACAAAATGCTGCATAAATGCTTTACTTGATATTTAAATAAGATTAGATACCGGAATGACATTAATAATTAACTAATGTAATCGAGTCTTTGATCCTAGCTTCTCTAGTTGCATTGGAGTGAAGTATATCTCTCAATATTTCACTTGGGTTTCTAAGGGCGCGTTTGGTAACGATTCTGTTCCCGGGAGCTGATTCTGACTAGAAATGATTATTTTTTATTCTGTTCCCAAGAACTGATTCTGAGTAAAAAAACGTGTTTGGTAACTGTTCAAAATTTTTTATTCTGGAATAGAATTGCGTTTGGTACCGTATTAATTGATTCTGTTCCAAATTAATTTCTTTTGATTTTTAAATAAATTTTAAATAATTTCTTTACTTTTTTACTTTTTCTTTACTTTTTTCTTTTTTTTTTTCTTTTTTTTTCCCCTTTTTTCCTATTCTTCTTCTTCTTCATTTGGCCGATCGCCGGACCGGCGACGGCCGACGAGGGGATGCTGCTCGGAGCGTCGCCGGCCCTCGACAAGGTCAGCCTTCGTCGGTCGAGCCTCACTGGCAACTGGGCGAGGCTCGCCTAGCCCCGCCGAGCCTTGCCGGTGGCCAAGCTGGCCTCGCCCAGCCTCGACGAGGCTAGCTTGGCCACCAACGGGGCTGGGCTTGCCTCCGGCGAGCTCGCCGGACCTCGCCCTGGCCTAGCGAGCCTCTGGTGACCGGCGGCAGACCGGCGACCGGCAGCGGCGACGAGCGACGGCGGGTGGCGGCGGACGGCGGCGGGCAATGGCGAACGACAACCGAGATGTTGAAAGAGAAGAACAAGGGTTTTACCGTTTTGATTCTTTTTCTGATTCTCGGACGTAGAATCAAATTTTTTTTTATTCTCAAATCTTGTCCAAAATCATTCCCGGGAACAAAAAGTTTACCCAACACGATTCTCGTCCCAAACTGATTCTGGGAACAAAAAATCAGAATCTGGCGCTGTTTGGCAAGTTGCCAAACAGGCTCTAATTGATCTACCTCAAATCGATTAATAACGACTTCATAATGAAATTGATTTGTAAGTTAAAAACTCGAACCATAAGTCATGAATTGGTGGGTTTGGGAGAGCCCGCACTAAGCCTTATGCTTAGCGAGCCATTAACCTCTGCCCTTGCCAGCACGTAAAAGGGCATTGAAAAGGGAGGTCACAACATTTTATTATTGATCTCAATGTATAATTTGTTGAAATGATTTCCACTATATTAAAGATATTACAAAGCATTACACTTTATAAGGAAACATGCAATAATATAAATAATAAAGCTGTAAATCCCTTTATTTTAATATATTTGAGAATCTACTTGTGATTTTCATTGACATTTCCATATTCTTCTCTATTGATTGATAAATCAATGCCTTAAATCCCCTTCAAATTGGGAATGAGACAATCCCAAATTCTCAATTTGCAATGTAAGTTTCAAAATCCAAATGCGTTTTTGGAATAATAGCTTTGTGAAGAGATTAACAATTCAATGCACAAACAGAACATACTTAGTCACAAGAGTTCCAAGAGCCACTTTTTCTCACACATAATGATAATCTAATTCAATATGTTTAGTTCTTGCATATAACACAAGATTAATTAACATATGAATTGCATTGATATTATCACAAAATTATACTGATGGACTTAAGAGATGAATACCTAAATCTCAGCTATTGTCAACCAATCGCACGATACTCTATATTGGCACTAAATCGAGCAATCATTCATTGCTTCTTGGCAGTCCATAATATACAGTTACTACAAGTACAAAATATGGTAGTCAATCGTCAAGTCAAGTAGCAATTTGCCCAACCTTCATCACAAAAGGTATACAACTCTATAGTTAACTTGGATAGGATAGGCATTTCTCGATTTATTGTGCCACTGACATAGCGCCAAATGTGCTTCACAATTTGAAAATGAGTTGCAGCAGGCCAATGCATGAATTGAGATATAAAATTGACCGCATATGAAACATCTAGATGTGTGATGGTGAGATATTAAAGAATTCTAACAATACTTTGATATGACGTGGGATTCGAAAATAATTTCGCATTTGAGAGAATCAGTGCGAGTGGCTATAGACATGGATCTTGGCTTGCAAACATCCATTTGAGCACATTCGAGAATTGACAAAGCATATGTGGTTGGCACAAACAAAGACTATCAAATAATATTCTAACCTCCACAACCAAAAAGTAATATAATGGCTCTATATCCTTTAATGTAAATTCACTATTCAATGAAGAAATAAATCGATCAAACAAGTTTGGATCATTACTAATGACAATCATATCGTCCACGGATAAAAGTAGAGCTTGAATGCCATGATCTGATGTTTGAATGAACAACGAAGGATCTACAATGCTGCAAAAGAAACCAAATACTAAAAGAAACAAGCTAAAATGATCAAACCATGCTTTTGATGCTTGCTTGATTCCACACAAAGCTCTCTCAAGTTTGCAAACATAATACAGGTTTTTTGGTCCTCAAAACAAGGCTGTTGCTCCATATAAATAGATTGTGACAGAAATAAATGTTTATATTAAAAATTAAAAAAATGTGACCAAAAAAATATTTAAAATGAAAAACAACAAATGGGGAGTAGATTAAAAAGAAAAAAATCAAAGCCCACTTGCATCAATCGTACACTCTCCCTCCTATACATCCGAAAAGACCCTATTTTCATCTAATTTCTATTTATGTGAAACAAATTTTTCATTGGACCGTCCAAAAAAATATGCATCCACGGGAAAAGAAAAACAAATGTTGATACACTAACAATGCTAATTTATAATAACTTTTGTAATATAACAAAGTACAATGTATTACATAATGGGATGAGATGCCCATACTTTTTAAGTTTCTACATTGAGTTATGCAATATCAACTTTGCAAACTTTAATCATCAAATTGATTTGAAATGCTTGTGTTTGTCATGTTTGGTGCATGAGGACCTATAAACTGCACAATGACTCGTCTGCAGTCTCACACTATATTCAATGGATGTTAAGGCTGTTGTTAAACTTGGATTACGGTCTTTGCCTGTTTTGTCTAATTGTAACATTGGTAATGCACACACAGCTGTCTGTACAATGTAGGGATTTTGATATTTATTCTAGACATTCCATTACCATTAGCACACCCCTCATTATATGCAAGGCAACCCCTTCATCGTCTCATGCCGACTCTTAAAGCCTGTAGTTGTTTCGGAATCATTTTCGACAGACGAGAGGACAAAGGGTCTCCTTCTGTCTCGCCCCGTCGTTGCTGTTGAAAAACATACCAAGAAACATATATCTCGGACCAAAATCAGTCTCTACACAGACACGCGATGATGGAGAAAGCTAAAACAGGACACGCGAGTAGAATGCCATTCCTTGTATGGGTGAGATTAGGGACATGAGGCAAGTTGAGCTCGAATTAGAGACACTGGCATCATACACCGGATGTATCTTTGGCCGTCAAACTAGTTATCGAAGAGGTGAAAAAATTCACCAGCTCACAAGTCAAAACACAACCAGGCCATATAAGCCCCCAAGGATGCCAAGAGACTCACGGAAAAAACCTGTCCCTTGAGAACCACGAACAGCCTTCAGTCCGTTATTAGCAGCACGTTATTAAGGAAAGAAACCGCACACGCTGCACAATCGAATCAAAGCAAATATGGCAAGTTCTTCACGTCCCCAACATCATTTGGTTGGGAAATTACATGCCCCAATATCAGATCAAATTGTTTATCAACAGATTCAACCACCTTTCCTAATGCCAAAGAGCTGCAAAATCCGAAGATTGAAAATATGAGCAACTTAGTCGACTTGATGGGATCCACAGAACATGCAAGTTTATCAATATGCATACTCATATCACAAAGGAACTAATGATAAAACTTCCCGGAACTTCACTTATCAGATTTTACATGACATCCTATGTTTAGATAAAGAAAGAAAATTCACTTATCAGCTCCACCGTAATCACAGAGCACACAGCATTCGGCACTACAAGGTCAATTTTTTTCCCTCGAATGGGGCAACATTAGAAACTCAGAGCACTCGCAATCCACAACCTTCACCAAAATAAGATTGGATTGTATAGCAAAGTTCTACAAGTTAGCCAACTAGGTCTCCCTCTGCTGTTAAGTATTGACTAGCAGCTGACTTGGTTGGATGGCAAGGCCAAAGGATGGATCAGAAAGGAAAACAAAATTCTTGGAGGTGAGTCCATAAGGAGGAGCTTCTTACAACATCGCAAATGGGGGGAGCTCACTCGTCCATATCCTCTTCTCCATCGGCTTCCGCCTCTTCATCCTCCCTCCTGAGCTGACCACATACATTACACTCCATTAGATCAGAAGGAGCATCATCTGACGACGGAGGCAGAGGAGCCAATGTCCCGCCGCAGTTTTTCCTGTTGCACATATACCTGACGAAGAAATATGCATGGGGGAAGTCCGTCTCTTTCTCCTCTGCAATACCCACCTCCAACCCGCTCATTTGTTCATCGGCATCCTCATCCATCCCTTCACCGTCACCATCAGCGTCTTCACCAATATCATCGTGCTCATTCTCATCATCGGACCAATTGGCCTCAACCTTGCACCGATCGCAGTCGCAGGCGAACCCGTAGTCTTCCATCAACCTCCTCTGCCTATTCGCATAATTCAAGTTGACAGGAAAATAACTCAGGCAGATCTCCCTCCCCTGAGGGACATCATGGATCATCCGCACGATTATATCAGTATTGCCATCAGAAGCAGAGTCCACATAGTCAAATCTACAAGCATTTGGAAGGCAATCGTGGTTGAAGAAAGAAGCTCTTGGGTAAATACCGTAAGCTCTCACCGATCTCTCCCCATCCACCTCGCCCCCACCCCGCGACGAAACCGGCTCCATCAAACCGAAAGCATTGAGCTTGTCCTTCGACAGCAAGGCCACGATCATTTCAAGAGAAAACCCCTGAGGAAAAGGCGAACCCGGAGGAAGGGGAGGACAGACCGAGGCGAGCAGCGAATGCAGGAACCGCGCGGCCGAGACGGTGTCGTCGGCGTGCGCCTCGCGGCCCTGGAGAGAGAGCAGCAGCTGGAAATTGGACGGAGAGACGGTGGCCAGATTGCAAGCGGCGATCAGGAACCGAGCCTGGACGTGGCGCTCGACAGGCTGGCCGTCGAGCAGGCGGGAAGCGACCAGGCAGGAGAGCGCCTGGCAGACCCAGGGAGTGTGCGACGTCGCGGCGGCGGCGGCGAGGCAAGCGGGGCCGCAGAACGCGTGGCGGCCGCACGCAGGGCACGGGGCGGCTGGCGGCGAGGGGGACGGAGGCAAGATTCTGAAGCAGTGGTCGCAGTAACAAGCAGCTGCAGAAGAAGAAGAAGAAGAAGAGGAAGAAGGAGGTGGTGGTTTGGTGAGGGGAAGAGCGGAGTAGAGAAGAATAGGAGAGTCCCTGAGGACGATTTGGCCGCCGCGCAGCGGCCGAGCCGCCACCAGGGCCCGCCCTCTGCCGTCGATCTCGGCGAGGTTCAGCAGCGAAGCTGCTCCGTCCGCCATTTCCCGAGCTTTGTTTGAGCAAGCCGTAGGGTTTCTTCTTTCCGGGTCAAGTGCCCGCGAAATTCTTTTCTATTTCCTTCGCCAGCCCAGGAAAAATGGGAAATCACAATAGTGAACTTCTGCTTGGGGTCCCTCGCGGCTCGCGGGTCTCTCTTAATATGAATTTAACTAAATCGAGGGGCCAAAATAGAAATTGATTTGTATCATTTTTTTTTCTCGAAAGAAAGTTTCATTCATTTGTCATGATCAAACATGATAGGAACGTAGGAAAGTTCCAAGCAAACCAACTCACAAAAGAGCTGCAAGACAAATCGAAACAAACCCGTAAAACAAAATAATACGGCTTATAGCTAGCTCTCGTCCCAAAAGACTCGATTTATTAGGCTGCGTATGACAAAGCTTTTAAAAACAAAAATTGATTTTTACGTAAATCAATTTCTTAATTTCTATTTCCTAGGACAAGTTTTCGAAGAAAAACACTTGTTTGATAACGACTCAAAATTTCTATTTCAAAGCAAATCCGTTTAATAACGTAACAAAATTTATATTTCAGGAATAGAAATTGATTAGATAACAATATAGGAAATCTACAAATACAAAATAATAATCGGAATAATACTAAAACAACATAAGAAATCATCAAATACAAAATAATAGTCGAAATAATACTAATACATTACAAAAGTTGAAAATACAATTTCATGGAATTTTCAGCATATTATTATACATTGTCATTTTATTAGCAATTGCTTTCCTAAACGTATTTATTTGGTTTCCCTCCTCAGTCAATGTATCGTTTGCAAGCTCATCTTGCGTAGGTTCAAACAAGTACTGCGGAAGCATGAATATGGGTGCCATTAATGGCGCTTATACAATCTTGTCATTTTATCAAAAACTAGTATTATACAAAATTATCAACAAAATAAAATTAATGGTGTAAAGGAATATATGAGAATTCTACCTTAAAGTAACGTTTATGGTTAGGAACAAATCAGGAGAAGGTCGGTTTATTTTGATTCTCGAATTGAGTCAGTCCAATTGTTCATCCTTAATTTCTTTATTGTTGCTCAATGAACCTTTAATGGCCCTTGTATAGCAAAGAGAGATATTCTCTTGAATCTCTTGCCTTCAAATTAAAATTCAAGATTGTGTAACAATCTAATTATTTTGATTTTGCAAGAATTTTGAATCCGTAAAAAATCTAAGGTTAAATTTCTAAGCACTTTTTTTATTCATCTATTACGTAAGAACTTTTTTTTTAACTAGCCATGCGCGTGCCTTTTCTAGGATGAAAGAACCCAATTATTTTTAAGTAAGCATTTAAGAACTTTGGTAGTTTTTGAAAATTGGGGACCCATTCGATTACCTTTCATCCTAAAGAGGAAGTTATAAAAAAAAAAAAAATAAAAAAAACACGAGCAAAATAAGAAAAAGAAAATTAGCAATAATTTGTGAAGTTGTAGTTATGAGTGAATTAAGTTAGCAAGAAAGCACAAGGTTCTTTTATATAGTTTGATTTCGTTTCGATTTTATTTTAAACCGAGAAGTTAAAAATTTCAACTTCGATTTATTCAATTTCTCTATTTCTGAAATAGAAATCTGTTTCAGAAATAGAGAAATCAAATTGTGTTACCAAACGGATTTCTATTCTAAACCTGTTTCGGGGAACAGAGAAATAGATAAATCGAGAAACAGAAATTTTGTCATGCGCACCCTTACAGTATTAAAAACACAATTGGCAGTCAATCACCAAAATCATCGGTAATTGGCACGCACCAAGATCTTCCCATCCAGAAACTAGCATGACATCCTCGATATTATTGCTATATGAAAACAACAACAATAATATTTTGAATCACCACAAATCTAACACTTCTAAGAAACTCCTAGATGTAGATTAGAACAAGAAATAAAAGCTCTCTTATTCAAATCTATGCCTAAATCAAGAGAGAACATATTACACCCAATCCAAAAATCATAAAACCATGTCGTGAGCATCTTACTAGCTAAGATTGGTGACAATTTTCTCACAAATTTTTCAGTTACAAGTAGATTTTTTCTTGTCACTAACTATAAGTAGGAGTGTAAATAGTTTAGTTCAATTCAAATTTCTTTTAAACAAACCGAAAAGAAATTTATTAAACCGTACCGAAATCCAATCCGAATTGAACTGAAAGCCTAGTTCAATTCGGTTCAATTTGGTTCGGTTTTCAATTTTTACTTTTATTTTTGTTTTTTTCTACATGCACCCCTTTTCAATTTGGTTTGGTAGGGCTCCAGCTGGCCGACGTCAAATGAGTTTGGCCTCGTCTAATCAGGCAAGGTGGAGCTGTTGTCCTCAAGCCTTGCCTGGCAAGGCTCCAAATCACCTCTGCGTAGTTGCTAACTACCACTATGGCAGGAGATCAGCCAAAGATGAATAAGAACGAAATAAAATAAAATAAAAATAAAAAACGATTTTTTAACAAAATAAAAAGAAAAAGATTTAGATTTTATTTGTTTGGTTTGGTTAACCGAACTGATAAAAACCGAATTGGTTAAAAAAATTTGATTTTTAATGAGAATCAAATTAAAAAAAAAAACTGAACTTTTCTGTTCGATTTTTGACATCTCTAGCTTTAAGCAGATTTATTCACGACAACAAGCGAAAAAAGACTGCCATATTAGACCAAGAGAAATGAAAAACGAAAAGAAAATCGAGGCCGAGAAAAGAAAAGTATAGCAAAGCAGGCTAAAGTTTAGAGTCTGCTGGTGAAATTTTTGAAGAGGAAGGACTTTTTTGGGGAGATAGAAAGTTGCCGAGAGAGAGATTAGGGTTGCGTTCATGTTGTTTGAATCATACAGAGCATTTCTTACGGAAAGTAAATGCTATGCAATAAATTTTCCCAAAAATTAATCATCGTATCGCTTACAAAAATGAAAGAATAAAAAAGAATTTCATCATTTACAAAAACTTATATATAAATTATTTTTTATCAACTAATTATTTTAAGCTTTGACAAAAATAAAATAATTATTTCAAGTGTGATCATTTTTTTAAACAATGTTTTTCAAATTATTTATTTTTCACGAAAATAACGTAGTCTAAGTTAGTTCAATTTGAAACAAATAGATTATCACCAGAGGAGAGATAAATCTTATTGAATTAATTTCATTGATTAATCATATGCTTGTTGAATTTCAAATTAGATATGTGACACCGCAAGTAGAAGTATCCATATGAATTATTTCAAATAGGTGAGATATCACTTTCGATGTTTAAATTCGTAGATCCTTTTCGATCGCATTTTTAAACTTCTAGTGTGTCTATTCAAAATATCGACTTGGCCACTTTTCTAATCAAGTACATTAAATCTAATTACTTGAAATCAGTGTATTATCCGGAATTAGAGGTTGACAAGAATAAACTGTTTGGAACCATTTATTATTTGCTAATAATCTTTAAAATGAAGGTCGCAATTAGATCTCGAGTGTGATGAGATGAGAAATCTCAACATGAACACCTTCACTAATAGATTCAAAGTAACCATTCTAATATCATTTATGCTTTTAACTTGAAAACTCTTGTAAACTTACGATACAGCAAAAAATAAATGACGCAATTGGTCAAATTACAAGTTTAGAGACTTGACTAAAGAAGAAAATTCAAAGATTCAATTCGGATCAAACAAAAAAAGAAACAGCGACCATTACCAAAACACAAATGGCCAAGCTAATAGATTCAAAGTAACCATTCTAATATCATTTATGCATTACACTCCCATAAGGTCCTTTCCACAGAAATTGACGAAAAATTCTTTCAATACGCTCTAACAGCACAAGGCGGGATAAATACACTTGCCCAATACACTTGAATAGAGTGACTTTATAAGCTGGATTCTACCGGCAAACGACAAAAATCTGTGAGTCCAAGATTGGACACGCGTTGTAATTGCATTAACCAAAGCCACACAATCTTTTGCTAATCTTGAAGAAATCACAGGGACTCCAAGATACCGGAATGGGAGGGTACCAACTGGAATCCCGCCTTGCCGACGATGTCATTACGCAGGGGTAGGCGATCCACCGGAAAAATATACCTCACTTTTCGCGATTCGGCTCCAAACCACTCCAACTAGAGGAGTCAATGCCACTTTCAAAAGGTCTACCGAGGCGATGCTTGCTTCGTAAAATAATAGCACATCATCGGCAAAGAATAAGTGGGAGAGCTTGGTGGATTTACATCTCAAAAGAACCGAAACAATGGATGACTTGTTTGGATATCCACAAAGAATACTTCCATTACTAAGGTGAATATAGGGGGACATTAATCTCCTTGACGTATACCTCTTCCACTTCCGAAAAAATCCATGAAGCTCACCATTCGAGATATGGAGAATCTCGGAGATTTAATGCATATCATAATTCGGTCTATGAAAATCTGGGAATCCGAACGCTTGCATACAAACTTCAATGAATTCCCAACACACCGTGTCATATGCCTTTCGAAAGTCTACTTTGATAGCACATTTGGCCCGGTATGGGTCATGATGGAAACCACTAAACAGCTCTTGGGCGAGCAAAATATTGTCACTTATAAGCCTTCCCTTGATAAAAGCACCTTGGGGAGGACTAATGATACTAGGCAAAGCACATGAGACATCCGGTTTGCAATGAGTTTAGTAATGCATTTATATATGGTGTTGCACGGCGGCAATTGGCCGAAAGTCATGGACATTTGAGGCATTAGGGATTTTGGGCACTAGAGCAAGAATGGTAGTATTAACTGTTTTCAATAACTCGCCCGTTTCAAAGAAATCTCGACCGCGAATACCGAAGCACCAACAATATCCCAAGAATGCTTGAAAAATTCAACGTTAAAACCATCGTGCCCGGGGCTTTGCCTACCGAAAGAGAGAAAAGAGTATCCTTGATTTCCATATCCGAGATAGGTCTAGACAGATAACATACCCGGTCCGCATTGAGCGAATGCTTCAGACCGCCCGAATCCGATCCAACGATGGAGAAGCCGAGGATCGGGAGCAGACAAAAGTTTGTCAAGTGATCAACAAATAACTTTCGAACTTCTCGCGGCTCGTAGGTCGTGACACTACCATTGGTCAATGAGATAATTCTATTTTGAAGCTGCCTTCTTGTTCACTACTTGGTGAAAGAACTTAGTATTTAGATCCCCATCTTTCCCAACGAACTCTAGATTTTTGACGATAGAACGATTCCTCTTGGAGCCTTAACACCGAAAAAGGCTTGAATCGCAAATTTTCGGTCTCGGCAAGGGAAGGATTCATAGGATCAGCTTGAATAGCATCTTGAATAACCCGAAGGTTCCGCCTAGCTTCCTCGTTCCGTCGATAATTCCGAAAAAGAGTCCTTATTGAGCCGCTTGAGTCTCGCACTTAAGGAGGCGAAGCTTGGCACATAAAATAAACATAGGCGACCCATAAGTGGAGGAAGCCCACACTTCCGAAAACCAGATTGGTAAAGTCCGGGTGAGACATCCAATAGTTGAAGAACTTAAACGGTTTGGTCGACCTAGGACAAAGCATGATTTTCACCACCATCGGGGTGTGGTCCGAGATGCCAGGAGCTAAAAAGGAGGCTTCGAGAAGGAAAACTCGAGTTCCACCGGGCATTGACAAGGACTCTGTCAATTTTTCTTTGCTTACGATTAGACCCAGACGAAGTAGCCCATGTATACCTATAGCCAGTGTACCGAAGATCATCCAAACCAGCCTGAACAAGGCAGTCTCTCAGCTCATCAAAAGCAGGAATCCAAGCATTAGAACCACCAATCCTATCAGAGGGATCACGGATAGCATTAAAGTCACCAGCAATGATCCACGGCGAAGAAGAAAGCATTCCACTAGTTCGAATGAGATCTTCCCACAGCAACCGTCTCAAAACAAAGCTGTGTTCCGCATAAACAACCGAGATAAAGAACGATTTTCCAGAAGCGAGCCAAGTAAGGCTACCATGAATAGCTTGCACCGAGGAGGCATTAACCAAAAAGTGACCTCCCGGGGGGTTCCACCCCACCCAAATTCTCCCCTTATGAGAGTGATTATAGTTATTCGACCAACTCCAACCCGGAAGTAAAACAGAGATAATAGTATTAAAAGCAGCTTGGGAAATTTTCGTTTCGACAATTCCCACACAACAAAGATTGTTAGTCCTAACAAAAGTTCTGATTTTAGCCTTTTTAATGGGGTCCCCAAGGCCCCTAATATTCCATATACCGATAATCATAACAAAAACAGGGGATAGGCGAGAGAATTACCGACGTCTAGGGGGCTTCCTCTTTTTCGTCCCTTTGGTAGAGGCGATAGAAGAGATGCCCTTAGATCTTTCTTTTTGGCCACCTTTCGAGGGGGTGGCTTCAGCAGGTATAGGATCTTCCTGTTGGCTAGAGAGGGTGTCATGAGGTTCCTGATTCTGTTCCTAATAAGACGCAGATGTTCATAGTTCCAAGAATCGAAAGTGTAATTTTCAAACAAAATCAAATCACAAAGCTCATAATATAAAGTCCCCCGCGCTCTATGCAATACTCGATACGTTAGAAGTCAATAATTCTCTTGATATAAAGTTTTTGACTGTTCAAAAGATTTTGCAAACGAGAACTTGTTAAGTAATAAAATTGCGGAAATTTTAGAGCTTCAAATACATGGGTTGTGCTCATGTAATATGCAGAAGAAAATAATAAGAGATTTTGTACATATTGATGTGCGTAATGAAGAGCACATCCACATATTTACAGGCTTTATAATATTACTATCTAAGATAATAAATTAATCAAGATATATGCACAGTCAAAGAAAAATTTGCTATAAAACATCTAATTATTTCATGCACCAAAATATCTCTAATATTGAAAATTAGTTTGGAAGAATCTCTAATCCTCTCTAATAGATGGGATCAAGATTACTGACAATGAATGAAAGTTGGGAATGAAACATATTCACCTTGCCCTTGCCAAGGCAAAAAAGTGAACAAGATTATGGTCTATTTGATTCGGCTTTGGAAAAGTGATTTTAAAAAAATACAAATACTTTTGGGATAAATGAGTTTTCCGAAATGTTATGCTAATATGGTGATGGAGCTCAACTGTTGCTAGCCCACCTCGCTTGAGGTTATGCGACCTCAAGAGCCGCTTGGGTCACACAATTGAGGTGATGCTTGAAGTCGTGCCATCAAAGGCATCCTAAAGCGGCATTGCTTGGGTAGTAGGAACCAGGTGATGCCTGGGTCGCAACACCTCGGGCAGCCTAGGCAATGCTTGAGATCGCGCCCCGATGGTGGTTGCCGGAAATACATGACCCCTTAGGTGGCAGTTGTCACCCGCCAGCTCCTTTATATAAATTGGAAACAATTAATAGTAAATGTGAACATTGCTAAGACTTACATTTTTAACAAAATTGACAGCTCAAAACAAGTGAGTAGCTGATTCAGGCTTTTAATTTTCGCAATATTAACATTTGATCAATAATGGGATTCCAAAAGCACTTATGAAATATTTGATATTTTCTCGATCAAAGTTATTTGAGAAAGTTGAATCAATTAGGGTGAGAGCGAGACAACAGCATGTATCGAAGCTTTACAAATCTGATTTGCTCGGGGCGTGAATCAAACTGGAGACGTTATCCTTTTTGTCTGCTTCTACCGTTCTCGGTTTTTTTAAATTTTTGTGGGGTGGGGGGTTGCGTTGGACCTTGGAACTCGTGTCAAACTAGGATTCTGTGGAGTCTTTGCGTCGTTTACATCATCGTGTCAGCTGCCCCCCGAGCCGGTTATCTGTCACGCATTCGCCTTAACCATGGTTAAAAGTGAAAACCGGGGTTAGGGTTTCCGCTATAAAAGCCGCCAGCTTTCCTCCGCCCCCATTATTATAATCGGAACGCTCGAGAACCGGAGGAAAAGAAAGCTCTCTTGCCATCGTCCTCGCGACCTCTCGTCCTCATAATTCTCCCAGGTTATCGCCTTTTCCTGTATAAATATTAATTTTTTATGCTGTGTGTGTTGTGATTCTCCGCGTTCTTTGGATCGATCTCGTCGTTCTGAATTCGTGTTCGTACGATTTGTGGAGTTTCGTGTTGTGGGTTTTTTGTTTCCTATGTTGCTTGGGGGTGGCGGCGAGCCCGTGTTTTGTTCGGTGATTTTCGGGATTACCCATCTTGTTGTCTGTCGAGGGTTTTGCGGGTTCGTTCCCGATCAATCGGGTCATTGGTGTATTCTATGTCGATCTTGTTGTTTTGAATTCGTGTTTGTAGGATTCGCAGATTTTTGTGTTTCGTGTTTTTTTCGTCCATGTTGCTTTGGGTGGCAGCGAGCCCGTGTTTTGTTATTTGATAATTTTCGGGATTTCCCACCTTGTGGTCTGTCGAGGGTTTTGTGGGTTTGTTCCTGATCAATTGCGTTACTGGATATTCTATGTCGATCTTGTTGTTCTGAATTTCTGTTCGTAGGATTCGTAGAGTTTCATGTTTTGTGTGTTTTGTTTTTCCCATGTTGCTTGGGAGGCTGGTGACCCCGTGTTTTGTTGTTCGATGCCCATCTTGTTGTCTGTCGAGGGTTTTGTGAGGTCATTCTTGATCAATTCGATCATTGGGTATTCTATGTCGATCTTGTTCTTCTGAATTTGTGTTAATAGGATTCGTAGAGTTTTGTGTTTTGTGTTTTTATTTTTCCCTATGTTGCTTGGGAGGACGGTGAGCCTGTGTTCTGTTGTTAGATGATTTCGGGATTGCCCATCTTGTTGTCTGTCGAGGGTTTTGTGGGTTCGTTCCTAATCAATCGGGTCATTGGGTATTCTATGTCAATCTTGTTGTTCTGAATTTGTGTTCGTAGGATTTGTAAAGTTTCGTGTTTTGTGTTTTTTTTATATGTTGCTTGGGATGGTGGCGAGCCTTTGTTTTGTTATTAGATGATTTTCGGGATTGCTCATCTTGTTGTCTGTCAGGGTTTTGTGGGTTTGTTCCTGATCAATTGGGTGATTGGGTATTATCTGTTGATCTTGTTGTTCTGAATTCATGTTTGTAGGATTCACAGAGTTTTGTGTTTTGTGTTTTTTTCTATGTTGCTTAGGGTGGCAGCGAGCCTGTGTTTTGTTGTTCAATGATTTTCAGGATTGCCCATCTTGTTGTTTGTCGAGGGTTTTGTGGGTTTGTTCATGATCAATTGGGTCATTAGGTATTCTCTGTTGATCTTGTTGTTCTGAATTCGTGTTCATAGGATTCGTAGAGTTTTGTGTTTCGTGTTTTTTTTTTTCTATGTTGCTTAGGGCGGCAGTGAGCCTGAGTTTTGTTGTTCAATAATTTTCAGAATTGCCTATCTTATTGTTTGTGGAGGGTTTTGTGGGTTCATTCATGATCAATTGGTTCATTGGGTATTCTATGTTGATCTTGATGTTCTGAATTTGTGTTTGTAGGATTCGTAGAGTTTTGTGTTTTGCGTTTTTTTTTTACCCTATGTTGCTTAGGGTGGCAGTGAGCCCGTGTTTTGTTGTTCGATGATTTTCAGGATTGCCCATCTTGTTGTCTGTTGAGGGCTTTGTGGGTTCATTTATGATCAATTAGGTCATTGGGTATTCAATGTCGATCTTGTTGTTTTGAATTCGTGTTCGTAGGATTTGTAGCATTTCGTGTTTCGTGTTTTTTCTTCCCCGTGTTGCTTAGGGTGGCAGCGAGCCCGTGTTTTTTTGTTTGATGATTTTCAGGATTGCCCATCGTGTTGTCTGTCAAGGGTTTTGTGGGTTCGTTCATGATCAGTTGAGCCATTGGGTATTCTATGTCAATCTTCTTGTATTGAATTCGTGTTTGTAGGATTGTAGAGTTTCGCGTTTTGTGTTTTTTCCCCTTATGTTGCTTAGGTTGGCAGCGAACCCATGTTTTGTTTGATGATTTTCAGGATTGCCCATCTTGTTGTCTGGTGAGGGTTTTGTGGGTTCATTCATGATCAAGTGGGCCATTGGATATTACATGTCGATGGAAATTTTTTTTATGCCTGATGACTGTGATTTTCCCAATGATGAAAAATTGTTCTTTTACCTGATCGACTTTTTTTTTTTTAGAGAAGATCTGTAAATTTGATGTGATACGACGAGAAAGATGGGAAATTATCCATCTGTTTGAGTCTGTTATGTTATGATTATGCTCCTTTGTTTTGTTGTCGGTATACAAGTGCTCAGTTGTTTAGAATATGTTGTTTTTTCCCTGAATTATCATGGAATAGTGCTAGTTGAGCCTTTGGGTACCTGGTTTATTCACGGTGTGTTTTGTGGTGTTAATCGATTGATCGGAAGATGGTTATGATTGTTCAGTTTTCTCAACTGGGGGAGTTGATAAATTGGCAGATGTATGTTATGTGTTCAACGTCTTAAATGAATGTGGATGTATTAGAAGTTGTTGGTTTTCACTGAATGATTGCTGGTTGTAATGATGTAATGCTTGGTTTTATGGAGTTGATGGATTGTTATTTTCAGGTCGCTTGGCTACTTTTGCTGTGAGCTTTTGAACGTAGGGATGGCTGATGGTCATGAGACTGACAAGAACATCGAGATATGGAAGATCAAGAAATTGATCAAGGCTTTGGAAGCTGCAAGAGGCAATGGCACAAGCATGATTTCTCTGATCATGCCTCCTCGTGATCAAATCTCTCGAGTTACAAAAATGCTTGGCGATGAGTTTGGTACTGCATCGAACATCAAGAGCAGGGTGAATCGACAATCTGTGCTCGGCGCGATCACGTCCGCTCAGCAGAGGCTCAAGCTTTACAACAAGGTTCCTCCTAATGGGCTTGTGCTATACACTGGCACAATTGTCACTGAAGATGGAAAGGAGAAGAAGGTGACCATCGATTTTGAGCCTTTCAGGCCCATCAATGCATCTCTCTACCTGTGTGACAACAAGTTCCATACTGAAGCTCTGAATGAACTCTTAGAATCTGATGATAAGTTCGGTTTCATTGTCATGGATGGTAATGGAACTCTCTTTGGGACTCTGAGTGGTAACACGAGGGAGGTGCTTCACAAATTTAGTGTGGACCTGCCGAAGAAGCATGGAAGAGGTGGGCAGTCAGCTCTTCGTTTTGCTCGTCTTCGAATGGAGAAGCGCCACAACTATGTGAGGAAGACGGCTGAGCTAGCCACACAGTTTTTCATTAATCCATCAACTAGCCAGCCCAATGTTTCAGGACTTATACTGGCTGGATCAGCAGACTTCAAAACTGAGTTGAGTCAATCTGACATGTTTGATCCTCGTCTTCAGGCCAAGATACTGAATGTTGTTGATGTTTCTTATGGTGGTGAGAATGGTTTCAACCAGGCCATTGAGTTGTCTTCAGAGATATTGGCCAACGTGAAGTTCATTCAGGAAAAGCGCTTGATTGGTAAATACTTTGAGGAGATAAGCCAGGATACTGGAAAATACGTTTTTGGTGTGGATGACACGCTGAAAGTACTGGAGATGGGTGCTGTTGAAATACTGATTGTGTGGGAGAACCTGGATATCAATAGGTACACACTGAAAAACACCACTACTGGTGAGATTATCACCAAGCACTTGAACAAAGAGCAAGAGCTTAACCAGGAAAACTTCAGGAATCCTGAAAACGCAGCTGAGCTTGAGGTTCAGGAGAAAATGTCGCTCCTGGAGTGGTTTGCTAATGAATATAGGCAATTTGGTTGCACACTTGAGTTTGTCACAAACAAGTCGCAAGAGGGATCTCAGTTCTGTAGAGGTTTTGGTGGGATCGGGGGGATTCTCCGTTACCAGCTCGATGTCCGATCTTTTGATGAGGTCTCTGATGAGGGTGAATATTATGATGACTCTGAATAGCAATCAATAAACTTTCCCCCACGGCTGGTGCAGGAGGATGGGGCGAGTTGCCTGCACCAGTGCGCGAGCTCTCGCGCTATATGCTACTGCTTTGGCACTGCACGAAAGAAGATCTATGCAACTCCTAGCCAAGGTTCCCTGTCCCTTCACTAGATTTTTTATTGGACCTCCCATTTTGATTTGTTTGTGGACACTTTGCCTCTAGTTTCTTTTCAGGTGTTTTTCATTCTAGGTAGTTCCTGTGTAATGGCTGCTAACGATATGTTTTTGTACTAGGTGGGGGCATATTGCTTGGAGAGCACGCGGAAATTGCAATGGGTTAAATCTACTGCCTTCTATCGGAAGGAGAAGCATATGCTCTACTGGATTAAGCTTAAGTCTGGACTGTAAGGGAGTACCTTTGCTGATTCAGATGCTGCTGCTTGGGTGGACCTTATATGGTCTGGTTATTTCTCTACTTCTGTTTCGCCAATGAGCTATTAGCTTTTCTATCAACCCAGTATGAACTTAAGAGTGGTCCCACTCGTTATAATATCTAGTTGTTGCTACTGTAATGTTCTGGTCTTACGTGACCACGTGTGATGGATCTTCATGTGGTGCCAGCTACTCTCACTTGAGTGGTGGATTTTCTAGTCATGTTGCTACTATTACCAGTCTGTTTGCATTTGGGTTGAATATAATGCGTTGTTATATATACTTGATAATCTGATTGTGTGGTTTGCATTGGTTGTTTTTGGCTATAGATAGATATCATGTAGACAGGAACGTTCTTGGTTCCATAAGTGTGATGACTGATGGGCAGATGGCATCAGCTATGGGCGGGGTTGTTGCTTTATTGAGGTTTTGAATGCTTATCTATCAATGTTGTTCTTAAGGTGAGGAATCATAGGTGGTACTGTGACCTTGGTTTGCAAATCTCTTCTTGTTGGGATAGCAAGCTTGTTGTCCCGAGTACAAGAGCACAGCATAGCAGTTCTAAATTTGGCACGACAGGAACATGGGACGGACTTGATATGCGGTAATTTATGTTTGGTGCTTCTAGATTCTCATTAGTGGTCTACATTGAATTCAGTGACTTGTGGCACAAAGCGTATCAGCTCGTTAGTGGGTTCTTTAGATACCATGACCTCGAATTGTTCAATGGATGTGTGCCGGCTCAACCATATAATCTAATGGGAATACTTCTCGATCGAACATGCAGTTGAGCCTTTTTGCGGCTTCGATGATCCTAGGTTAGACTTTATTGTAGTCGTCCAAATTAAGGAGGAGCTGAAGTTAAAGCCATACCGAATACATTTTTCTCGATCTAGAAGCCTAGCAAATATATAGCACCCAAGCTCTGGCGGCATGAAATGGTTGGGCCAGATCCACGAGGTTATCGCAAAAATTCCTGATTGGCAACGATGTAATACAACGTCTCTCGTTTCTCTCTTTTTTGATCGTTCCATGCCTTCTTGAAAACCTAAGAATAGACAGAACCTGCATTATTCTGTGTTACTTCGATGCTCATCACGTGGAGCAGTGGCGTTCTGCCGTTCTTCAAAACTGAAAGATGCGTTAGTCGCCGTAATTGCTGATATATGGTTCTGGTGCAACCGACAGAGCTCAACCGGGACATCGGCGCAAACTTTGTCGGTACAAACTTCACCACTCTAGGCACGACATAAAACGAAGTCGAATCCATATTTTAGTCCATGCTTCCATGCTTTCGCCGATCCCTTCGGAGCCGTGTCATCCATTTTCCTAACTGGAATAGCACGACCTTGCCAGTGACCTGTAAAGTCAGCCCGGAAGCTATCAACACACCTCCCACCACCAGCCATTTCAAGGGATCCCTTTTCCGTGTATCCTTCGATTTCTCATTCTTGTGGACTTCCAAAGAAGGAGCCGGAACTGCCATCGGCCCACACTCGGTGGTCATGCACGCCAGGATGGCATAAGATGATCGAGGTGCGCCGCTGGCTCGAGCAAGATTGTAAGCCTGAAGTGCGGCCTCCATTTTCTTCACAAGGCCCCACATTGCCGCCCTGGCACATATCTTAATTAACTCCTTCGGTAGACCGTTGTCCTCGAAATGGAAGAAGATCACCTCTGATGCGGGCTGTTGCTGCCTGTTCCCTGATTCTACTGGAAGAATTATAGACATTGTCAGCACCAAAACCTCCCCTTGTGTAACCTATGAGAGGATATCAGTGGTTATTGAAATACCTTGATTTATGCACCAACTAGAATAATAGACCTCTACTCTTCGCGTGTTTCTGTGAGTCGGTAGAGATGGATATGTTATTCCCTGTATTGATAGAAACTCGCCTTTAATCTCCAGACATACTTCATCAACGGTAAAGATCCAACATATGTTATGCACGTCGGTTCTTGGTTCCCCATCCTAAAGTAGCAAGAATGACCTTCTCGCGTGGGCGGAAGTTACAACTAAAATGCATTTGGACGGCCCGATAACTTATCTATACCACAAGTGGCTCTAAGAAGACTGGTTCCGGAATTCAAGCGAACAATTTACCTTTGTCACGAAGTAGTAGCTGGATTCAGATTGCCAAATGCGGCGGATGATGACGTACTCTCGCTCCGTGGGGATCAGCGGTAACTACACACCCAAATCTGTATATTAGCTCCTAGAGGGAAATAGTTGAGAATGTACTGTTATAATGATTCAGTACCTTTCTTATCCAGTGAACAACCATGGTTCCGGTTCGTGGGCAGACGTGTAAAGTCCTGCAGTAGACTAGCATCTTTTCCCACTTGAGACGGAATTCGTCGTCCCAGAAGAAGTCCCTCAGTAGGTCGGGCGAGATGTTCGTGAAAACTGTTCTCGTGCGATACTGTGTCGGGCCAACCTGAAATAAGAGCAATAACAATAATTTGGACGATGAAGGCGACCGTCACGCGTGGCAGTGTGAGACTATCAACCAGAACCCCTCGTTACAAAAAAAAATAAAAATTGAGGGTGGTAGTAGAATGGCTTCGCAAAAACCTTCTTTAGTTTCCCAGTTTTCAATCTGCATGAAAGAGAGATCTAGGTACTACAGCCAATTTTCCCAGAGACCATGTATCCGATGCTGCGAGTGCAAAAACGATTGCACAGTTTCCCAGCACTGAATTACGCAGGAGGTCTAAGAAATCTCCATGAACATGTGACTAACTGCTTCCAAGAATTTATGGCAAGGTAGGGCAGCCAGTTCGAAGATTGTCGTTCGACACGGTAGTTTGAGAGGATGAGCATCAATCTAAGATGATCAGATTATTAGATGAACTTTACCGGTGGGTCTCTGAACCAAGCTTGGAATGTCAGGTTTTGAGTTGGTCTCTCCATCATCAGCTGCCATGGCGGACCACCATTGGACTCCGTTATGTAAGACATCAGTTCCCTCAGATCAGTTTCCTCTAAGGCTGCATCTGCACCATTTTTTCTTGAATCATATGCCGTCGGGATAGAGCTATATAGTTACAGTAGAAGGAAAAAGCTGTGATCGTGACCGATGAATATCGCGGGGACATCACAGTAAGGGATGAGAAAACTGTGCTCCCTATTTCCAACAACTACGAAAATTCTCGCAATTTCTCCTATCAAACTCAGTGGAATACCTACTTGGCACAAGGTCGGAGGTGGCATCATCGAGCATCTCTGGATGGTTTTCGACATCGTTGGGTTCGGATGAGCGATGGAAAATTCTGTTTAGGACCGAACGTAGCTGACGAGGAGCAAAGGCAATCCCCACCCAGAGAAGCCTCCCGCCGTAGACGTGCGGGAAGCGAATTCTCCATGGACTCCACATCCAAAGATAAGAGTAATGGTTATAATTTCTCGTGGAGAGCAATCCAAGGAGAACAAAAGCCAACGCCAGCACTAGATTTCGTCCCGAAAAGACGGAAGATAAAGCAGGAATGTCTTCCAGATCGATCTTGCCAAACGAATTGTTCACCATCGTCTCCAAACTTCTTCAGCCTGCTGCAATATTATCCGTCACCTGGGTTCACATTTTCCTGTTTCAAAGCGAAGCGCACCTTGTGTGATGTCCCAGGAAGGAAGAAAGGAATGTCCACGTCCCCACTCTTCTTTCTTTATGTTGCACTATGCCATCCAGCATTTTTCCAAGGCGACAGGTTTCGACTCGTGCCTTTGTTTAATGGGAAGTCCTTGTAGACGACCTTGTAAACAACAATTCCTTTGTTTGATTCGCGGCTATTTGGGGGACAACGTTCCAACCGTAGTTTCCGTCTCGGACGGGAAGCACGATGTGGGTTTCTTGATTAGTATTTTATCGTGTCACGTTGATCACATGACGTTTCATGATTTCAGGATTGGATAACTCCAGTTGTCTTACCTCCGAAACCAACCCGTTTCGGACATTCCATGCCGCCTATAGATGTTACCCTTGGACCAAGGGCCTTGGTAATGACAAAAAGCAGAAACAAGCCGCCCTGTTTATCAATATGTGATTAAGTTGATATGGTATGTTAGCTGCTTTACTTGCAATTCGCTCTACCACGATATATCTCACTCAGTTCCCCTCACTAGTAGTAAAAGCTATAGCTAATTGCCCACCCTTCCAAGCAACTGATCTGGTCAGCGAAATTTATCAGTCAAAATCCACGTGAAGACAACGAAGCAAATTGGTAAATTCTGCTGGTACCAAGTTATCTTCACAGCCCAAAGATCGCATTGCCATTGTTGTCTCCTCATTTACCAAAATCAAAACAAATGAATAGAACAATTGGAGGAGCCCCTGTTGGGACTAACTTTGTATAACAAAGAGAGAAATGTGTTCGAGAGGATTAGGTCCAATCAATAGACACCAACTCAGAGAGAGAGAGAGAGAGAGAGAGAGAGAGAGAGAGAGAGACTACGGATCAAGCAAAAGACGCTCTCTTCCTTTCCATGAGAATGATACTTAACTGCAAACAAAAGCTTAGGCAATTATCGTGCACAAAAAAAATATTCATCTAAAATTCCTTAAAACTACCAGAAAATGGCTCTAGAGGTGAATATCTAATAGAGACAGGGAGGATTCATCCTACTGGCAAACTGGGAGAGATATTAAAGTACAAATTGGGTTCAGTTCTAACCAACAGATGAAAAGGGAAAACATATTCGCCCCTGCCATAATTATACATGCACAACATCCAGCATTCTCCCAGATCACTGGCTGTTTCCATTCCAAGGCTGATGATGAAGAACTGTCCGATAAACCAACCACTTGGAACCTCCTATTCCTGAAAGAGAATGAAATAAAGACATACTTAGTAATTGCTCTGCTCCAAGATATCCCAAACAAAAGACTAGGACTATGATGAAATCAAACCAAAATACTTACAAGAACAAGTAGAAAGAATTGCAACAAAAAGGATTCCAACCCATCACCTAAATGGTGAACGAACAAAGTATGTCTTAAAACTAATGAGTAACATACATTTACCACCGTATTGTTGACATGTCGAAGAACTTCGATTACAAAATTAACTCCAAAACACGTCATTCATCCGGCGATAATTGTGAAAAGATTTATCTACACTGATGGTGGACCTAATAATAATCCAATTTTTATTGTCAAGTACACTTGGTGAACTCACTATGTTGAGCAGATATTTGAACTAATGATTGTCAAGTTTAGTCAACCATTTAGGACTCCAGGTGGTTCAAGCCTAATTGTCTTGCCAACATTCTATATTTTAGATACTTGTAGATAAATTACATGCTTAATGGGTTTTGGCTTTTATGTGCCTTGTATTTTAGGTATCTGAGATGGTCCAAATACCTATTTAAATGGCAAAGTGAACTTTTTCAGTATTTTTGATCCTTAAGCACAACTTTGAGATCAACCGAAGCACAAAACTTGTGTAGCTTTCCATCGTTGACTCAAAATTTAGTTGTGAATTAACTTCTAACTCCATTTAAGCTAAGTTTGAGTACAAAATTATGGACTTGACTTAGTTTGATGAACCCTTGGTATGCCTACTTTGTTGCACCCAGTCATTAGATGCTCCAGCTTAGCAAATGGGCCACAACAACCAGTTCATTTCAAATTTTTGCAATTTAAGTACTAATGGTAGAAATTGAAATTTTTTATATGAAGAAAATGGCTGAGAAAGTCATAATAAATGCTGAAATGTCTTGATTTTGCCAAGAGCTGTAGCATAAGAAAGAGCAGAAGAGAGAGACAGGAATTTAGGATACAGGCAGCTATCCGCATGCAAAGACATTTGAGTAATACCTGATCCATGGGCGCAGGTTCATTGTCTGTTTGCTCCTCTACATTCTTCTGTTCAACATCAGCTTCATCTTGATTAGTAGAACTCATTTCTTCATCTCTTTCCTTGACACTTCCAGCCCCAGTAACAACCTCCAGTATTTTCAGATCCGCCGGAAGCTGACCTGACTTCAGAGCCTGCTCATTCCAATAATAAGCGCTGCATTATATTACACACAAAACAAAGGCATACATAATGGAAAGGTGCACAACTTTAATAAAGAAAAATCTAAGCACCTTTTCAAGTCTGGCAACCTCTTCAAGGGTCTGTGAATTCACTATGGCCGCCTGCAAGAGAGAACAAAAATCAAACTATGTACGATCCCCAGCTTAATAAAAGAAAACACGGTTCCCATTTGCAGAAACCATTTTGATGGAACAGATCAATTATCTAACTCGAATGCATTGGCACAGTATAGCTGCATCTAGCATTCGGCATGGTAGCAAATGGACAATCAAGAGCTCTTCAGAACAAATGATCCAGAAAAGCAGCTCTATTACTAAACGCAGGGAATTCTCTAGAGAGAGTTATTTATTTTTCTCTGAAGTTTGAACTCTCCATGCACCTAAGATTGCTCAGGAGGAAGAATTACTTTCTTTGTAAGTTGTGGTTGTCAGTAAATCTTTGAAATTCACTTATCAGGTTTATGGAAATTTGCACTGAATCAGAAAATGAGATCTTCCAAATTGATTCAAAGAGACAGGTTTATGGACCTAAAATGACACTGTTATCAAAACTCGCCCTTCCAATTCTGGAAGATTCTCCTGACTGACTAGTCAGGGAAGTGTTAATCACCAATGCAGAAGAAAAAGAAAACAAATCTAACTGAAAGATAGCAGATGAAACCAGATCTAACCCTAGATCCAGTTTTTTTCAATGAGGTACTCAATAAACAATTTCAAAGCACAAAATTTAGTTAAAACACTCAACAAAATTGAAATATCTATCACTCATCTTAAAGGAAAGATAAAAGAAAATTGCACAAACACTGGAAGTTCATGCAAAGTAAAGGCAATACCTTTATAGCAATGATTTGCTCCGGTGTAGGGGCAACAACTTTTGGAGCCTGCTGTTCTTCGGTGGGTTCAGAAACCTTTTGAACCTCTCCCGGCATAAACGTCTTTGTCGATTCCTTTTTAGCTTCCTCTTCGACTTCTTTAGATGAAAATAGCTGTTCTGCTTCTAATCTCTCCTATCATCCAGGAAAATTAATAATAAATCTACTATTTTCTCTTTGAAATTAGATATAAAATAATTAGACTCAACTACAAGAATGAGTAGAAGTAGAATACGAAACCAGTTATTTGGAGCAAATAATTATTCAAACCCTGAAAAGGACAGATCAATGCAGTTGAAATTCTATTGAAACTACAAATGCAATAATTAAGGATCTGTTTGTTTACACTTGAGCAAAAGTGAAATGTACTCTTTTGCTCTACAAATCTAAAATATCATTCAAGCTCCAGAAAATTATAAAAAAGTTATATGTGAATCTTCATATCAATATTTGGTTGTCTTGAAAATTTCAAAAGTTTCGGATTTAGAAAAAGTCAAAGTGCATGAGGTACAAGATTTAGATTAAGCACAAAACAAAAGGTAAAAATCAATCCAAACAGACTCTAAGACTTCCGAACAACTTTAAAAAAAAAAAAAAAGAATAATTTAATATCTAAATGTAGACTATAAAACCATTACTTTGGAGCAAAGAGTTATTCAAACTCTGGAAAACGATAGATAAACCCAGAAGAAGACAAGGTGTATTTTACAAATGTTGTGTGGGAACAATGAACAATAGCAACCAAAGAAAAGCTAAAAATTTCTCTCTGCTATGTATAGACTCAAAATGATATCAAAGTAAACAAAAGTTCAGCACAATACTTTCCAGTCAGTGACCTCAAAAAGGCACTGACAATTGGGCAAGGAGGGCAGGAGGACCATTTTGCACTGATTTTGTGAGTAAAAGAGGATGCAAGATAAGTCAAACAGCAATTAGATGAAAATACATATTTTTCTTCTGATATTCCCCTATAATGCAGAACATTATTAACAATCTGTATTTTAGATTCTTTCCAAAACTAGAAATACAGAAACAAATTGTGTTTTAGATTCTTTCTAAAACAAATAGAATCATTACTTTGGGCTATTGAACCGCAATTTAATTGAGCAGAATGTTTTGGTAAAAAAAATTGAACAGAGAGGCATTCAAACAGGAAAAGGACAGGTAAACATGGAGAGGTAGAAAAACTTATTTAATGGATGTGCTGTTGAAACACTGAATAACAAAACTCACGAAAACACAGATAAAATTTCTTCCTGCTCTGTATAGACAGAAAATGATATCGAAGAAAGTATATATTCACCACAATGGTTCCTGTGCAACAACCTAAAAAAGGACCTCTAGCACTTGGGCATTAAACAATTAGGTGTGTAGAAGGATTGTTTTGTATTGATGCTGTGTGTAAAAGAGAATGCCAAATCAATTTATCAATGATTATGCCATGAACATGGAGCTTTGGCCTCTTTAGGGCTTCTTTGGCATCTTGCCAGTAGTGAATACAAGCATTTAAGATATTTGATCTACCCTGCTTTTTTCTTTTCTTTATCAGAGGAGTTCTTCCCCTTTTGTTTTGCAGTAATTGACCAACTAGAATGACTGCCTGCATACAAGATTTCAACATGTACATTTTAACATTAATCACAGATGAACAGACCACTTAGTGAAGTCCATTGAAAGATTCCATAGTAACTGTACCCTATTAACTACCAAGAAAACAAACCAATAATAAGGTATAATTTCGTCATGTTAGTTTGGAATATAATTTGAAAAATAATTTTAATTTGCCAGGAAGCATGAAATGAGGCCTAGTGGATGGTTTAAAGTCATCTCAAAGTCCATCCAAGCAGCTTCTAAGGCTCTGCGATGCTAAATCTATTTAAGAAAAGAATGACTGAGGATAGAAGCATCATCAGATAATGCTTTTTTGCTCTGGCAGGTAGCATTCAGTCTATAACTATTATGCACTTCCAAACATGAAGAGAAAAGGCATGCCAGGAAAGAATACAAATTGCAAATGGTCAACAAACCTTGCTTTTTACTTTCCTGAAATCCAGCACCCGAAGCGATTTTAGTTTGTGAATCACATACAACCTATAATTGGGTTTCTTTGTGACATTATTATCCAACAAACCAAGATATTGGAGCCTTGGAAGGGATGCAAGAGGATCAATCTCAGCCAAGTTGACCAATCTGTTGTTTGTAAGAATCAGCGTGTGCAACTTCGGTAAGAACTCTGCCAAGGAAATGAAGAGGTAATGTGAACTTTTGGCTAAACAAGAGAGATGTCAAACAATCATCTGATTGCCATTATTACCTCCGATATTGGGGTTGATGCGAGTAATTCTATTGTTATTTATAAGCAAAGTGCCCAACCGATTAAGGTATGGAAAGTTTTCCAGCTTAACGATCTCATTGTCGGACAAATCAATAGTGTCAAATTGGTCCTGCACCAAATAAAAGCATGAAGCTGCTTTGCATAGGAAGAGCAAGATATGCCACATACATTATTTGATTAAGTGCATCAGCATACTAGTAATATAAAATTAAGAGAAAACCATGTAATGACAAATAGCAAACAATGAAAACTAATGTCTTTGTTTTACCGTATCACAACCTCTGTGTGTGTGTGTGTGAGAGAGAGAGAGAGAGAGAGAGAGATGACGAGAATTCCATTGTATGGTCTAGATCCTTTTGATGAAGGTAGAAATTACAGGAGTCGGCAGGTTCTGAGCAATGATCGACCAGATAATAAGCAGTATACTATCAAAGGTGTCTCTCCACTTGACAAAACAAATAACACATAAGCTCCATCAAACAACAGTGAACAAGATGCTCTAAGTGTCAAGAGAGTTTCACTAACAATGCACCAGATTGTCATCAATGTGTGCATCTTGCAATTGCTGAGTTTAAAATAAGACACCAGATGGAGGAATTATTAGGCACTCCCGGCCCATGTTAGCCCATTTCACATGAACCGTTGTATCATGCAGGTCCCACATGCTCCCGAACTATGTTAGCCCAATCCACACATCAAGCAGAATGGGCATTGGGCTAACCTAAGCTGGGAGTACCCAAAAATTAACTCCACTAGACGCTTTTCCTGAGCATAACATGAATAATAGGTCACCAAGAACTCCACTCAAGAAACACTAAATTCTCCTAACATCTCATGCTTGCAACTCACATTAGCAGAAAAACATCAAAACCCCAACACCCCACAATCACATACGCATAAAAACCCCTTCTTTGCAGCATAAACGGTAACCAGCTTCCTCATTGCGTCCAATCATTCCTCACAAGACTACCAAAAATTGGCAACCAACCAGGGGCACTCAAGCATTCATCCTCAGCACCCAAAACCCTAATTACAAAACAAAGAACGAGAGAACGAACCTCAGTGGCCCCCAAGTTCTCGATCACCGCAATCTTGTTACCTAATCACAGAAAAGAAAACCGCGAACGAAACCTCGGTCACCGACCCATCGAAAACATCCCCCGCGCTCGCGCGAAGCCGCGGGGGGGAAAGGGACGCTTAGGGGCGGAAAACGGTAGCACGCGGAGTTACCTCGCAGGTCGAGCTCCCGCTCCTTGATGGCGTTGAAGAAGTGGGGGCTCTTCCAGATCAAGTCCGCCGACAGCCTCACCATCTTCGCGAGGCCCCCTCACAGCTCGATTGCAGCAGCTCCTCCTCCTCGCACGAATTCCTGCTGCTGCTGCAAAGGAAGTGAATGCGCTCGAAGAAGCCGAAGCTCAAGCAGCTGTGGTTCTTCGCAGCAGCAGCAATGGAGGGAACCAGAACAACCCACGCCGATTTGCTTCTGCGCTTTGGGTTTTTGACCTATTTATGGCCCATGGGCCGGTCTTCGTGGCGGACGGATCGGGCCTTCTATTGGGCCGGCCCGGGCTCTGGCTTGGAGAGATGTTCCTATGGTGTGGTTTGATTGGGTATGAGAAGAATTTCAATCCAAATTTAACCTTCGGCCCCACGTGATATAATAGTTTAGTTCCTTAGTAAATTGAAATTGTAATTAAATGGTATTAATTCATCATTTTTTATACTATTTATTTTTCCATAATTGATACAAAAAATTCAAATTTATTGCATTAAAACAAAATTCTTGCTATGGAGTCTAAATGAATTGGTTTTATATTATAAATATAGAACAGCCAAAATAATTCAGCTACAAAATAAAGGAATCGCTTTGTGATTGCTGTTTGTCTGGCATTGTTTCTTACTAAAAGTATCGACTTTAGAATCACCATAGATTAAGGGTTCTAATTGGTACGTTTTTATTAAAGTAGCATGGTTTAATATTTAATTACTCTAATAGTTCTTTATTCATTATACATGTAATATTGGATTTAAGTATCTCTTTATAAATTGGGTCGTGCTTGTCACGTTTTCAATTAGGATTTGGGCACAATCCCCTTTTGTAAGATCACCAGAGAAAATGAAACTAGTTACTCGGCATACGCTTGGTGCAAACATATATTGGTAAGCACACTTTAAATATGTATTGTAGATGACGTGACGGAAAAATGATGTGTTTTCTGGGCATTATCTCTCTCTCTCTCTCGCTCTCTCTCTCTCTCTATATAATGTAAATAACAAGAATGTGAATTGTAGGTTTTGAGAAGTGGGTATGGTTATTTTGATACGAGGATTAAAGTTCAAGATGATATTATAATTTTCCCTTCATATGGATAGCTCAACTTAGTAAAAGATTGCAATTACCATGTTAAAAGAAATATTATTATTATGTCAATTGCTAGGGGTGAGTATGATTTGAATGGGTGGTT
The DNA here is from genome assembly GCA_017140395.1 of Eucalyptus lansdowneana. Classification (NCBI taxonomy): domain Eukaryota; kingdom Viridiplantae; phylum Streptophyta; class Magnoliopsida; order Myrtales; family Myrtaceae; genus Eucalyptus; species Eucalyptus lansdowneana. Next base: position 24,802,174 of record CM029492.1, read on the forward strand.
CCCACATTAAAAATGAAAATTATCCACTAAAGATTGATTCCAAAAAAATTGGAATTGAGACTCACTCATTGATTTTATGGATCCACCAAAATCGAACCGTTGGTCTAGTCGATTTTTAGTGGGTCCATGGAACTAATCCCAATTCGCAAAGCTTATTTAGCCTTATATTTGAGTTAAATTGCCAGTCATTTATTTTGATTAAGAATTCAAAACTATAAGGTAAAATGAATAGATAATATTGTTAGCTAAAAACTTAATTTATCCAACATCTTCGGAAACAAGTGGAGAATTAGACTCCACATTAAAAGTCCTAATCTCACAAAAGTTAAAACATTAATCGCTTGATTCATCTATTTTGAAGGTCATTTTAGTTTAATCTTGGATGGCTAAGGAAAGACTTAATTATACTCTTAAAATGAGCCATTGGCTTTTTTTGGACATCTCCAATCGGTTCTCTCTTCCTCTATTTTTGTTTGTTTATTTTGTTTATGTAATTGGATTATTAAAAAAAAAAAAAAAAGTAGGGGGTTAATTCTTATTATACACTCAAGAGACAAAATTAGTCAATAACTACAAATATTCATATATTTACATATATGTTTGTCAAAAAACTACAAAATAATTAAATAATTGAAACAAAATTTCTTTCACACACACACACACACACACACACACATTGATCTGGTCCAAGTGGTGGACGGGCATTTCCATGCCTAGAATTAGAAATCGGACTGGTACTCACTAGTTCCACTAAATTGAAATTGGGAATTGGACCGACCCTCATGGGAACCGTCGATTCCAGTACAATCCTATTCAATTAGGTTCTGGGCGGTTCCCAATTCTTTTGTCCACCCTTATCCATTACCAATATGAGAAAAGTACTTATACAATCTTCATAGGATGGATGCCAAATATATTTAGAGTTAGTATTGTTAGTGAATTCTTCCATATGCCAATCAATTAACTTTGAGTGTGTGAATTATTTTTTATAATAACAGCAAGAAAATATTCAATGGTTTGATATTGTCATGTCAGCATCCTATGTGATATGTATATTCTTACTCGTAGCCACAAACATATTGACATGAGAAAAATATTGGCTGCACAAGATGTGTCAGCACAACAAATAAGAAGAGCTTCGAGGTTGCGACATGTGTTCAAATTGTGGCCCAAATGCTAGGGACTTTTTTTTTCTTTCCTGCATGCTCTCTCTCTCGCCTGAATCTCTCTCTCTCTTTGCCACCCTTTCTCTCTCCCATCGAGCCCTCGTCCGACCAACGAACAACCACGCTCGACTGATGAGCTTTGCGACGGCAGAGGCAACCTTTCACGGTGAAGATGGAGGCCCTCAGTGTTTCGTCGGACGAGGGCTCGGTCGTGACTCGAAGGGGGAGAAAGAGGGCACAGTTGGGAGGGGCAGCGATTTGGCGACGGGGGAGTTGGAGGGGTGGCGTAGTGGCTTGTTAGTCAAATGAGGGCTCAGTGATTTGTCAAAGGGAGAGAGAGGGGGCACAATCGAGAGCGTCGGGTGAATAGAGAGAGAGAGAGAGAGAGAGAGAGAGAGAGAGCATGCAAGATGAGCTAGAGCCGAAGGGGCGGTGTGGTTCGTCGATCGAATGAAGGCTCGGTAGAGAGAGAAGGGACGGCAAAGAGAGAGAGAGAGAGAGTATGCAGGTGAGAGAAAAGTGCCCGTTCAATTTAAAATAGTTTGACATTTAGGCCCCATTTTGAACATGTGTTGCAACCTCATGGCTTTTCTTATTTATTGTGCTGACACATCTTGTGCGGCTAATATTTTTCTCATTGACATGTGTTTACCGATTCCATGTCAACATTAAAAGATTAAAAAGGTCTTCTCTCTTCAGCCCTCTCTTCTTCCTCCTTGGTCCATAGCCTTTCGCCCTCCGCCCCTCCTCCTCCGTTGGCGATGGTAGAGTCATCGGCGCCTTGATTAGGTTGACCCCTGCCATGTCCAAGTCAAGCGTGACTAGATTCCTCTGTTTTCTCCGTCTCATCTTTCTTTAGATCTTGAGAGATATGGCCGTCCACAATGACAGATTGGGAACTCAACCATCGCCGCTTGTAGCCATGGATGAGCCGCTGTCACTGGAGCCATGGTTTAGAAGTCCGATTGCGACCTACGATGCTCGAGGACTACCTTCGTCCCCTCCGTCATGCTTGTAGTTGACTCCGTCTTCCTTCCTCGTTGCTCGTGGTCAACCTCGTCCATGGCCAAGCCATCCCTCCATCGTCACAGCGGCTCATGGTCATGCTCGTCCATATCTGGATTGGAGTCATCCCTCCAGATCTAGTCATGTCCATGGCTCGTGAGGAGGCTTGTCCATAGATTTAGCGGCCATAGACGGTTAGTTCGAGATCCTGATGGCCAAGAACTACGAGCTCAAACAGCCAAAGGAAAAAAAAAAAATAGAGGAATAGATGGTAGGGAAAACGATAGAGTTTGAATGCAGTCATAGATGAGACGACCGAAACTTGAATGCGACCATGGACAAGCAGCGTCATGGATGGGTATACCGCAAAGACGATGGAGAGGGTTGGTCACCGGGCAATGGTCATCTTGGAGGTGGCACCAACGGAGGGAGATAGGGAGGTTGGGCTCAAGGTGGCTGGAGATGGAGGAGGAAGCATAAATGAGAGAGAAAAAATGAGGTGAACTGAGATTTTTAATTTTGTTTAATTAAATCCACATTAGTGTATATATGTGTGTGTGTGTGTGTGTGTGTCAATTTGTAATTGGTTCAAATGTTGCAAACCTATTTTCTCAATAACAACATATCTAATAAAGGAAATGAAACCAAAAGGAAATGTGTACAGCCAAGGGGGAAAATTCCGATTATTCCCTTTTAAAGTTGCCTAAAGACCCTTGTTTCTGACTTTATTTCAAATGAAACCCTATATTTGACAATATATATCAATTAGCCTCTACCGGCATGCAATAGTGGCTGGCCAAGGTGCACAAGCATCTCACATGCACGAATTTGGGAGCATTTTGGTCCAAAATCATAAACCTATATAGAGAGAGAGAGAGAAGGGGGAGAGAGAGGCAAAGCGGAGCCTAGGCAGCTATTCCTCAGTGAGTTCAGACGAATTCACAGTGGCTACCATCACCGCAACCTCCGCCCCCTCAAATCACATGCACTCAGAAAAGGAGTGAATCCGAGGAATTGGCCTTATTCCGAATGCTAGATCGAATGCCATAATTGATCTGGGTCCCATGCTCAAATCTTTAGAACTGGAGCTAATGCAAGAGAAATAACTTGTCTCTTTCCAGCAGGTGAAAGCCACTACAATCATGGCACGACCTCATAATTCAAGAATTGAGATCTACAAAATCCTAAGAAAAAGAGCGAATCGAACCACAACCCAACTTTGTTCTAGACTCTTCTCAATAGAAAGATCAAGATAGAAACCATTGAAGACATCGGTGTAGTAAATGCTTTGAGGCTTTAAGATTGAGTGTTTATATTATGACGACAACGATTAAGATGAGCTCGTTCAAGTAATGGACGTTGGATCTTCATTAGTGCTCGAGCGCCGCCATTGTTTATCCTCCACTCCCCATACTTCTTCTCTCTCTCTCTTCCTTCCTCTTTCTCTCTCTATCTCACCTCAGCCGGCCACTTTTTCCACCGGGGGTGAGCGCGGAGGGGCAAATCGACATGCCCCGGTCGAGTGTAGGGGTTCATTTGAGACAAAATCAATATACATGGGGTCATTTGCGAAAATAATCCCACCTCAGGGACTCAATTGAAATTTTCTCGCACGAGGGGGTAGGTAGGTAAACGGTCCAGTGCAGCAAGCAAGCTACCGCGCCAACCGTCCCCATGACTCCACTTACCCCAGTTTCGTCTCCCATCTCCCCACACAAGCGCCCTCTCCGTCGCGTCTCGCCGGAGCCGATCACGCCCCCGTCGCCGCCGCCGACGCCGCCGCCGCCGCTCCAATGGCACTGCGGATCAGCTCCTCCGCCCTTCTCCCGAAGAGCTCGCCATCTCCGTCTGCCGGAGCCGACGACGGCGGCTCCGTGAGGCCGGCCTCCTTCGTCGATCTGAGGCCGCGCGGACCAGCCGGCCTCCGCCTCCGCGGCTTCGTCCGCGCCGGCGGCAACAGCAACTCCACGAACTGCAACGGCGGCGGCGGCGGCCAGAAGAAAGGATCGGTGCCAAGCTCCAACTACGTGGTGCCGCTGGACAAGTCGGTGTCGGCGTCCTACTCCTCGTGCATAACCCGCCCCCTCGCCGAGATCCTCCGAGACCTCAACAAGAAGATCCCCGACAACATCATCAAGTCGCTCCCGAATGCTCCCGACGCCGATCCCGATCACGACGCCGATCAGGCCTCCAATCACATTCCCTGGTACGGTTTCGTCCTTCGTTTCGCATCTAGATGGTTCGCCATGTCGATAGCGTGCTTGTATATCCGATGATGGAACGTTGATCTGGTCTGATTTCTTTTTCCCTTCGGATGATTTTCTATTCTGTCTTTTAGGTTCCATGCGAACCGGATGTTGAGCTTCTACGCCCCTGGTATCTTCAATTCCTCAGCGCTCTCTCTCTCTCTCTCTCTCTCTCTCTCTCTGTGAAAATTGATGAATTTCTGTTTTCTGTATCATATGAGTGTTGCATGAGCCTGCATTGCGCGATCGATTACCTCTTTGCTTCTTAATCTGAGCTCTCTGGTTTCTGCTTGTGGTCTATCGAGTTGGATTCAACAGAAATGTTTATGCTCATTGCAAACCCTTGGCTTGTTGAAAAATTGCTTCTTGCTTCCTGATTTATGATCATAAACTGTGCACATGATCCCATCTTCTGTGTTGAAGCTCTTGCATTTTGATCAATGCATATCAGCCACATCGCATTCTAAACTTTACTTCCAAAATCCTTATGTTATTCCAATTACTGGGTTATTAGTTTCTTTTCTGTGAAGACTTCATAGGGGCCTTGCCAGTTATTCTTATGGTTGGTATTGTTTAGCACTTTCAGATCATCTAAGACACCTGTGATCTCATTGGTTGAAGTATTCAGTATCCTTGGAACAGTTATTCAGCAAGCATGTTCACTAATCAGCTAGGAACCATCAGTAGACTTTATTTGGATATGTACAAGGTCTACGTCTGGATTAATCTCTCATTGCATTGTTGATAGCTCAAAAGCACTGCATTTCACTCCTCATTGACTATTCTCTAGATTTTCTTTTGGCCACTAGCTATTCTCTTGATTTGATGCCTGCATGAAATGGAAAGATGAGTTTCTGTGCATCTCTTCAGATATTCACTACTAGTTTCCACAGGTTGGTGTGGAGAAATACGCGACGTTATATTCTCAGACAATGGAAGTGTAACCGTGGTGTATCGGGTCACAGTACGAGGATCGGATGGAGAGGTGGGTTCTCTCTTTACAATGTTTACATGTGGCTTGCATATCCTGCAATTTGTCTGTTTTGCAAGTTTGCAGCATAAATGTGCTGTTCCCTCAATTAATATGGGTTTCCATACTCTCGTTCATTTCCAATCATGAATATTACTAGTGTAATCTAAGAAAAATCAAATTGCAGTACTATTTGATTTAGCAAGACCTTGTGTTTGGATGACTTAGCCTTTGACCTGATATCACTGGTTACTGAGTTTTAGGATTGGTTTATTATGAAATGTGGATGTAGTGTATGCTTGAGAAACTCAAAATTACCGTGTCTCACAAATGGTAGAAATAAATGTGTCTAATATAGAGTAGGAATGATTGGCAAATATATTGTGGTTCTCTGGTTATATTAAGCCTTTAATGATGGATTTGAATATGTTTTACAGGAGGTATATGTGGTAAATACCTCATATGGAGACAATCTGATCATTGCATCGTGCTTATCAGTGGTTTGTGATTGGCATAAGGTAGAGATTAGTAACTAAGGAGAAAAATTTGTGATGAATCGTTATGAGCAGTAGGTATAATGCAAACTGTGGAAGGGAGAGGAACGGACAGAAGAAATTTAGTAGCTTGTTTGCTGGTTACTGTACTTATGGCTGTGAACATGAAAGATGGGAGAGAAGAACTTTGTTGCTCTTCATTCATAGTCAAACAATGGAAATAGAAGTCTTCTAGGCCAAAATCTTTAAGGAGTGCTGCGCCTTTCATTACAGGAAGGACAACTAAAGGTTTACGATTGACAGAAGTTAATTTTGTCGACAAAAAGAAAGAGCGATAAATATTATGCACATCTGAGCAAAAGAATGATAAATATTATGTCATCCATATTGGTGAGGCACCAGTGATTCTAAATAGCATGATTTCATATGGTCCTGAATGTTGGGAAAACCACCATATGCATACAGCAGAATATCAGGTGGACGTGAGAATCATCATATATGCCATGGCAAATTTTCAAATCACTAGTTCTGTTGTAAAGTGAATTGGTTGAATATACCTCTGTCATCCATCCACAGCTGTAACTGACCCTACTTCAACAGGCGCACCGGGAGGCAACTGGGACAGTATCACCTGCCGCTGGTCACGATGCAGATCCAGTTGCTGTAGCAGAGGAAATGGCTTTCTGCAAAGCATGTGCTCGATTTGGTCTTGGTTTGTATTTATACCATGAAGTATAGACATTAGAGATCATACATGGATCTACTCTGCTCACTCGACCGCGAAGAAGGGAGGTGCCAATGGAAATAAACAAGTGGTGTCACTTCGCATAGGCATTTGAATGTAGCTTTGGATTGTTGCAATATACCGAGTCGAATATTTTTTTTGTTGATTATGTTGTTTCATTTCACAAAGATGAGCATATTCAGTTTAAGGGGACATTTAGAACTGCAAAAAACTTCAAGGAAGGATTGGGAAGGTCTTGTTCTGACCAACATTGACTTCACCTCACCCATTCTTTTTCAGTCCATGCCTTTGACTCATGCTTTTGTTCTCAAGCAGACAAGAAGCTGCTTTCAACATCTATTGAATGATTCAGGGTAACAAGAAGCATAGCCCATACATATTAAGCACAAGAGAGAGGCAAAACTTGATCGAGCCAGCGATGATTTGAAAAAGGAGAGGCGCTCAATAATCTAAGGAGAAACAATTTAGTTTTCACGAGATCATCAATGAGATTAACTCTGAAGTTGAATTGTTAGTTCAGAGCTCATGATTGAATGATGTCGTCTTACTTCGCTTAAAGATGTTGAACTCTTATTCTGAGTTCAAAGCTTTTGAGGAGGAAATCGTTCTACTGTATAGCTTGTTAATCTCAGCATTGAAAGCACTTGGGCACTCGTTCTTTTCATTGCATCTTAGGGAGTTAAGTCATCTTTTATTAAGTGATAAAAACATAAGGATAGTAGATTCTCGACACTAATTTTTGTTTTCGGCTTTAACCCTTTTCCACACTGCGCGCGCAAGTCCACGATTTCCGGTTCCAAATGTTGAATAATGGTAATGATAATAATGATAAGAGGAAACTTGAATTTTCATCTCATTTATCTTCAACTCATTGAAAATAAGGGAACAATAAAAACATTCAGGAGGCATGTATCATGACTTTCGAGAAAGCCATTTTCATTTCGTTGATGTTCGTTGAATTTAGCGAGATGCGGTTTGGAAATTAAGGAATGGGAATTTTTACTAATAAGATGGGGTGGAAATTAGTCCTCGGTGGCAATGAATGAAATTCAGATAAGTCAGGCGATAGATATTTTTCTTAGCAGTGCGTTTACTGTTGACCAGGATTGATTGCTCCCGTGCCCAGAATTAGTGATTGGCCTAGTTTTAATTTTTTTTTTTATTTCATTATAAGTCCTAAAATTTATTGTGAAAATGCAATTAAGTCATAAAACTTGCAAAAAATGCAATCAAGTCATAAAACTTATTAATGATGCAATTGAGTCCTATTAACACCATCAATCCGTCTAACGGAAAATACTAATGTGACATTTTTAAATTAATTTATTTTTCTATGTGGCATTTTTAATCACTTTTTGCTAAATAGTAGCAAAAAACTAAAAAAAGCAAAATACTTTTAAAAATTGGGAAAAACAAGTTGTAAGGATCGTGGCTGCCCTTGCCACCATGGATAAGGACAGCAGGCCATTGGTGTCGCCACCCCTATTGTCGGAAAGGGTTGGCAGGGCTTCCAATCGACCAAGGCCAATGACCCTTGTCGATGGTAGGCGAGGGCTCAACGACCCTTGCCCAAATTTGTTTATTAATTTGGAGTTTTTAGTAAATTTATTACCTTAAAATTAATTTAGAATTTTTTGTGATAATATTATTCTTTTTTTTTCCCTTATTTATCTTTTATCTATCTTCCTCCGCTCCTACCGACCAAAAAAAATAAAAATAAAAATTCCTCCGCTCCTCATGATCCCGATCACAAACCACCGTCGGATTGGTCAAATGAAGACCATTGGTCAAAAAAAGCAACCGCATCCGACTATATTTCAGTGGCGACGCATCTTGCCCCACTTGCCTCGGAGGATGCTGCCCCCCCAAATTACCTTCATGAGAACAAGAAAAAAGAAACTATATTTCAGTAACGTGAAGCGTGGAGGGCACGAGCGCAACCTGTCTCTTTAATCTGCTGATTTTTTTTTTTTAACATATAAAAAAAAATCATACACCATTTTCTAATTTCTCGATTCGATTAATAGCTTGAGGACCGTGACCGCTTGAGATTATTTTTAAGTGGGAACATAAGAACGTGAGTGACATCAGTTGCATTCAAATTAAGCACTTAATTACTCAATAAATCCTTTTTATGCAAGACTAATGAAATCATAGACCTTATTGTAAAATAAAGTTCTCATAAATCCCTCAATGAAAATGAGCGACCAAAGAAGGTGAATTTAATTGAGCTAGCCAAAACTACAATAATATTTCTCCTAGGTCAGTTATGTCACATAAAAGTGCATCGACTTTAACTTTAATCTCCATTCAGGTCCACATTGATTTTTGTCTTATACTTTATTAATCTCATTAAAAGGCACAAACTTTCAATTAGTATCTAAATCTAGCCCTTTCAAATGATGCCATTAAAGATTTGACATGCCACACGTATTTGGTGACCTGTAACTATAGCCATCATACCGATTTAGGAATTTGAATAGCTTTGAACCGAGTAGGAGGAGGAAACGTGAGCACTTTTAAGTTTGAACTTTGGTGAACAAAATTGAAATGGATTGAAGAAATGACTTACCCAAGTCTAACGAGGCACGGACGAGTGGTTCACCGGATTCGAGCAATGGATGAAAACTGGGAAAATTGGAACCATAAAGTCACGATCGGTGGCGTTTGAAAATAATGGAAGCTCTCAGAATATGTGCAATCCTTCCATGTCAACACAGCCTTGCACCGTCAAGTTATGACATCCAAGCCAAGATTGTTTGAGACCCAAGCTAAAATTGGCGCCTTTTTACTAGGAAAAAAAAAATTTCTGCGCCGAAATTGAAGCCGAGCTAAATTCGATGTTTTATACGAGGCAACAATAAAAATAAAAAGCTTGAGTCAGAATTGAAACCCAAGCTAGAGTTGATGTTTTCCCGCCGTGATGTGTGCCTTGGATGCTTACAGTTCTATCCATTTGAAGAATTTGGCACTACATAGATCCACAACGAGACGCTTTTAGCCGCTAACAATGGCAACTTCTCCAAATATTTTGAATTTCTCTTTAAGACTATGGGACTCTTTTAGGCAATTAAGCCAGAAAAAAGGATGTGATGATGTACTCTTTAACTGCAATCTGCGCCCTCTAGGCAGCAACCTAAAGCCAAGTTTTGCAAGGCATTCGATTACAACAAATCCGTTGTCACCTTCAACCCCGAGCCTCCACAGGTCAGGCGCTGTTTTTTTTTTTTCTGGGTGTCCCCATAGCTGCTAGGCAAACTAGAGCAAGCATCGAAGGGACAGTCAGTCCTTGCTTCCAAGCAATAACATGACAAAACGTCCATTCTTTCTGTCTTGTGCTGAATCTTTCCATGACCCGATGGGTAAGCTGATGAAATTAATAGTTTATTTTGTCCACATGGTTAATCAACATCTCAAGGTGTAAATGAGTTGTCTACAAACTCCATCTTTCACTTCTCATTAGCCAGAGGCAAGCCAGTCTTTGTGATTCTTTCAAACTTCCACTCAGGAAGAACTCCGTGAGAACGCGCGATATTGACTCGGAACATTCCAATAGGGAGGTACCGGACAATTTAGAAAGAGGGGTTTGGTCTCGGCGGGTAAAAGGGGTTGTACACCTACGAGATAAGCTTGTCGGGCTCGACCTCACCCAGCGACGGCGAGGCTCAGGTTGAAGAGGCTCAGCCTTGTCGAGGGTTAGCGAGGCTCGTTAGAGGCCTGTGATCAGTTAGAGGAAGAAGAAGAAGAAAAGAAAAAAAAAGAGAAAAATATAGTAAAATTATTAAAAAATTAAAAGAAATTCTAAATCACAACAAAATTTGAGGTCGTACAAAATGCATTTCTATTCTGGAAATATAAATTTTGTGCAATTACCAAACATCTTTGAATGCTCATAAATTTATTTAAGGAATGAAATCAGAATAAACTATTTTTGAGTAAAATTTTTTTCAGAAACAAAATGGTTACCAAATACATACTTAATAAAAAAAAATGCGATCTTATTCTTCTTGAACCTTTCAATCAAAATCGTCTTAAATGGAGAATGAGGGAGGGTTTTTCATTATACTTCGAAAAAAACAATTAATTATTCTGAACATTTTAATAGTAGAGGTTTCAAAGCCTATATCCTTATCCTTCTTTGGACAGAAAAACCTAAAATTGTTATTAATAAAGGAAGTCAACAGGATAACAGTGTTGAGAAATGTCTGAGTGAGAAGGGCGCATATTGATGGATCGTGTGCATGTTCAGGTTAATGCAATTTTAAGTCAACATGACACGCACGAAATCCACGTATTCTCTGCCCAACATCAGCTTTTTATTAAATTGGTGTCCATGCCATTTGCATTTCAATTAACTATTGAAAGTATGACAATAAACATATTAAAACATAAAAGAGATCTAATTGAACTATTTGAAAGTTCCGATTTGACATTGCATGTTAGCCAAAAGTGATTTAATGGAACCGACCGATAATTCAAGTAGGGCAGTGCATATTGATAAACGTTCACAAGCTAGTAGCATCATTATTACTTTTAGCAATACAGGCTAAATATTGTTTGCATCTCGATTTGAAGAAGGCAAGAGGTGTTGATCTAATGCATTTTGCAAATTCACTTCCCAATTGCTGTATAACATGTTGGAATTAATTGAGAAATGATATCTCACCAGGAGCCTTCCCATAATTATTTCTGGTGCCACGACGCCAAACTATAAACATTGCACTATTCTCGTAATGTCCGTAGAGAAGTTGGCTCTGTAGTGAAAACTATAAATCGCCTGGTTGGAATTAGCAAGAAATAAGAAGATATTCGAAAGTGGATCTTCAATATTATTAAGAACCGGACACAATAACACATGAAAAATAACTTCAAAACTTACCATCTCTAGTGAATGCTCCAAATTTCCTCACATTGAAATTGCGAAGTTGCTCTAAACTGACTGTAGAGAGTGGCATTTCTGGTGGTACTTGAACACAAAGCTCACTTGAGACTTGTCCCATGGTCGGTCGAAATTGTGGTTCAGAGTGCAAGCATGCAAACGCTAATTTGGCGATTAAGACCAAATTTTGCGCTTCTTGAAGATGAATCCTAGAGAGTGAGAGACGTTGGTCAAGCACATCCTTCAACAGCATTGGCGATCCAGTTTGGCTAGAGGATGAACAATCCTGTAGTATGAGGTCTCCTGGATGCTTTCCCATGATTATCTCTAATGCGACAATTCCAAAACTATATACATCGCATTTTTTGGTAGGAATTGTAGAATAAGCCAGTTCTGCAAATGGGAAATTCACTTTTTTTTATTTTTATAACCTCAATCATAGGTTTTAATCAAGTTCACATAATTGCTTCCCATGACATGACGGTTACAAATACAAATGCCCGCTCAATCTTCACTCATAACACTGATTTGATCCGGGAGTTTATATTTCGGTGAAGTTTCAAAGGTTTTGTTCGACTAATAAAGTACATGAATCATTTAGGTAACACGAACTTAACATTCTTTGAAATGAATCGATTATGATGTTTTTCTTTTTTTGCCAATTCTTCCTTATCGGGGAAATCCAAAAGCTTTCTGATCAACATTGAACTTGAAAGCTCTATACGAGTAAGCAAATTTTTCAAAAGAGGATTATATAACTAGAGATATGCAGTAAACTAGTAAAAGTTGAATTATAAATGGAATGTCCGACATAGAATGCCTTTAAAATTGAGAAAATTACGAAGTACCTGGAGCAATATACCCAATGGTGCCAGCAATAGTTGTCCAGTTTGATGAATCAGGCCTCAATAGTCTTGCAGTGCCAAAATTAGAAACATGGGCCTCATAATCACGATCCAATAGAATGTTGTTACTGGTCAAGTCTCGATGAATCATTGGAGGTGAAGATTCATGATGCATATAGGATAATGCATTGGCAACTCCTCGGACCACATTCACTCTCTTGTCCCATTGAAATTCGGTTGCCCTTTCATCATCATTCAAAGTTGTTCTCAAGCTTCCTCTTTCCATGTATTCGTACACCAAAAAACAACGTCGGGTATACGAGCAAAACCCATAAAATTTCACGATTTTGCGATGGCGTAAATTTATTAAGGCTCGAATTTCCCTTTCAAATGCTATCAAATCAACGACCTCACTATCATCCTGAGATGATAAGGTTTGCTTGACAGCAACCATTTGACCTTCGGATATCTCGGCTTTATAAACAATTCCATATGCTCCTTCCCCCACATAGTACTTGGAGTCGAATCCTTCTGTGGCCTCGACAATTCGGTCATAAAAAATTTGCCATCATAACTCCAAATACCCATGAAAGCCAAATCATTGGCTTGTTCATTATTCTCTCTCCTGATATTTCTTCTTTGATGATGAACGATGATTACAAGAACTATCAAAGTGCAAGAGAGAAGGATAAACCCCGAGAAAGAGAGAATGAGGATAACTGTAATTCTAGCTCCAAAGTGTTGATTGTGTTTCTTGCTCCCAGTGGCATTGCATTTCGGTAAACCAACAACATTTCCATAGAGCCCTTTGTTATGCTGAATTGCTTCAAATGGAGCCTCATTGAAAGCTTTGACATGTGGGAGAGGACCTTCTAGGTTATTGTAGGATAAATTGATGGAAGTTAAGGCCGACATAACACCAAACGTATGTGGAATATAACCTGAAAGGCTATTGTGGGAGATATTTAGAACTTGCAGCATTCTCAACTGTCCTAGTCCTCCTGGTATGTTTCCGGTCAACAAATTATGACTCAAGTCAAGAACCTCTAGAAATTGTGCATTGCCTACCTTAGAAGGAATGCTTCTCCAAAATTTGTTTCTACTCAAGTTCAAACTCAACAAGCTTTTACATGAGACTATCAACATCGGTATTGATCCGGTCAAATTATTTGATGCCAAGTTTAGATGTGCCAAATGGGATAAAAGTCCAATCTCAATTGGAACATTTCCGGTTATAGTGTTGCTGCTTAGATCGAGTTCAAACAACAACATCAAGCTTCCAAATTCTCTAGGAATCTCTCCGCTTAAACAATTGAAAGAAAGGTCTAGGGCTTGTAACTGAACCATCCTTCCAAGTATTGCAGGTATCTCCCCAGAAATTTGGTTGTTTGATATTCTTAAGCTCGTCAAATTAGGACAATGCTCCCATTTCCAAGAAAGTTTGCCGTTCAAATGATTGTGGCTCAAGTCCACATAATTTAGATGCGGATACATTCCGAAAGCTTATGTTATTTTTCCAGTAAGTTGGTTTCCTTCTAGCCTCAATCTAATTAACGTGCTACAGTTTTGTAAGCTTGTTGGAATGGGACCCGTGAACCGATTATTGAAAACATGGAAATATTGCAATGACCTCCCAAGGCATACATCTTGTGGCAGTACCCCCTCAAATTCATTATTAGAAAGAAACAATATCCTCAAGCGTGTTAACCTATTAAATCCAGACGGCAAGGATCCATTGAATTTATTGGCAACAAGGTTTAACACGGTCAAATTGAGCAAGTTTCCAATTGATGCGGGGATTGGACTGGTCAAATTATTATTATATACCAGCAATACTCTAAGAGATATCAAATTTCCCGACTCTTGTGGAATCGAACCTGAAAGATGATTTGAGCTAAAAGACAATCCTTTGAGATGTATCAATCTCCCCATTTCTGGAGGGATTGAACCTGAGATTCTATTTATATGGAGCCCAAGATAAGATAAACTTGTTATGTTTGCAATGGAATGAGGAATTGAACCAATGAGAACGTTGTATGATAGGTCAAGTTCAATAAGAGAAGTGAGCCTCCCGATTTCTGAAGGTATGGGTCCCGAAAGTCCATTTTCCGATAAGTAAAGATCCTTCAAATTCCTCAAGTCACTTATCTCTCTCGGAATGGAACCATAAAAGTTATTTGCACATAGATACAAATAACGAAGACTTTGGAGCATGCCTATACTTGGAGGAATGTCCCCAGACAGTTCATTGATACAAAGATCAAGAAAGTTGAGTTTGGAGAGGTTACCGATACTTGAGGGGATGGAGCCATAGATCGAGTTATTGCCAAGTTCAAAGTTAACCACACTGGTTAAGCACGAGAAGTCAAGGCCATCCAGAGTTCCTCTCAAACCAAGGGAGGAAAGACTTAGATGGGTGATGGCTCCGTGGTCCTTGCAAGTGACACCGGCAAAGCGGCAAGGATTGCTGCCATGCCACGAAGATAGGAGAGATTGACTATGGTTGTCAAGAGTAGACTTCCAATTGAGGAGAGCCCCTGCTTCATCCTTATGGCCAGCTGTGTTGATGGTGAAAAGAGAAGTAGAGGAAGCATAAACGCCTGCACCATGAAATAAAGGGGTGCCAGCCAAGAAGAGTGAGAAGAAGAAGAAGAAGACGCCTGAAGGAGACTGGCTGGACAGCAGTAAGAAGAAAACCATGATTTGGAGAATGGTTGGTTTTTGGGAGGTGAGATAGTTCAGGTCTACATGTTGCTAACTGAGATTGATGACATGCTTATAGATGGAACATCATCCTTGAAGTCTCTCTATCGAGGCCAACGCCTTTTACAGCTGTACAGCGTTTTTCGGCAAATGGGTCCTTTCGTGAACAGTTTCTTTTGTCAATGACGATGTATTGCAAGATAAAATCTCGTCCATTTTCAATCAGTTTAGCGTGCGCCACATTTTTACTGTAAGACAGGCAAGATTGACTCACTTTTCCAAGTCTTCATTGAAATTGACATTCAAGCAAATTCGTGGAAGATGGACGATTCGGACCACTAGTTATTCAGGTCCATTCAGGAGTCTTCCCATCTTGCTCAGGTCTTTCAGTTGATGCCAGAACATTGATTAAGATTTGAAAGTCGATTTTCGTTCCATGACGGAATCAGATTCTCTTTTAAATGACAAAAAAGTCAGAATTTTAGGATAAAACGCATAAGCTTGCACATTATTTCTATTCAGTCGCTGCTTTTGACGGATGACATTCAAGAAAGTTCGTTGGATATGAAATTGGCGGTTCCATTTTCTGAGTCTCGTGATTGTTATCATCCTCACAAAGAGTTGATACCGGACAGCACAAGACGGAAATGGTAGAGGAATTCAACATATTAAGCTTGGTCTGATTAGAGGTGTCCACGGTAAATATTTGAGGCGTGGTGCTATTGGTTATTTTATGGTGCGGTAAAGAAAAGAAATCTACGACTATGTGCTATTGACTAGAACCGTCCACGGTAAATATCTTTAAACTGTCGTAAACCAAACTTGACAAAGGTAAGCTAGGGACATCTCTCACCTCGCTAGGGTCTCTCCTCTCCCCCTCATCTTCACATAGCTTTCTTCTTTATCCTCTACGAAGGAGAGGGTTTGAGTTAGATCTCTCCTTCCCCTCCCTTTTTTTTCCTTTTTCTTTTGCTGATTTGGTTCTTTATTTTCTTTTTCTTGCTTTTCTCACGTTTTGAGGAATTTTTCTCTTCTGATCTAGTCTAGATCTAGAAGTTTTTCTCTCCCGTTTCAAGGAGGTTTCTATCGCGATTTGGTCTAGATTTGGAGTTTTTTGCATGTATGTTTACGGGGTTTCACTTCCCTTGTATTTCATTGGTGTACAAGTCTAGTTGTGAAAGTAATCAGAGGAGATTCGTGAAAGTTTTGCTCTCACATATGGTAGATCTATGTTTGTTTAACCTCATCGAACATAAGCATGCACCATCAAAAGGCAAAGCAATTGCTACTAATGGAGAACTTGGTGTGTACTCATTACTGAAGATGGATATAGTGATCAGCTGCTGATTTTGGTTTGAAGAAGTCACTATTCCGCTTTTTAAGGGTATGACCCCCTAACCTTATTATGATGATTCATCTTCTTATTTGGAGCTTGTTTTGTTTTGGATTTGTCTAGGACTCGTCTTGATTTGCAGTTAGGCTGTGTTTCTCTATTATATATCCATGGAAATGAATGGAATGTTTTCTTTTATCAGAAAAAGAAAAAAGACAAAGAAACTCGACAAAGGTGTGGTATATGTTCTAACAGACTATCATAAATCTATGCAAGTCAATGTAATCATGAAATATACAACTTCACAACATTTTGCTCATGCTATTGACAGGTCGTGGTTGGCCAACTCATCCTCATCACAATTACAATGACTCCCAACATGCGACGTTTTGTTCTTTTGCCATGTATGACCGGCCGACATAACCAAAGGTGTTGGTCAAATATGTAAAAACGCTAAATATGAAACTATTTTGGCTATGGCCGGACCTCGTAATCGAAGGTGCTGGTCTAATCACACTGATTCCCAAGGCGTGGTAAAGTCCGATTATGCAAATCAACTAAACACTGGTGTTGGTCAGCAGAGTTTTATTTCACCAAGAGATGCTAGGGCTCTGCACGTTTTTTGGTGCGAATATGGACGGGTTGTTTTCTTCGTGTTTTATGTCGTATATACGGTGCAAGTGTAATATCTGAACTCTCAATGGCGAGTGGCATGGCGTCGTTAATTTGAGGTCTTAAGCGGTTGCGAGCAAAAGTACACACATAGGTAATTGAATGAGAGAGGAGTTTCTTTCATCAATGTCGGACCTAAATAAACATAATTGTAGCAATTAAAATCTTAAAGAAATGTAGTGTAAAATAGTTTTTAAACCCAAGTAAGTGGCCAGTCAATCTATATTGCACGAAAAATTAGCGGAGAAAGGTCACAAGCGGCAACTTTGTTTTTCACTTAGGGGTGCATGATAAAAATTATTTCTGTTCCAGAAATGATTTTTCTGTTCCAGACCAATTTATAGAACAGAAACTTGTTTGATAACGTTACTGAAATTTTCTATTTCTGGAATAGGTTTCTATTCCAGAAATAGAAATGGAGGAGAAATCAATTTCTGATTTCTCCCCCTAACCCTATTTTTGTAATGTATTTCTACTATTTTGTATTTGGGGATTTACAATCTTTGCTTTTGTATTGTGATAATGTATTTGATGATTCATATCTCAATTCTTGTAATGTGATGTTCTACTTGATGATTTCCCTTATTTGTAATGGTCCTTGTTACACTTCGTAAAATTCGTCGATTTTGTAAAATTTGCCACAAATTACCCAATACACTTCTTAGTGTTTCTTTCTAAAATGATTGCTCGATATCGTAAACCGTGGCGGCGATCAACGTGACACACTAGCATGAAGGGGCTTAGAATATGGTTGCCCCTCTTCATTCTACTAGAATTTTGGGAACCTTCTATCATGCTCAAGAGTAATGCATATTGATCTCTTTTTTCTATTGTATGGAGACTATTGATAAGTATATTGTTTGACCGTAATTACCTATCTACGTGGATGCTAAAGAATTTTGTGTGAAAATTTAGAAAATTTGATATAATATCTCTTACTTTGTATTTTTTTTTTTTTTTTTTTTTTTTTTTTTTTTGCAAAAAAAGGGGAGACTTTACTTTAAAAAGAAAATCATACTTTGTATTTGGGTCAATGATGTCATAAGCATATGAAATTTCTAAGAATGTACATCTCATTTGCTCCAAAAAAAGAATTTTTTTTTTTAAGAAATAGAAATTTTATTCAGCTATCAAACGAATTTCTATTTCTGAAACAGAAATTTTGTATCGTTATCAAACAGATTTTTTTCCTCAGAAACTCATCCAGAAATAGAAATAGAAAAATTCATTTCTGTTCCAGAAACTATTTCTGGAACAGAAATGTTGTCATGCACCCCCTTAGTCTTCTCCTTGCCCCTCGTACGGCCATTAGGACAGACAAGTGAAACCCGTTTGAAGCAAAATAGGGGGGAGAATCGCTGAATTGCAGCATGCATCATCTTGGGTGCTGACCTTGGGGTCATAACTTGGCGATAGAGGTCTCAAGAAGAGTGAGATTTCATTTAAGATACATTCAAGGAATTTGGAGTTGGTATGGGCAAGCTTTTGTCCAGACTTCAGGCAACCTGTGGGCTATCGTGGCGGGAAAATTTAATGTGCGTTGGTCACTAATCTAAGGTGGTTGAATTAAATATCTAAGGTGGTTGAACTAAATATCTGAGGTGGTTGAAAATTTAATGTGCGTTGTCCAGACTTCAAGCTTCTGTCCAGACTTCGACTCAAACGGACGTTTTAAAGCTTGAAAATATCTGAGGTGGTTGAATTAAAATGATTTTGTTGCAGTTCAGACTTTTCAATTTGTGATTAGACAAATTGTAAATTTCTTAGTTTAAAGTCGGTTAATTTTTCTCATTGCGATGTCAATTAAACATGGCTTAAAGGTGCTTATTTGACATTTAAAGAAGTGAGAATGGATTTTGGCTAAGAGACATGAAATCTGAACAGTTTTACCGGTTTAATGACTCCATAAGTTTGAATGATCAACTTGTGCTTAGTGATTGTGGAAATGAGGTGGATCCAATTCTCGTTATGATATAAGTCCTTTTGTTATATTTGTCATGGAATGGTTATTGGTGAACTGTTCACGTGGATTTGATCATCAAAATGACTTTGCTAATTACACACGAACCGGCTTAAGTCAATGTAGTAAATGTTATGTATCCAGTGGAACTGGAATGGAACAAACCGCACTAGCAAGTACTGGACCGATTGAATATTTGGTACATGTTATTTAGGCCATGAACATTGGCCGTGGCCTATCCCGCTCCATGAGCAACGCCGCTATTAAGGGAGACTGAATTGGGACTTCCATCAGTACTTTTATCGACCCGGGAGTTGGATCCGTTACTATTATCGTATTGAAGACATGGCTAGGCATATTATTATTCGCCTATAGGTGATGACTCTTGTATGAGATGAGTCATTGGCGAGTAAGTCGACTATACCGACCCATTTGTGTATATTCAGTGAGCTACTATATGATACTTACACATTACACTATGTACGTAGTGTTGACTCTATTGTATAATTGGCATTGAATGTTGGACTCGCTTTAGCGAATCTTTGGATAACTTGTGGCCATTTGAGCTTGGAATCTATAAATGCTAAAGGGGTCCTGTTGAGATTTCTTGCTTTGCGCTTGGAAGTTTCATTTACTGAGCTAGTGGTTGCTCAATCCTTATTTATACTTTTTGGGGAAAAGTATTAGAAAAGTCCTAAATCTTTTATATTGATACAATCTAGTCCTAAACCTTTTATGGGTGTCAATTTAGTCATAAACTTTTTCACTTAGTGTCAATTTAATCATAAACCTTTTATTGATGCAAATTTAGTTCTAAAGATTTTGATTTGGTGCCAATTTAATTCTAAAACATTTTACCTATTGCCAAGTCAGTCATTTTGACTAATTTTGGCTGAATGTTATTGATGTAAACACTAGTCAGCTAACGTGGCACAATTGGTGTTGACGTGATAATTTTTAATATTTCAATATTTTTTTGAATTATTTATTTATTTATTTATTTTCTTTTCTTGTCCCTTTCCTTTTTCCCCCTTCTCTTCCTTCCTCTTGCCGTTGCCGATTGGGTGACTAACCAGAGGTGAGGGCTAGTGAGGTTGAGGTCGACCTCGCTAGCTGTCGTGAGGGTGGCCTTGTGCTAGGTTGGCGAGGGTTGAGCTTCACCAGAGGTCGCAAGGTTGTGCTTATAAGGCTTTGAGTCCTTGCCGGTGGTTGGGTGAGACTCGACCTTGCCCGAGTTGGTGAGGTCAAGCCTCACTCATGGTTGCTGAGGCTGGACCCTCGTTAAATCTGGTGAGGGCGAGCCTCCTCGCCTAGCATAAGACCACCCTTGAGGCCACTTGCGAGGGCTTGCTGGAGGCCGGCGAGGTTGACCGTAACCTCACCGGCAATCGGTTGGAGGAAGGACGTGGAGAGGAGAAAAAAAAGATAAAAAGAAAAGGAAAACAAAAAAAAGAAAAGAAATAACTAATTCCAAAAAATACTAAATATTATTAAAAATTGTTCATATTAGCATTGGTTGGCAACAATATCTGGTCAAAATTAGCCGAAATAACTATATTGACATTAGGTCAAAAATTTTAGGACTAAATTGGTACCAAGTCAAAAAGTTTAGGAGTAAATTAACACCAATATAAAGTTTATGACTAAATTAACATCAAGTCAAAAGGTTTAAAAATAAATTAACACCAATATAAGGTTTATAACTAAATTGACACAAATGTAAAATGTTTATGATTTTTTTGACACTTTTTCATATATTTTTTAGGTTGGGTTGAGACGTCTTTGGTAGAGTTGTGAGAAGAAGAAGATTACACTTATTTGTCTCTTTGCATGTGTAGAAAAGCAGTAGAGAAAACCTACGTGTTTCATTGACTCTCTTTCCTTGGCTCTATGTGGAGTTGTAATTGGAGTTAAGAGATTTGCTCAAGCAACAAATATGGAAATTCCTCTATTTGCATATTAAATGAAGGAATTCGCGTAAAGAAGCATATGAAAACCTTAGTCGAAAGAGGAATGAGAAAGGAAGTTGCATGGAGCCAATCTTAAAAAATACAAGGTGGACTTTTTGAACTTGGGAAGAATGGTCAACGTACAAGATGTCTCTTTCTCATGTAAACATCATGAACTGCAATACCGATTATTCAATGGTCATGGCCATTGAATGATGAAGACTCTCTCTTCTTTATTATAAAAGAGTGACTAATGTAGGACAAGAATTGTGCCAAGGTGGCTGAGAGTTCGCCAAGTTCCTTTAGTGGCCGAGAGTGCGCCAAGTCCTTGGTGGCTAGAGAGAAGAGAGTGCACCAAGTTCTTTGGTGGCTGAGAGGGTTGAGTATTGTTGTAATTACACCTAAGTGATTTAGCTAGATAAATTCTTGTGAGTAGAAATTGTGTAATTCCTTGAGTGAGATTTCACTAGGAATTGTAAGGCGCCGAACACTATAATGCCGGTTGGTAAACTATGCTTTGAGAAGTAACTGTGAGAGAAATGTCGTTTGATAGAAAATACATTTGAAAAGCCCTTTGCATTATTAATATTAGTTTTTTTTTTCTTTTGTTTAAAATTAAAAAAATAATTTATACAAATTTTTAAATATAAATTTCGACAATGATACTAAAAAAATCAAATACATATATATTTTTAAAAAAGACCAAACCTTTCATTGGAATTTTTTTAATTTTTAATTATTTAAAATTGAAAAAAATAATGTATGCAACTTTTAAATAAATTTTGACAATAATGCTAAAAAATATAAAATATATATAATTAAAAAAAAAAGACCAAATCCTTCGTCAATTTTTTTTATTTTTTATTTTTAAAAATTGGAAAAATAATGTATGCAATTTTTTAAAAATAAATTTGAAAATAATACTATAAAATCAAATATATATATGTATAATTTTTTTTAAAAAGACCAAACTCTTTGTCGGAATTTTTTAATTTTTATTTGTTAAAATTGAAAAAAATAATGTGTGTAACTTTTAAAATATAAATTTTAAAAATAATGCTAAAAAAATCAATATATATATATATATATATATATATAATATTTTAAAAAGACCAAAATATATTTATTTTTTAGTAATTATATACTTTTGATTTTTTAGCATTATTTTTGCATTTAAAAAACAATAACAAGGGCAAAATTAGAAATTTAAAGAATAAGTTATGATAGTTTTGGAAAAAATATAAATAAGTTTTAGCATTTGGCCAAATGTTGAAAGCTCAAAGCTCGTCCCTACTAGCATTAGGCTTTCAACATTCCCAATGCTAACTTTTACTGAAAGCTACTTCAAAAATGATTGTCAAATAGTCTAGCATTCCCGAATGGGCTTTGAAGATTGAAAGTCCCTTGGAAATATTGAACCAAATGCACCTTATATGACTTATTTGGTGAATTGGGGGCGGGAAACACTAAATGAGTATTTGGATACCCGAGTGATTATAATCTCCAACGTATCGCTTGTTTTTTATAGTGGAATTCCGTGCTGCTCTTTCTATGGATGTAGTACTGATATTTGGACTGAATTACATAAATCCGATATCCCATTTCCTTTCCTTCCTTCTGCCTAATTTTATCCAATTCACTTGTCTATATTTACAACAATCCTTACATATAAAATAGAATATTCAGATTGCATTATGATTCAATTGACATACTTGCACGTTTATTTCTATGAGTCACATGTCAATTAGCGACTCATTTAATTTAATACTAATGTGTTAATAGAATCACACCATTAATAATCACATTTCATGCATCTCATGTAATGCATATCATTTAAGTATCGTAAAAGAAAATATAAAAATATCACTTCATCATTAGGTCACTACTTATTTAAATAAAAGTCATTAAGTTATTTCTAGTGTCCTAGAGTTTAGTCTTTTAAAGAAAACACAATTTTTTTTCACATGGTTAAATAATAGGGTTAATTCATAAGTAATCCTTTTTTCACATCATTAAAATTACATATAGGTTGCATTGCATATAGTTTAATCTTTTGTTAAACAAGAAAAATCCAAAAAGAAATAATCATTATTGCATTTACAAATCATGTTTAGGCCATGCATATATTGTTTTGTTAACATTTTGCAGAACACTTAGCGTGTTGGAGTTAATGGAGTTTTTGCTTTCGCTTGCTTGAGATATTTATGTTCTTTCCTTATCTCTAGCAATTTATTCACTGTTTTAATAATTGATTATTAAATTCTTATTTTTGCACTCACATGACCACCATTTGCGTATTAGTGGCTTAACTTAAAATTGACTAAGAATACCTGCAAAGTACAAATATATATATATTTAGTCCTAAGCAAGACGTTAAAAGGCTTTGACATCTTGGAAAGACAAGATAAAGGCAGGAAGGGGCCTTGAAAAATGTTCCCTCCTCACCGCTTCGGATCGGTCGGGGGCCCTTTACGGGTATCCCTCGAACGGCATGCTTGATGGCCGTGAAGCCTTCCCCGAGTATAAACTCCTGGGCGTGGTTCAGCCACATGATGGTACCAGTCTAACAAACCGGGTGACCGACCGATATATATATATATATATATATATATATATATATATATATATATATATTGAAATAAAGAGAAAAAGCATCAAAAGGGCATTAATTTATCTAATGCAATCAAGTCTCCATATTCATGAATCTCTAGTTTGCAGAAGTGAAATGCTCTCCACACTTTACTTAGGTATCTAATCGATTGATTAATAACTTATGGTAATAAAATGATTTGCATGATTAATAGAACAAATTAAAATCTCAAAGTTGCGGTTGGTTTGGGCTTGGGAGAGTTCGCACTAAGTCTCGAGCTTAATAATTCATTAACTTTCCTCTTGATGGTTCACCTTTGCAAACAAGATCCAAGATTTTATAAAAAAAAAAAAATTGAAAAATATGAAGAGGGGAAAAGCAATTAGAGTCGGGGGATCCATACATGCCAGTGAGCACAAGATGCGAAACTCTAAACCATATGTACAAATAAGAATCCCCTTTGGCACATGATTTCTTTTTCACATAAATGTGGGGCAATTACCTAGAAGTACTTTTTGAGTAATGGCACATCCTTATGATAGTAAAAGACCCAATGATCCTGAACCGATCTTACCTTAGATTGCAAATCCCAAGTTTGTCTATGAAGAGCAATTCTAAACCACTCCATTCATCTAAAAGAGAAGGGAAGGGGTCTGTGTCTTTGCATTCCTTGCATATTTGACCCTATCTACACTTGAAGCCAATTCCCTATCGATTTTGCCAATACAATCTAGAATGGAAGCTCATGTGTAAGCATAGTAAGGCTAGGCTATAACCAGGATGGATTGGTGTGGTTCCTGTAGTACAAGAATATCAAACCATAAATGAAAAAACACGAGAGAAAAATATATTGATTAGTGATTGGTAGGCTCAACTCTTGACTAGAGGGGACACTTAAGGCATTTGCGCTTCCACGATTGAATAGGGACGACAGAGATTTTGATGGCAGGGCTTTTGATTTTTTCATATCATCAAAAATTTGAAGAGGAACAGATATTACCACAACACCACCGGCCGCGGTGGCTCTACTGGATAAGATTCTATTGATCCTCAACGAAGAGGTGAAGGGTTCAAAACCCAGGGGAGGCGCTAGGTGTATTAAGTGTGACTTAGGGGTGGTGGGTCCTCCTGCTTAAGTGTCACCTGGAGGTTTACGGCGTGGCTGTTGGCTACAAGCTGGTTCCTCCAGTACAAAAAAAAAAAAAAAAAAAAAAAACAGATATTACCACAACCATGATGAGAATTCAATGTCCCGGAAACCTAAAAGGTTCTTCTTTAATGTTCATCCATGGTCGGTGAGTCAAGGCCTAAGATTGGAAAGAATTCAAAGCTTCCAAAGAATGCATGGCTAGAAGAGTTGTCAAAAGCTACATAGGCTATTCATGATGATGAATTGAATTAGACGACGCTCTTATTATGTTCTATAGTTATTAGCTCAAAGTATGGATTGGTCTATTTTTTGGAATTCTATCTTGAACAAAAAATCAGCAAAATGAATCACACAAGGCCTCTCCTTTTTATTGAATGGAGGCAATAGGGTTTAGATTTAGGATTTCAAGGTTTAAGATTTAGGACAAGTAAGAGGAGATGTGCTATAGTAGATTGATTCCTCCTATTTTCTAGGAACTTCATTTTTTATATAACCGTTACTTTTGTTACAAACCTACATTGAATCAACCAATCAAACCACATACCCAACCATTAACCTATTTTGATCCAGCACACAAAAATACAATACTCTCAAAACATCCCAAATAATAAATTCGAGGACCCTTGAGCAACGGATCTCTAGTCACCCTATGACTGCTGGAGGAAAAAAAAGAGTAAATCTTGTTCATACTTAAGTTTTGTGTGTTACAACAGTTTATATAGGGGCTACAAATAAATATGAGCAGTTATGATCTATTAAGATCGAGGATCCGTCCCTTGGTGGACCATATAAAACTGCAAGGGGGAGCCCCGGGGGCCGGGGGGGGGGGGAGGGTGTGGGAGAGCACCTACGACTATTATGCCTGGCATGACCGATGGTGTTTGTTGTGGGGAGATTAAATATTTTGGTAAGTGTTAGAATTTGTGAACACTTATTAATAATTTTAGGGCACTGTTAGTATGACGGTATTGTTACTTCCAATGAGTAACGGTGCAATACTGGCCACCCATTAGTTGTTGATGAAGATGACTAGTTTCATATTTAAAGAAACAAATGGATGAAGTTCTTGAAGGGAGAAGAAAATCATGGGGGTAATTGAGCTATTCTTTTTCAATGGTAGACATTGGTAAAAAAAATGATATAAATGATATACTTAAGAAAACTTATATAAGAAAAAAAATTAAATAACAAGCGCAAATATAATATTTTGATTTGTGAACTTTCAAATTTCTCTAAATTTGAAAAGAAATCAATTGATCTCTCTTTATTTTGATGTCAGACAAACAAAAAGAAAAATCAATTTACAAGTGACAAAATAAGGGTGGAAGTAGAGCAAGTACCAAGTGACAAATTATTTTTCAAATTTTCTGAAGAAATAAGTAAAAGAATTAGCGGTGCACATGCCACTGTCACCATTGAAAGAGTAACGGTGCCGTTACTTGATCAATTCCCATAATATTTATATGGATTGAACTTAAAATCTATCCAAACCCATGTTATCGGACTTTATTTGACGGACTCGCTGCAATTTTGTGTTAGGTGAGCTCCCCATGTTTTGACGGACTCGCTGCAATTTGACAGATGCCGAAAACTGTGCTTTTTTAAGACTTTCGAAAAGGTGAATAGAATTGTTCTTGATGTGAAAGAATGTGCATGGGCTTTTTATTTTTGGTTACTTGGCCCTTTTAAAGATAATTATCTTTAATTAGTTTCTTCTTCTTATTTGGAGGGTAATGACATTAATGGTTTTTTGCACGACGTTTCGTATATAAGGGTGAAATGGACTTTTGAATTTTCCCAAAAAATAATGATTATAGGACATTGGGGACCGTTCAGGTAAAGCATGAAATTATTTTTCCATCAGCACTAATTTATTCCTTACGATGGCACACAAGGTTAAGGGTCTGGCTCAAGTGTCCAAACCCAGCACGAACATACAGAGAATTCCCTAGGGAAAGCTCAATACATGCTTGTGATGAGAAGAGATCACATCCTTTTGTGTAACTCGACTACCCACATGTTGTAAGCTCGACACACAAGTTTCGGAGCATCGAAGCCGGATGCACGTGCCAGGACCTCAAATTCTCTCTCTGTCCGATCCTTTCCGCTGGGAGTGATATTCAGCACGGCCATGTCCGCTAGGAGGGCGTTCCTCGTGATGATATCTGTTTCGGGATACTCCGGAAGGACAGCGTCCACGATCACGACCTTGCCCTTCTCTGGCAATGCCTCCCAGCAGTTTTTGAGTAGCTTGACGCATAACTTGTCATCTGCACCATGAATTATCCACTACAAAACGACGGGTGATCAGTTAGTTTCGGACACATATTAATCATCCAGGTTGTTTAACATTTCTTTACACATTCCACTTATAACGTTATTGATATGAGTAGTTTTATTTTTAGCAAGTAATTAACCATCCATTGCAGTAGTGATGGATAAGGGATGTGTAGATAAGGGTCACACGAGCTGTGTAGCCATTATTAAACCGAGCAAACCGCAATATATGGAAATAATCATATTATCATGCGAAGAACTTGATAGCGTCTAGTAAGGAAATTTTGAACAGAGGAATAACCTTCATCATAATGACGTCCGCTTTAGGAACGTAGTTTGTCATGTCCCCTCCCACATGTTCTATGCCTGTCATCAAAAGATAAGTGATTCAATCCATCCTCAAACACCTCAGCTTTATCCAAAGAGTTCATTCTCTATCCCTATACGGAAGCCGATTTTGTACGGTATGAATCGTGTTCGATTTGTGATTACTCACTTGAAAAATTGTGTTAAGGGTATGATATGAATATCTTAGCGACGTAATCGAACTTTCCTCAATAAAGTTCATCCCTATGAGAGATATTTTTTAGAAAAGAAGATGGAGCAGAAGGGGAAAAATAGATAAACTTTACCAGGATAAGGAGGAGCCTCTTTGACCACATGAGGTAGATCAAAGTTTATGCCATGAATGTGGGGGTACTTGGATAGCAAAATCCTAAGGCTTGCACCCATGCCACCACCTACATCGACCACCGTCTTGACGTTGTTGAAGCCTTGATAAGATTCCACAATTTTACTCATGTACATGTTTGTCGGGCTTTGCATTGCGTTGTTGAATATCTCACTAAATTTCCTGTCTTTGTTAGTGTACTCAAAAAGATGCAGTCCATTGGCAAGTTTGAAGGTGTCTCCTCCTTCCATAATCTCTTCTTTTAAGCAGTACCTGCAAGTCATGCACGGTATAATGAAGATATACGTACGGCGCATGTGATGGAGGACATGGCCAATTCAACACAGCAGAAAGAAAGGAAGGAATAAGCAAAAACCAGCTAGAAGTGACGATATTGTCGGTAAGCATAAGCATCAAGGGGGCAGCAAAAGTGGCAGTGCCATGGGCTCTGACAAAGTGTTTGCTTTTGGGTCCCAAACCGTAAAGCCTCAGGGGGTTGCCTTCTGTGTCTTGGGCGAGAGTGCAAGAGAGGATAGAGTAGCTGGTGAGAAACCGGAGGATCCGGTCAAGGGTTACGGGGGCTTCCGGGTTCTTTGCGGAGAGACGGGAGGCAATCTGAGCAGGCGAAAGTGGAGCCATAGGCCCAGACTCGGCCAGTATTTCGAGGATCCCCAGTTCGATGGTGGCCTTTAAGACCAAGGGGAGTGCTATCAGAGCATTCATTTCCATGGCGAACAAGAACTCTTCATCTTCACTGGGTGTCGTGATTGCTTGGCTCGTGCATGCACTCATGCTTCTATTCTCTCTCTCTCTCTCTCTCCTTCTGCTCACGAGTCTTCTCTCTTCTTGCTCTACCTCGGTCGTCTTTTGCGGTCCTCCTTTTATAGGAGAAACGAGACAGAAATACGAACTCATTAAACGGCAGCACAGGTGCCCACAATCAGCACCGACATCCACCAAATTTATGTGCCTCTATGCACATGCATGTGCATGCACGAATGAGGGGAAGAAAACTGTAGCCGTTCTTGCACAGGGCCATCCTCTCCCTTCAATTATTAACAAAGACAAAAAGAAGGGGAGGGGAGAAAGCCACGTAGATGGAGCATAAGTCACGTCAATTAATAAACAAAAGGCGTTCTTCGCTTAATTTCGTACGTTCTACGACATTGCGACTCTCGTCCACCCAATTTTTAGGTTAGGTATCGATTATGAAAGACTCGCATTACCGCTGAAGCCATCTAGCGCGCCAGTGTCTTCCGTGTGTCCATGTTAAGGAAGCGTGTTCTTCATTTAATGCTGGTTCAGCGTCTAAATCAAAAGCCAACCCGCACGTTAGTCTCTAACTTTCGAAACTGAAAACTGACCCAATTGAGCTTAAGAACGAGAACCGAACCGATCATATGGGTTCAATCAAATTCCAAAGTTAACTTGAGACCAATTGATAATATTTTTATTTCATTTTTTGTATTTTTTGAAAGAACAAACTTATTAATTTAAATTACATATCAATCAATAATACGGCATTGAGCAACCAAATTATAAGCATAAATACATATTCAATATAAATTTAAGATAAGGTAACTATAGAAATTTCACACTTACTTAAAACAACAAACTATAAAACGATCGGGATTGCTAATAGAGATAAAGTGTTTCCATTCCTAAAGCATACTATAATTTTCTTACTTTTGATTTGTCATCGAATCATTCTTCTGTCCAAGAAATGGGATGAGATAAGAAATTTAAGAGAAAAGAATTCTACGCCAAAAAATGTTTTCTAGACATTTGCTCCTATAATCATCTATCAATAATACATGTAACACTATATGCAAAAACCGGCCGTGGTGGCTTTGTTGGGTAGGCTCCAGACCTTTGAGGGAAGGTCGGGAGTTCGAAACCCCTGCAACACAAGTTGCAGGGAGTCTGGTGGGCTATTAGGTGATTTACGCGTGGCGCCGGGGTGGTGGTTCCCCCGCTAGAGACACCTGGAGGTTTACGTGGCGGCTGTCGGCTAAAGCGGTTCCTTCAGCACCAATAAATAAATAAATAAATAAATAAATACATGTAACACTATATGCAAAAACGGTTCTTGCATTTAATCAAGCAAAGTCTAATACACCAATAATGAAACTTCACACCACTTGACAAGCAAATCATCATAGCAACTGTAATACTACTCTTTGAAAACTTCTTCCATTTTACACAAAATAAAAAGCAAAGTGCAACTGAAAATTATTGGTGAAATATAATTAAACCACAAGAAATTCAAAATACTTAAGATAAACCATGAATATATAACTTCACTTCTTGTTAACTCTTAGATGATTGCTTCAGCTTTTGAACACCCAAAAACAAAACAAACAACACACATAATTAGTACTTAACAAAATTTTTAAAAATTGAAATTACTATTAGTGCCATTGATGGAACATCTCACCATTTATGATCATTCAACTTCAATGTGCAAACTCTATTTATTGATAGTAATCTCCTTAGTAAGACAATCCATATCTAAAAAAAAAAAAGAATTCATTCTTCTCTATCAAAAGAAATCATATTCTCATGGATACAACACATAAAGTAAAGAATTAACCAAATTTGCCCGACGTGGAGGCAATCAAGAAAGCCGCATACGTGAATATATAACCTACAGAAAAATGGGCTAATCCATTAGATATACAAAAGAATTAGTAAGTAAAAAGAAATATGCACGATTTAAGTTTACCCAATTCAAACTTTTTGACATTCTCAAGGTAATTTTCAACATTAATAGCCACATAAGCAGCTTTCAACTAGTCTTTAGTACAAATTAAAGCTTCCACCACTTTAGGAGTCAAAGAACTTCTAAAACTAGCAAGAACCTAGCCCAGAGTACTAAAAGCCGACTCTGAAGTAATAGTAGTTATAAGAATAGATAAAACATCCCAAGCTATCAAGGATAGAATTTTATACTTCCAACCAATACTCTTCCACCACATCAAAATGTCAAAATCAAGAATATCTTCAGAATCCTCTTCGAGATACCATTTAAGCTTTGATTTGTTGTCATCACGCCCTCTTTTCTTTTAATGGAAAAAGTTTTTTCGCCAAGCTTTGATGTTAATCTTATCATTTCCATTATTTCTGGCGGTATTGGAAGCATTGCTACTTCTGGTAGTCATAGTTTGACCACCCAAATATCAGTTATCACAATCAAGAAAAGATTGCTCATAAAATGCATACAAACGCTCCAACATGTACTTTATCTTATCACGCATCTCATCAATTTTTTCTTCATCATTATAAATTTGCTAATAACAATACTTCACATAATACACCTTTTTTGTAGGATCTAATGCCACTGCAATCAAAACCATCATATTTACTTTATCCAAACTCCCATAATATTTATCAAACTTCTCATTCATCTTCATACTCATAATTCTAAGCTTAGGATCCATAGTATTACTTGCATTTTTTAAATATTTATACAAAAAAGCTATCCCCTCAAAATAATCATTCACAATAATATATAAACTCCATGACATTTGAGTGGTGGCATCATAAAACTATTTTAGAAATTTGGAAAGAATAATGACATTTTCCCAATCTTCATTTTTTGGAGAATCATTATTAAGCTCAGTTTCAAAGGACAAATCATCTTCTACCATCCTTCCAAAAGCTTTTCTAAACTTTATGGCCATGTCTAACATAAGTTTAGTGAAGTTTCATCTAGTGGCAATATTTAGACAAACCAAACCCTTATAAGTAATCCTTTCAGCCTCAATACAAGATTGGAACACTTTAGTTCTCATGGGAGAACTCCTCACATATCTAACAACATTTTGGATACGAGTAATAGAATCATGTACCTCAGACAAGTCATCTTTTAAAATCAAGTTTAATATCTGCGCAATGCTTCTCACGTGTAAAGCCTCACCAGCTAAAACCAATCACCATTCACACTAGCATTATTCACTGTGATTGTATATATATATTTTCCTATTCCCCAATCGTAGATGCATTTTTCAACTATTTTTATTACGCTTCGATTCTCGATAATGTGCCCATTCCTTGATGGTCGAATAAATTGCAATGTCCCAGGATGCGTCGTTGACCCATTAATTTTATTGTGCATGCGAAAGAAAATAAATAAATCCCCAGACAACATCAAGATGGGATAGAAAAGCAGGGCCACAAATTTTGAAAACCACAACACACCTTTATACAAAGCTGACTAGGTCATTTACAAAACTAGTATAATCACAAAAGTCTACAAAAGATCGATCCTTAAAATAAGCTGTCCTATGACCAACTAGCTGGACTCGTTCGTTGATTCTTTAGTCTCCACAGGATACAGACAGGATGTTGGGTCCTCCACTACGCCATCGGGAGGGTCAATTGGATCCTTGTCCAGAGCAACATCAATTACCACAGCAGGGATATCAAAAGTCCTAAGGGGACCCACCTTGAAACAATTGGGTCCATAGCGGAACCACACTCTGAATCGATGAGGTATCTTATGAGGTGGATTCTCTTCGACCTAGACAACGGTCACTATCAGCTCACAGACTTAGTGACTCCTGGGATCGGGATAACTAGAAATCCGCTCGGTAACCCTCATGGGTCGGCCAAAACGCTTGGGAGGATTTCCTATCCAATGACTTGAAAATGTCGAGCCCACGATGAAGTGAGATAACATCTTAGCAAGTTCACCCTTTAAACTCCGACTATGAAGGAAATATGCTTAAAAGCCATCTAGTCACATACAGGATAGATGACTTACCTTTGCCTCAGTTTCTTCCTGTAAGTCAGTATGATTCATATACTCAATCAATCACTTCAATTCAAAACATCGATCAATCGATCCACTCAATTCAATACCAGCAATTCCATCTACAAATTCGATCGATACAAATACGGCCCACCCAAGTTGAGAATAGATGGTATAACTCATCAAAACTAATAGATATATAATAATGTTCACCGAAGCTAACATATATCTATATTGCTCACCGAAGCTGACATATAATAGTTGCTCGCCAAAGCTGCTAGATATTTATAATGTTCATCAAAGCTATTAGATATTTATAATGCTCATTGAAGCTGCTAATGTATACTGCTCACCAAAGCTGACAATTAAGGCCCACAGGCTGATATAGTATACTGTTCTCACTAATAGACAATTCATCACTTTTATAATACCCGATAAAAATAATCATGTGTAAGTACACGGTCGGCCTAAGTCAAAATACAATATTTTCCTTTTCAAAATTCCCACCATTTAATATAGTCCATAAACACACTTTTGGCATTATAAACTGATGCCCGATATTTTCCAACTAAATACCGAAATTCCATGATTTTGGAATAAATGTCCAAAAGTATAATTTCCACTCAAATAGCAAAAATTGGCATTCAATTAAATAAATCAAGTATACCTTGCAATCAGCACGAAATTCCGATCACCAACTATCTCGGTCTAATTTTGGAAAGTAATAAATAATTAAATAAATGCAAAAAATAATTAAATAAATACCATTAAATGCCAAAAATAGAAACTTAGGCCGTAAATGCCTAATTAAATACCGAAATGGGCCTGAAAAATTTATGAACATATCTAGATAAATAGTACAACCTATCTAGTTGCTAATTAAGCCGATCTAACCACCTAACATGCAATAACGAGTAATTAAATTGCTAATCCGTTCTAACTAACCACCTAAACCATACTTAGTCCAAACTAATCAAACCTTAAGCATAATTAACTCTTTAAGCATAGTTCAGTGAGTAAACTCATCGGTTTTGAAATCTGATGAGTTTAGGGCGACGACAACACGTAGCCGGGCGATAAACTCCGAAGTGGCAACATGCTACGAGGCTTGGAAGTGATTCGAAATGGGCCTTGAAAGCCCATGGCTAGCTGAGGCTTCTGGTTCTGGTTGCTGGGTCGAGAGGGCTGGAACAGAGGTTGGTTGGGTTGGAAACGGCAAGAGACGGGTGGACAAGCTGTAGAGAGTGGTGGCGACACTCGACGGCGACCGGACGGCGGTGGAGATGACTCAAGTGGCTGGATGGAGGCTCGACAGCGGCTCAAGGATCGTGGGGGATGGCATGATGGTGTGGGACGAGAGGGCTGGCGTGTAGGGCTCGCAAGTAGCGCGACAACGATGCGATGGCTTCGAGTGGACAATCTGGCAACTAAGGGAGGCTTGCTCAGTTTTCTCTGGTTTCTCCAAGCTCAAAGCTCTCTCTAAAATGGAGAAAGCAAGCTGCAAGAGGAAGAAGAAGACAACTACCTTGTGGAGGGTCCCATTGGCCCAAAATATCCTCTACTTTGATCATTAGATGGCCCCCCACCATGTTTGCCCTATCCTCAGCCAAATAGCAACCAACAAGCTTCCCTAGGAAGCCATTGAAGTGGTTCAAAAGTGAGAGGGACCATGGCCTACGAATTTGACACCAAATTCCCCAAATTGAGTTCAATCCTTCTTCATTTGGACCTAAATTGGAGTCCACAAATCTCACCAAGGTATCATTGACCAAATTAATATTTTTTCTCTCCAGTAGAACCAACTTGCATTCTAAAAATGCGATAAAAAACGGTCCCCTAAATTTTCCGGACAAAAATGGCCCTATTTTGTATTTTCGCCAAAAATCTCGATTTGCAAAAAAAATTTTGGAGGATGAGTCGACGGTCCTAAAATAAATCGTGACATGACAGAACTTTCAATTTCTAAAATTAGATTCAAATTCACGATTAATTTCATCTAGCGCAATTTTAACGTGACTTAGCTTACTGGGTAGCTTTTAGGAATTTTTGCTGTAATTGACCCGTCGTTGATTTATGTCGAGCCACAACGTACATTTTCGACACATTGGTGACTCTCGGTTGTCGTGAAAATCTTAAGATTTCAAATACGGGCACATGGTACCCAAAACAATAGAAAAATCGGTTTAGTGTCAATTGACTATAATTTGCAATCAGGTGGAATCATCCATACTTTGATCATATATCTCAATCGAATTGACCTATCTCTAATCTCTGATCGATTTTGACAATGCCATAATGACCATTGTAGAATAGCACGGTCGAACAGTCGATTCCTAGTCGAATTCTCAAGTTTATTACGTTAAAATCCCTTAATGGCTTCACTTGATAGGCTAGTTATCTTGTGAGTGGCCAACTTAGAGAAAAGAACTATAGGTGCGTCGAGGAAAAGCCCAACTTATTTAATCAAAAATAGAATTTGAAAATCAGGATGTCACAATTTTTCTAGTCTCCCTACCCTCGTGACTATATATCACTACAGAATTGATGATCATTTTATGTAATTTCTAGTCTTAATCAATAAAATAGGTAGTAAGACATAAATAATCGTGATTGCAATTCTTGATCTAAGCTTACCTAAGTAAGTCTTCAAACAATTTCTTTCACTCATATATAACTTAATGCAATCTCTAACCACTATAAATCGAGACAAATGTGTGAAGAGAGGTTGTAAATCAATGACAAAATCACGACACCCAATACGCTCAACTATAGAAAATGGTTGTCCATTAAGGATGATCATTCGAGCAAGTATGTACCTACATCGGTCTCGATCAAATTTTCATGTCATTAAGACATTATCACTATTGGCACTAGTATTGATATCTCCCTCTACCTTGCCAGACACATTTACATCACGTGGTACAAACAACTTTTGCTTGTTATCTATATTAGGAGGATATTTGTTGCACCTTTTCAAATGCTTCAACATTGTTGATGTCACAACCCTAACTCCATCCCTAGGGTCACGAGCAATAGGGGTTATTTTCATGACATTCCAGGCACGTCGCTGTCCCGTTTCTTTTTATTTTTTCATTAAGCACATTTGGAAGCATATATATATAACACTTGTGACATCCTAATTTTCAACCCTGTTTCGATTAAATGAAATGGGCTTTTCATCGACGTGTTTGTAGTCTTTTTCTCTGAGTTGGCCACTCACGAGGTAACTAATCTATCAAGTGAAACCGTTAAGGAATATAAATGCGACCGACTTGAGATTTCAACCAGAAATCAATTGCTTGACCATGCTAATCTGCAATGGTCATTGCAACACCATTAAAATTGATTACAAACCAAAGATAGGTCGATTCAACAAGACATGTAATTAAATGGTCGGTGATTCCACTGATTGCAAAATTTGCGTTGAACGGCACTAGATTGATTTTTCTGTCAATTCTATACCCTGTGCTTGTAATTGAAATATTGAGATTTTTACGACAATCGAGAATCGGTAATGAGTCAAAGATGCAAAATGTGGATAGAAAATAATTGACCATGAGTCAAATGTGCTAAAAATTTCTAAAAGCTACTTGTTATGCTAGGTCACGCTAAAATCTCGTTCGGTTCAAATTAACCACGAAATTGAACCTGGTTTTAGGAATTGAAAGTTTCAGCATGTCACAATTCATTTATAGGGCGTCTTCTCGTCTTCTGGAGAAATTCCATTGAGTCCAAGATTTTTCAGAAAATTCAATATCGGACAATTTGGAAAAAGAAAAGAAATTCGGATGAGAGAGGAAATTTATTGGACGTGCGGACCTCGGAGTGCCATAACTTGGTACAAAAGGACACTTAAGTGCCATAACTTACGAAAGATACATTTAAATGCTAAAATTGGAGCAAAATGGATCACTTGAATGCCAATTCGGCCAAATTGCATACGTGGCGTTTTCCAGCAATTTCCGGCGGCTTCTTTTATTGATGTGGCAAATGTTTTTTTTTTAAAAAAAAAAAAGTTGAAGTGGACGACAAAAACGACGTTGTCCATCCACATTGAGTGAACCGACCAAAACGGCGTCGTTTAGGTAATTGTGGCTTAAGCACACCTGGCCGTCGCCGTTCCTCCCTGTCCGCGTTCACACTAGATCTCAGGCCCTTCTTTTCGTTGTTGTTCACGCCTAGAGCTGGTCATTGGTCGCCGTCATCAGTCGCCATTGTTGGTCGCCGTTGCCGCTCACCGCTCACCATCGTCGCTCGTCCAGGTTTGGCCCCTTCTCCCCTTCCCTATGATGAAATTAGGGCTCGATTATTTCATTAGGGCTTGTTCGATTATTTTATTAGGGCTCGCTTGATTATTTTATTATGGCTCGATTATTTTATTACGGCTCCGATGGAATTTCTGTTGATATTTACCTTCAACTGAAATTTGCTAACATCACACAAAGAGACCGGATTTCTCATTATTTGCGTGAATTTTTCTTTCAAGCCAATGTTAGAGTATGCTTTGATTGTTAAGTCACTGGCTATGCATCTCCTTAAGAGCATCCTAATAAAGCAGGTGACTAATGCATCTCCGAGAAGAAAATTAAGTCATTGAACCACCCTGTTTGTGAGGCTATATAGGGTATGTTTATCAATCCAAAATCTTGAATGATGACAAAAAGATGAAAAAGAGAACATAACAACTGTAGCTAGAAAATTTTATTGGTAAAGTTACAAACTGAGAAAAAGTTTCAAGTAGGAAGAATAAGAACTTGAAAGGGTATTGAAGCATGCTTTGGTGAAGCTATTTCCTGGAATTAGCTCTGCAGCTTGTGTCAGTCTTCTTTGAGAAATGTATTGCCTGCTTATCCAAATTTGTTATGGGTTAGGATAGTTTAAGACTTTGGAGTGATCTGTATGTGCTTCATTTTCTCTTTGTTTTTCTTTAGCTTTAGCGACATAAAATGCTTCTAAGTTTAGTTGTTCTAATTTTAGTTTAAACTTCTAAAGGAATTTGTAGGAGTCAGCGGCTGTGATTTGATTAAGTTGATGTCAGAGTATGCTTTGATTTGATTAAGTTGATGTACATTCTCTCACATCGCAAGTTTAGTTCAGCAGATAAAATTGCTTGGGCTGTGATTATTGTGGGGACCTGTGCTTGTTGTGGGGACCTCTATTTTTGGTTAATATTTTAAGAGAAGGGAAGGTAAATAATTAAAGTGCCGACCTCTTTTTTTGTTGTCATGTAAGGGCATATTGTCAGTGTGGGGACCTCTGTTTACTAAAGTCTATAAGAGTGGGGGGACTCCTATGTGCAATTGTCTAGTGGTCCCAAAAACTAATGATTCGTTTTCTCGTTTTTAATGCAGTAATGGCTCATGACAAGGATTATGTCACTGTCATAGTTTGCTTCGATGGGGAGTTTGTGATTAGGGATGATAAGTGAGAGTATGAGGGTGGAAATGAGGGCACCATCTTTGTGGATATAAAGAAGGGATCTTATATAGGATTTCTTAGGGATATAAAGACTTATTTTCCTTGTAAAGTTCAGAAGTTGCTGTATTAGATTCCTGGGAAAGACTTAAGAGATGGTTTGAGATGTTTAGAAGATGATAATAGTCTTAGGGATGTTCTATACCATTATCTTTATGGTAAAGAGGTAAAAAAATATAT
Source organism: Eucalyptus lansdowneana (assembly GCA_017140395.1). NCBI lineage: Eukaryota > Viridiplantae > Streptophyta > Magnoliopsida > Myrtales > Myrtaceae > Eucalyptus > Eucalyptus lansdowneana. The sequence continues at coordinate 24,840,236 of CM029492.1, forward strand.
GTTGAGTACAATAGTGAAATTGAGAACGAAGATGATGATGGAGAGAGCTCCGAAGTAGGACAAGAAGGAGATGGTATTCAAGGTAGTACTGACGTTAGGGTCGATGGAGGGTAGGATAGATATGATGGACATGAGAGGAGCGCAGATACAATTCACCAAAGTGATGTCACAATCTCTGGATTAGATTGGGAAATAGCTAAATCAACTGATGATGATGATGAAGGGTTGCCTGCTGAAAATTTTATAAGTGAGGACGACGACGAGGAGCTTGTACAGTCAAGAATACAACGAAGGGATTTTTTGACAGCTAAGTTTGCAGCTTTGCAGGTAACCAATGAAGTTCCAAATAGACTCGAAGGCCCTATAGATGCTAGTGTTGCTGGTGGGGAGACTCGACTATGAAGAAAACGTCGAGAATGCCACTTCCCGGGATGAGCTTGAAGCAGATGAAGGACCTGTGCATAGAAGGAAAAGGAAAAGTAAGTTTCCTTCTTATGATCCATCCGTTGCCTCTCCTACTTTGTTAGTAGGCATGAAATTTCATGATGCAAAATAATTTATATAAACTATATTGAAAAACTCCATTGTTGCAGAGGAACATTGACTTCATTAGAAACACTAAGACCTTTGTAATAGCTAGGTGTTCGCAGTAAAATTGTTCATGTAAGATATATGGCACATTTGTTAGGAGAAGTGGATCTTTCCTGTTTAGAGCCTACCAAGAGAAACATACTTGTTCCATTAATTTTGAGAATAAAAGGGTAACAAGTGTATGGTTGTCGAAGCATTTCTTTGAATTGATTAAGCTAATGCCTCAGATGAATACTACTAAGTTCAGCACGCTGGTGAAAGAGCAGGTAGACATCAATATATCTAGGAATCAATGTAAAAGATCGAAGCAAAATGTGATGAAAATACTCATTGGTCAGTACAACGATGAATATGGATAGTTGTGGGATTATGCTTGGTAGTGTAGGCTGCAAAATCCTATAAGTAGAGTGTATGTAGAGGTCATGGAGAGACCACTTCATGATATTGGGATGATGTTCGATAAATTCCATGTTTGCTTTGATGCATGCAAACGGGGATTTTTATTTGGTTGTAGACGGATTATAGGATTGGACATGTGTTTTTTCAAGGGCTTGTGCAAGAAAGAATTGCTGGCCGCAATTGGAAGAGATGCAAACAACCAAATGTTTTCCCTGGCTTGGGCTGTTATGAAGGTAGAGAACAAGGACAATTGGTCATGGTTTTTCAAAAATTTGATGACTGATTTCAAGATAACAAATGGGGCGGGTGGACGTTTATGAGCGACCAACAAAAGGTAATGTTTGCTTTTTAAAAAATTTGGTCACTTGTTTGCTTTTTGATATCAACATGTCATTTGTTTACATTTTTTATATTTTGAATTATTGTAGGGACTGGTTCCAGTAATAGTTGAGTTGTTGCCTTATGCTGAACATCGAATATGTGCGCGGCACATATACGCAAATTAGGTAAAGACCTATAAAGGGGACAAGCTGCATGCGCAATTTTGGCAAGTAGCAAAGAGTATGAATATGGCTGACTTTAGGATGGTCAAAGAAGAGATGCTTCAATTGACAAAGGATGGTTATGATGCACTGTCCCAAACAGACCCAAAGCGTTGGTGTAGGGTGTTCTTTATCGAGGAATTCAAGTGCGATAACTTGATAACAACATCTGTGAGGCATTCAATGCGAGGATAATAAATGCCAAATGCAAACCAATTATCTCGAACTTGAAGACATATGGGTTTTGGTCATGACTCGGCTACACAGACAAAGAGATGAGATTGTCAAGTGGACTAAGCAATGTGGTCCTATGATTGCTAAGAAATTGGATGACAACTTGGTTGCAAGTAGGTATTGTCATCCCATTTGGAATGGGGATGAAGGATATGAGATAATGAAGGGTTCCGATAAGTATGTTGTCCATTTAGGCACGAGGAAGTGTTCATGTAGATCATAACAACTAAGTGGAATTCCTTGTGCACATGCCATATGTGCAATTCAATTGAAGGGCCACAACACAAAAGACTACCTTGATGATTGGTACAAGAAACCGAAATATCTTGCTTCGTATCAATTCATGTTGCAGCTAATTAGAAGTAGCAAGTTCTAGGAGCCAACATATCGCGAAGCATCCCAACCTTTGCCACTAAAGAAGAGAATGGGAAGACCAAAACGAAAACAAAAAATGACAGAGGGAGAAGACTCATGTCACCGTGTAGGATAAATAGGACATGTGTACCGATAAAGTGCTCTTTTTGCCACATAGCAGGACACAATATTAAGGGTTGTCAATTAAAGAAGCAATAAGAACAATTGAGGCCAACCGAAAGGCCTAGCGAAGGGATAGTTGGAGAAGGAGAAACATAAATGCGAAGTGAGTCAACGACAATAAACCTTGTAAGTCATGAAAATTGTGTTTATGTTGTTTTATGATTTGTTACGAATATGTACATAGATATAAGTGACATGTATGTAATGTTTTTGTCTTTGTTAGGTCACCGTGACACGTGAAGAATTGGCCGAAGCCCCTATTATACCTGAAAGTGAAGGTCCTATTTAAAGAAGGCAAGGTAGAGGATAGCTAACTACAAGATTGGTTGAAGCAAGTGGAGGGCCAGTTAAGTCGATTGTTCTTCAGTAGCAACAGAGAAAAAAATACCCGATAAGTTCAATGATTTGAGTTTACTTTTCATTTACGTTCTAATATGGCATGATGTTATATTTATGATGTCCTTTGCCTTTTTCATAGGTTCGAAGAAGGCAAGCTAGAGCTCAGCTGCCAATAGAGAGCCCAACTGAAGGACCATCACAAGATCCATCACTAACGTCATCACAAAAACCGCTAGAAGAGTCATCACAATGGCCACCACTAAAGCCAACTGAAGGTGTCGCTGAAGCTGAAAGTTTGACTAGAAAAACAACCAAAAGAAAGCCAAATCAAGAGCCATCTACAAGACGCCTAGCTGAAGAATTGGCCGAATGAGCCCTTGCTATAGCTGAACAACCACAAGAGCCCAAGAAATTACATGAGAGAAGAAGAGGCAACCAATCACAAGTACCTGAAAGTGACGCTCCCCTTCGAACAAGAGGGGCTCTTGGGAAGATGCTAAAACAATATGGTTATGGCCTTTATATAGATGAGCATTCTGGAACAATTATTCTTAATGTAAGTTTTATAGGCTACATTTAATATAATATATAGTGCAAACTTTTGTTAATAATTGAGTTTTCTTTTTGAAGCCTAGGAGAAGTTCAAAGGTTCTTATCTCTCAAGGCCTAACTCAAAAATCAACGGTTACGCCAACAAAGAAGAAGACATTGCATGCGCCAACAAGAAAGAAGAGTAAGAAGAACCCAATTGTAGGTCCATCTGAATCAGTTTAGCCTACAACAGTTGCAGCTCATTCTGAATTAGTTCATTATAGGATAATTGCAGCTCCATCAGAATCAACGCATCCCAAGACAATTGAAGAAGAAGTCTCACTTCCAGTTAGAAAAAGTGCAAGGATTATGAATTAAGTGTGAGATCCATCAAAACAAGCACAAACATGAGGTATTGTGCATATTGATTAATGAAATGTGATGTGATATGGTTTATGAGGCTAAGGAGTTAGTTGTAAACATCCGTGGATATTTTTTTCTTTTCATAACAGTTTCTCATTGAGTTAGTTGAGTTTGTGAGATTTCATTTATTATTGAGTTTGTGTGACTTCATTTCAATATCAATGGAACGGTTATTGCTTGTCATTTTTGGCATGCCTTTTTCATTTTTTTGATTTTGTTTTTACTTCTACTTACTGCTGCTGCTGGTGGTGGATATGTGGTGGTGACTGGGGTGCTCGTGTGGCTAGTGGTGGCGGCTGGTGAAGCTTGGTGGTGGCGGTTGGTGAAGCCTGGTGGTGGTGGATTTGGTTGGAGGTTTTTGCTACACTTGGTGTAAGATGTAAGTGTACAATATGCACATTTTGTACCAGGTAGTGCTGGTGTAAACTGGTGTAAGACATCTTACACTAGCAACTTATGCAATAACATACCATCAGCATAGGGGTAGCTGGTGGTGGCTCAAGTGGATGCCTAAGATGCTTGGTGTGGCTGTTGGTGATGGTTGGAGACCGATGGTGGCCAATGGTGGGCGATGGTGGTGGCTAGTAGTAGCCAATGACTCGGTGAAATGTACATAAAAAAATGGTACTTAATTGATTATATTAAAAAAAACCTAGCACTTAAGTTTTCACTTTTAACAACAAGTGGAACTTAAGTGATCCTTTTAATAATAACTCGATACTTAAATGACTCTTTTTTATCACGACTGACACTTAAGTAATCACTAGATACAACTTATAGCACTTGAGTAATCACTCATGTCTATTCTATGTATATGGTGGTTTGTAGCAAAACAGAGAAGCTACTGGTTTATATATTTGCTGTTGGTTTACACATTTGCTGCTGGTTTACATTCAATTCAAGTAAAATAATCACTATAACACATCGACCCAATATATATTCCATCATCACCGATTTATATATGAGAATAAGCAAAAACATTGTACAAACAGTATTTGTCGAAATCATTCATTCATTCGTTCAAAACAAGTACATTTCTCAACACATTTACAACTATGGCAGTTGGAGAAACTTCTTCTCATCTTCCAGTACTTTAATTTCATCATAAAGTAGGATAGATAAAAAAACAGCAACACAATAAACACTTGGTAACACTTCTGTTCAATTTTCATCTTTGAAACTTCATTCTTCAAATGGTTAACAGAAGATGCTTGAGCTTGAGCTTGAGCTTGCATTGAGTCAACATAGTCCAAGTCATCCACAAGCGTAGATGGAGGTTGATGGCATCCATCAAGTAGGTCAAATATCACTTCTGTGGCTCGGAGAGAGAATTTCTCATTGACCCATTTGAAGTATTTGCACTTTGAGCCTTCTCTGTATCGGGCACATCCATAGAAACTTTTCCCGGGATTTGTTTGAGTCCACGATGTTCTTCTTGGACTTGGTAACACACAAAAACATAAACGCTCGCCTTCTCCTTCGTTTCGACGAGAGAAATTTGAGCCCTACTAAAAGTCTTGCTCTCCATTTCTAATATTTGGTAGTAGAATTTGGGCAAATTGAATTAGGGTGCGGGATTAGGGCTGCAACGCTTCAATGGCATTTTGCCTAATTTAGGATTTTAGATTTAGGGCAAATGGGGAGACGACGGCGTTTTCGTTGATTTAAGGGCTCTATTTTGGGCCAACACCGAAACGACGTTGTTTGGGGTGAATTCGAGCTGACTCAGCTTTCCAACGAGACACATCGGCGAGAAATATTAATATTTTAATGCCACGTATGATTTCCGACCAGCTTCGCTGGAGATGGCACTTAGGTATCTCACTTTTCTTAAAATGTGGCGCTTAAGTGTATATTTCGTAAGTTATCGCATTTAAGTGTCATTTTGTGCCAAGTGATGGCACTTGAAGCGTTCTTTTGCCAAATCTGTTGTTTTGCTATTCAAATTGAGTTGTTTGTGAGAATTTTTGTACAAGAATGTATTGGGGGCAAAAGGGATTAACATGAAGACTTGTGGGACGAAGAATTGATGAATGTGGATATTTCTATTAATTTTCTCTCCCTCATCCGGCTTTTCTCGCATGCCAAGACCAGCTGCTCCCCCTTCTTCTTTGTGCAGACCTCTTACTTCACCGAATCCAGCTGCTTTTGTCTTCTTTTCATTTTTCTTTCTTTCACACTCATTTTTCCCCCAACCCACCAATGAACCGCCCACCTCACGCCATTGCAACAGTCCACTAATAGAATCCTCAGCCCATTTCCATGCTCGGTTAACCCCCAACATCACTGCCCATTGTCATCGCTGCAGCTCCTTTTTCTCCTCTCCATTCTAGCGACATGTTCTGTAGCCACCACCACCAAAGGGCTCCCTCATCTCATGCTTCCATGCCAACGGCCGAGCAGCCCCACCAAACCACCAACATTGCAACAAGCTCCGCCCGCAACCTCCACCGAAACCAGCCCAAGCCGAGGCCCTCAACCCTACCATTTCAGCCCTTCCGAACAGCCCCTAGCCAAGATTGGTAAGGCTGTTTTCAACCACCAATTGGCCTCCCTTGATGTTGTCGTAGACTCGAGTTGTGGTCGCCGTCGTGCTGCCATCGCCGTGAACCAGTTTTCGCGCTAAACCGTTGAGTTTATGCTTTAAACTATAATTATTGTGTTAATTATGCTTAAGGTGGATTAGTGGGTTAATGAGGGATTAGTGAGGGTTAGTTCTTGCAATTAGATTAGTTAGTATAAATTAGTTACCTAGACTAGATGGTTAGGTTATTTAGCTAGGTTATTTAGTTAAGTTATTTAGATTAATGTAGTTAGTATAGTTTAATTAGTTTAGTTAGTTAAATTAAATTAGGTGGTTAGATTAGCTTAGGTAGATTAATTAGTGGTTTAATTTAATTATTTGACATCTATTTAATTATTTTGTAATTTATTTAATTATATTTTTTTTTTCAGAAATTATACATGGATAGCCGTTGTTAGAATTTTGTGCCGATCGTCGTGGTGCAATTAGTTTATGTAATTGAGTGCTAATTTGTGCAATTGAGTGATGATGGTTGATTTTTAGTTATTATTTCAAAATTATGAAATTTTAGTATTTAATTAAAAAGTACCGGGTGTCGATTTTTGATGCCAAAAATGTTTTTAAGTACTATATCAAATAGTGAGATTTTTAGAAAGAATGATATCACTTTTTCTGGTTTGATCGACCGTGTACCCACACATGATTATTTTACCGAGTGTTTTTAATACGAAGAAAATATTTCAAGTTTATTATTTAAATTGAGACAATGAGTGCAAAGCACAATGTCCTTAGCCGGGATTGAATGTGCATGTGATGGTTATGAGAACTCATCACCCGATGTGCATCGAGTGGGCGATGCTCTTATGTGGAATGCCCCTGACAACGGATGCCGGTCACAGTAGAGGCTGAATCGATGTTCCTATGTGGAATGCTATCTAGATGTAGATGCTACTATGCTTGATGGGGTGAGACGATGCTTGGTTACGTCGGAAGACCGCCAAACGTCGAGTAGGCTGTGCCCGTATGGCAATAATCAATTGGAACGCATGAAAGAGTGTTTTAACTGCGCCTGATTATGGGATAAAATTGTATGGCACAGAATGTGACGTGTCATAACGATTTGGCCTTATAATAGGGACCCTTGTGATTGATTGAGTTATGAAGTGTGGCGTTCCAATTGTTGAGTGTGATTACTACTTATATCTATTATATGAACTGTGCTGACGTGCAAGAAGGTGCTGAGGTGAGGTGAGTCTTTTGAGATGTGTGATTAGATTACCTCTAGGCATATTTTCTTCATAATCAGGGTTTAGGGCATGAACTTGCTGAGATTTATTTTCACCCCGTCATGGGTTACCATTTTCAAGTACCTAGTGTGGAGAATTCGGACCCTGAGGCTAAAGGGTTTAGAGTGTATGTGGCCTAGGGTTTTCTTGTGGACTTAAACCTAAGGTGTTTGTAGAAGTGTGGTTGTGAGATTGGTTAACCTGCTTTTCTATCCCATGTTGATTGTTGTTTGGGGATTATTTTTTTCACTTTTGCATGTGCATGAATCGATAGGGTCGGCGACGTGTCCTAGGAACATCAAAATTTAGTTGACCACCGAGGGATGTGTGCGCGCTCGAGGTTCGAGGCATGACATCCCCGCTCGGAGTGGTATCAGAGTTGGATAGTGTGTGGAATGATAATGTGCGATGGGTGATGGGATAGTTAGTAGGACATGCCTTTTTCTTATGCAAATGTATGTGATTGATAGCTGATTGGCAAATTATTTTGTGTGGGTCGCTCAAATTTCTAATTCTGTGTTGGAATTGGAAAGCAGGTTCTATAGAGAGTCTGCAGGATGAGTGATCAGAAGTAGAGGACTCCTAGGAAGAGGTTGATAGGATTTATCACTCGGGGTAGGACGTCGACAAGGGTCGGTGCCCGAGGGAGAGCGCCGGCTTAGGCCAGCGCAAGCGAATTAGCAGCGCTACAGGTCGATGCTAATGTAGCAGCCCCTAGCGATCCCATAATTGAGGGGATCGTGGAGGCGCTAGAGACACTAGGGAAAATGGTAGGGCAACAGGCCTAGAATTAAGCTACCGCCACCACCGCTATAGTTGCCGCTACCGTAGGCGCCACTACTATCGCCAATGTCGCTGCTAATGCCGCTATTGATGCCGCCGCTACTACCACAACTATTGCCACACCTGCTGAAGTTCCACCTAGGAATGTTATTGCTAAGAGGTCGATGCACAAGCTGGTCGCAATTTCTAAAGTTGAACCTGTCGAGGTTCACCGGTGCAGGAGATCCCAAGACTGCAACCCTCTGGATCCAAGACTTGGAGAAAGAATTTGCACTGCTGAGGTGCACCGAGGAAGAGAAGGTTATCCTTGCAATGTATCAATTGCAAGGCAATGCAAGTACTTGGTGGAGAGCCACTAGAGGGATAGTGATCCTAGAAGGCATACTCAAAACTTTTAACGGCTAGTACTTTTCTAATAGTGCAAGGGAATAGAAGATGGAGGAGTTTCAGCGCATTCGTGAAGGTCTGATGATAGTAGACCAGTACGAGGCCAAATTTGCAGAGCTATCGCAGTACGCCCCTAGACTGATAGAGGATTCGACAGATAGAGCTAGGAGGTTCAGGAATGGCTTTAGACCGAAGTTGAAGAATCCACTGGTATCGTTCAATCTAAAGGACTAAAACAATTTGTATGAATGGGCACCGTTGATTGAGAGAAACTTGAACGAACAAGCCGCCGCATCTGGGTCATGGTTCGGTTTGAGTAGAGACGGCAATAGGTTTGGGAAGAAACCGATGACCGGAGGAAGGTATTCTATTTCGCCTAGCAAGAAAGGCGGGATGGGAAAGTCGGCACCAAACTTGAATGGTGCCTTCCATTTCTTTAGGAGACAACATGGATCAATCTCATGTTTTCCTAGGACAAGAGTTTGCTACGTGTGTCGCAAGCACGGCCACCAAGTGAAGGACTGTTCACACAGGCCGATGGGATCACAGCTGCTGCCACCGCTGAGGGGATATGATTGAATCGAGCTATGCACTGATCAGGAGGATAGTGTTTTTGAAATAATTTTATTAGAGTGGCATATCGAGATTATAATTAAGCTTGTAGAACTTCAGTTTGCTATAATGAAGTCATAGAAAGGAGAATTACTGGCTAGAGTTGTACTTGACTATTTTGCTTGTGTATTACTTGGATGTCATATATGAAAAGAGTTGGCTCAAGGAGCATCTTGTTGTAATGGATTGTCATTGTGAAGCACTCTAGTTTAATTCGTTAGCATGTGGAAGTTTTGAGTTTGTTGGGTGTCGAGGAGGACCCTTGATTACCCTAATCTCGTTGCTTGAGGCAATTCATTTGTTAGATGGGGGTTGTTAAGGTTACTTGGCGACTGTCGTGAATACAACAGTCGAGGAGCAGAAGATCAAAGACATTGCAGTGGTACAATAGTTTCCAAATGTGTTTCCGAAGGAATTACCTAGTCTGCCCCTAGAAAAGGGGATCAAGTTCGTGATCGAGTTAGCCCTAGGGATGGAGCCAATCTCTAAGGCTCCTTACCGAATGGCATTATCGGAGTTGAAGGAATTGAAGGTGCAGATACATGAGTTGTTAGATAAGGGATTCATACGTCCCAGTACATCACCTTGGGGAGCACCAGTTCTATTCATGAAGAAGAAAGATGGTTCATTGCGTTTGTGCATTAACTATCGTTAACTCAATTAAGTGACAATCAAGAACAAGTATCCGTTGCCGAGGATTGACGACTTGTTTGACCAATTATAGGGACCGTCAGTATTTTCCAAGATCGACTTGAGGACAAGATACCATCAGTTGATGATCAGAAAGGAAGACATACCGAAGATGGCGTTTTGTATGCGATACGACCATTATGAGTTTATTGTAATGCCGTTTGGTTTAACAAACGCCTCAGCTGCTTTCATGGATCTGATGAATCATGTATTCAAGGAGTATCTAGATCAATTTGTGATCGTTTTCATTGACGATATCCTGGTGTACTCGAGAAGTCTTGAGGAGCATGAAAGGCACTTAAGGATAGTGCTCCAGACTCTACGAAATCATGGACTGTATGCCAAGTTTAATAAGTGCGAGTTTTGGTTAAGTAGTGTGGCGTTCCTAGGTTACGTGATTTCAGGTGAAGGAATCTCCGTGGACTCGACCAAGATTGAAGCAGTGATCAACTAGTCAAGACCGATGACAATGACAGAGATCATAAGCTTTTTGGAATTGGTAGGTTACTACAAACGTTTCATGAAAGGATTTTCAACAATAGCCTCTCCTTTGACTCGATTGCTGAAGAAGGATGAGAAGTTTGTATGGACGGATAAGTGCGAGCGTAGTTTTCAAGAGTTTAAGTAGAAGCTAACTACCGCACCAATGTTGACAATTCCATTTGGTCCTAGAGGATACAAGATTTATAGTAATGTGTCATTTAAGGGACTGGGTTGCGTGTTAATGCAACATGGCATAGTTGTTGCATACGTGTCCCGTCAATTAAGACCTCATGGGTTGAATTACCTGACGCATGACTTAGAACTCACAATGATTATATTCATTATGAAGATTTGGAAACACTACTTGTGTGGAGAAAAATTCCAGATCTTTATAGACCACCCGAGTCTCAAGTATTTATTTTCTTAGAAGGAATTGAATATGAGACAGCGTTGTTGGACGGAAATTCTGAAGGACTATGATTGTGATAATCTGTATTATTCCGGAAAGGCTAACAAAGTTGCAGATGCGTTGAGTCTAAAGTCTTCGATTGCGCACATGGTGATTCGGGAATGGATCCTGCTCGAAGGAGCTCGAGATTCAGTTTTCAAATTTGAGGTATGCCACCTCACAAATCTTATGGCAACCCTTAGAATTGAACCATAAGTACAGATTAGAATCAGGACGCTACAGTTGACAGATCTGGAGATCCAGAAGATTCTACAAGAAGATGTAGATAAGAGAAAGCCTGACTTTTAGATTTCTGATGACAGAACACTAAAGTTTCATGGACGATTGTATGTACCTAACGATCCAGAGCTTAAGGAGAAGATTTTATTAGAAGCTCATCGTAGTAGTTACAACATTCATCCAGGTAGTACAAAGATGTATCAGAATCTGCGTCAACACTATTGGTGGATCAGTATGAAGGCGAATATCGCCAAACATGTTGCCAAGTGTTTGACGTGTCAGCAAATGAAGGCATAATATTGTAAGCCGAGAGGACTCTTACAATCTCTCGAGATTCCCGAGTGGAAGTGGGAACACATCACAATGAACTTTGTGATGGGCTTACCATGGAGTCAGAGGGGTAATGATTCCATTTGGGTTGTGATTGATAGATTGACGAAGTTGGCTCATTTCATCGCTGTACGAAAGGACTATGCATTGGACAAATATGCAAAATGGTACGTGCGTCAGATAGTTCTTTTGCATGGAGTGTCAGTGACGATTACATCCGATTGAGACCCAAAGTTTACCACAACCTTCAGGAAAAGTTTGCAGACTGCCTTGGGAACAAAGCTGCAGTACACTACGACCAACATCCACAGACAAATGGCCAGTCTGAGAGGACGATTTAAACCCTCGAGGACATGCTGAGAGCTTGCGTGTTAGACTTCAAAGGAAGCCAAGAGGAATAGCTTCATCTAGTTGAATTCGCCTACAACAATAGTTATTAGCAGAGTATTTAGATGGCACCGTTTGAAGCGTTGTATGGCAGAGCGTGCAGAACTCCAGTTTGTTTGGATGAAATCGGAGAATGAAATATCACAGGCCTAAAATTAGTCCAGTAGTCAGTGGATGCAGTTGCAATTATCAAAGACATACTAAAGATCGCTCAGAGTCACTAGAGAAGTTATGTTGATAAGCATCGAAGACCATTGGAGTTCCAAGTTAGTGAACACGTCTTTCTAAAGGTGTCACTAATGAGGAGTACTTCATGCTTCGGCAAAAAGGGGAAGTTGAGTTCGAGGTACGTCGGTCCATTTGAGATTTTAGAGAAAATAAGGACTTTGGCGTATCATCCTGCGCTATCGCCGAGACTGGCGCAAGTGTACGACATTTTCCACATGTCGATGTTGAGAAAGTATGAGCTTGACCCAACCCACATGTTGGATTTTGAAGAGTTTGACGTGGATGACAGAGTGTTGTACGTCAAGAGACTAGTTCAGATTGTGGATCGCAAAGAGCAAGTACTGCGTACCAAGACAGTTTCCTTGGTCAAAGCGATTTAGTAACACCACGGAATATAAGGGGCAACATGGGAAAGTGAATACTCGATGATACGACAATACCCCCACATTTTTGAACAAAGATTTGTAATGATTTAAATTTCGAGGAAGAAATTTTTATAAGAGGGGAAGAGTTGTGACATCCCGATTTCCGACCCTGTTTCAATTAAATGAAATGGGCTTTTCATCGACGTGCCTATAGTCTTTTTCTCTGAGTTGGTCATTCACGAGATAAATAATCTATCAGGTGAAGCTATTAAGGAATATAAATGCAATCAACTTGAGAATTTGACCAGAAATCGACTGCTCGACCATGCTAATCTGCAAGGGTCATTACGGCACCGTTAAAATCGATTAGAAACAAGGGCTTGTACAAAGTGTAGTCTTGTATAATTTGGTAGTGTGATGTATGTATCCCTTGCTCCGCATGTTTGTTGTTGTACAGGTGTTGATGTATTCACGCTTCCACATGTTCGTGAGAAAAGATAAAAAGAAACGGGAAGGCAACGCGCTTGGGATGTTGCAATGATAACCCCGCGACCTAGGTTTAGGTTGTTATAGACACCATCAATTTTATTCTTAGCTACAACTGCAACGTCATCTATAAACTCAACTTAAAATAGTCTCTTCTGCGATACCCACTCTTACCACAATTCCTATATAGACAACTCCATTAGTTCTAGACTTACTATGTCTGTTTGTGTTTATATTACTCCTACTAACACGTGTACTAGTTCTTCCTCTACTTTTACCTAATAAAGCAACATGTACAGGTTCATCAAATCCTTTCGTGCAAATGTCTTCACTCAGAATCAAATTGAGAACCTCATCAAATGTCAAGCTTCTTGACCTAGAGGAATTGATAATAGTAGTAATAGTAGTATTCCATTAGACAATGCATATAATATAATCAAAGCGTATACCTCATCTTCAAAGTTAATTTCAATCAAACTCAATTGGTTAATGACCTCATTGAATTGACTAATATGCTCAACTATTGACATACCTCCCCTCATTTTTAAGTGAAATAGATGTCGCATCAAATAGATCTTGTTGATTGTAGAGGGTTTCTCATACATATTCAACATGGCTTTCATT